>VWZO01016686.1:800757-883911 GCA_013396975.1 Bucco capensis | reverse complement strand
CTCTCTCAGGATTCTAGGATGAATCCCATCTGGTCCCATAGATTTTTGGACGTCAACTTGGAGGAGTAGGTCCCTGACCATCTCCTCGTGGATTATGGGGGGGAGATTTTGGTCCCATTCTCTTGGCTTGGGGGGCTGGCTTCCCTCAGTACAGGTGTTACTTTTATTAAAGACCGAGGCAAAGAAGGCATTCAGCACCTCAGCCTTATCCTTGTCTTTTGTTACTAGTTTTCCTTCTGGGTCTAGCAGGGGATGTAGGCTCTCTTTGTTCTTTCTTTTGTTGTTGATGTATTTATAAAAGCTTTTCCTGCAATCTTTTACTTTTGAAGCCAGATTAATTTCTAGTTGGGCCTTGGACCTTCTAATCACCTCCCTACATAACCTTACAATTTCCTTATGCTCACTATGAGTGGTGTGCCCCCTTTTCCAGAGGCTGTAAACTCTCTTTTTTTCCCTTATCTTCATCAATATTTCCCTATTCAGCCAGGTTAATGATAATATATATATGATGATATAATATAATATATGATAATCCCCTTCTTGGTTTTGTCACACTGCCTCACAGAATCCTACCTTGTCTTGGCTCTCGCCAGTCCTCTTTAAGGCAAAAGTTTATGTTTGCACAGCTGCCAAAACCCTCACAGTGAAACTGTTTCTTAGGTCCTGGTGGCACAGTGTCAGTGTATCTAGACTTCACCTGCAGGGACTTCTGGCTTTACATTCAGCTTTACATGATGGCTTGGAAAGTTAGGTGCTCTGTAGATATTTGCTCTCGGTGACCAATTTTGCAGTTTATCACAATCCTGAGATGCCACCCCAGAATCAGTTGGCCCTTGAAATTTCCTGACTTGGGAATGAAGTGCTGGAAGAGCTCTTTGAAGATATCTGATGTCACTAAGTCATAAAATATTGATTTCTGACTTTGATTATTATTTGTTTTCAAATCATTTAACAATACAGTCAACAACTTCTTGGAACAAAGGGCAGGTTAATCAGGTCTGATACTTAATAATATTTTAGAATTATTTTTTCTGCATGAAATCCCACTTACTAACATAGCACCTAATTTTGGTTTATAAAAGAATCTCCAAAGACCTAGTCCTAGGGCACTGAAGATGCAGGCAACATTCAGATTAAGGTTAGCAGGGAATGCATTCAGGAAACAGTATTAGTGGCACAGAAAAAGGTTCAGATGTTCGCATCTGATAATTCGTGGTCACCTCTACCTAAAAACAGCTACACTGGCACAGATTTGTGTTTGCCTGCGGACAGCTAACAAGTGTTTACAAGCTCTGGATTACAATGGTGGCAATCTGTTATGTCACAAATAATCTTGTTTCCAAGTGCTGAATGTGGGTAATTTGTAATCCGCTTTCTGTGAGTGTTGCAGATGGAGTGACGCACTTCACCCATAAGAGAACTAACAGAATGTTTATTGATAAAAAACAGTGTTTTAACAATGTATGACAGTAAATGCAACAGTGGTTTAACAAAATTTGGTGGCAAGGTACACTTGATTATTTTCTGCATAAAGGACAAGGTCAGACCAAACCGTAAGGGAGACCCTGTCACTGAGTCACAAGGTTCAGGAAGGGCTCCCTTGTGTTCTAAACTCCTTCTCAGAGAAGAATCTAAATATGGCTGGATTCAATCCTAGTCCTAGACTTGATCAGCTGTTTATGTCTAAAGAATTATACATACACAATCAATCCTTGATATCACTTAGCCAAGATTTCAAAGTTTAGCATGCTATTAATCGCTTACTGAGAATCTATTGCAACAAGGAATCTCTCAGTGTCAAGGAGTAACCTTGAGAGGTGTCTCTCCTCAAGGGGAGATCTGGAGTGCAGCCTGCTGACATGCAGGAGAGCTCAGCAGGCCTGGGCTGTCCACTATTTGTGGAGTAAGATAATTGACTTATAGTGATATTTACATACTGACTACAGAAGCTATTTTCTTCCAAATTTGTCTTGAGTTGGACATTGGCCAGCACCATGATTAGGTGGGCACATTGTTCACAATAGCCCTTGGCTGTCTGTCTCCTCCAAATCCAATTTGAGCCATATTCAACCACCATGTGTGCAGCCATCATGACCAGATGCATCCATTTTAAGCATTGCAGCTAGTTATCACTTGAGCAGAGTTATGAGAAATGTTTGGGGGGAGGTAAAACAGGGAGAGAGCACACTGCTACAGTTAGTGAATATATCCCTAGTAACTTTTTGTTGTTGGCTGATTCTATGTGGACTTGGGAGTCAAGGCCTCATTTATTAGCTTTATTAGCAGCATGGGGCAACTACACACAACTCAGGGGAAGGGCAAAGAGCTGGTCCACAGCTTACCACATGCAGTGATCATTTTGATGTCCTGGAGGAGAGGTATTGCTAAGACTTCTAGCAGAAGGTGCAGGTTGGAGGGATTTTAGATTATTTATTTGCCTGGATGAGTTTACAGACTCTCCACCTCACCATTTGTATCGGACGGGTGAAATCCCGGGTCTCTGGAGGCAGAGGTGGCAACTCTCCCATCAGAGAAAGTCCTGGGGAAGGTTGGTAAGGTTCCCTGAGGTCAAAGGAAAAAAGTAAGACGTGGGTAAAACCAAAAGAGTGATAAGTTATGTGTAAAAGCAAGTTTACATGGAAGAGTACAGACTGTCCTGCATTTGTTCTGCTTGCATTATGAGCTGCTGTAGAGCTGGCAAGCTCAAATTCAGAGCCATGTACCATGCTTAGCCCATATGCATGCATCATCCTCCAAGTCCTGTCTGGACCTCAAAGAGGAAGAAGTCCCCACATTTTTAAATTATGAGATGTGATTGTAGTGAAGTGATCTTTTTGCTTGGTGTGAAACAATTGGCTTTAGGGAAATCAAATGATGAAGAACCAGAGAAGCCTTTTGGGGCCAGGCAATGAAGTATTAGGCTGGAAAGATGGTAGGAAGATTTGGCATCATGCAAATACATATAGAGAGGTGAAAGTCATTGCTAGATTTTTATAAGTACAGACTCAAAATAGTACAAAAGAACCAGTGCCATCTCTGTCAAAAATAACAGTACAGGTGTAGCTCTGCATGTTACACTTCACAGATTATATGAATGCTCAAATTCTGATATGCAATATGTTTTGTATGAAGGTCAGCGGGTGACCTATACAGAAGAAAAAAATACAATGAAAGATAACTTTGAAAATTGGAGCAAACCTAACTGAAAATATTGGTGTGTCTGAAGGGGTGTGGGGGAAAACAAACATACAAAAAAGTTAACTAAGATTCCTGGGAAGAGAAGGAAACTTCTTGCCACTCTGCAGAGGAACTAAATGCTGAAGGAAAGAGCAGAAATTGTGAGGTAATGAGGGTGTTAAATGGCAAAGTTTGGGCTGGGAGAAACATAGAGCTTCAAAGGAGGAATATGCACAACTTGGATCTAAGCTGTCTTTGCATCTGTCCTTAGCAAACTTGAAGATGAAAGGATCTGCACTCAAAGGATCTGCTTTTCTGTTGCCTTTCACCTTCTGAGTTTATTTGTATCTATGCAAAGGGTATGTAAATTGCCAGGGCTCCAGTTCAGTGGCTTGTTGTCTAGCTATATAGGATGAACCAGCCTGTACTCTGGTCTCTGAATACATGGAGACATTCATATCCCACTTACATGCTGCTGTTGACGCCCTGTGTGTGCTGTTGTGGTGAGGGGGGTTGAATCTTCTCAAGCGCTTTGGATGGTGTGCCCATAAAACTGTGAATACAAATGTACGTGAGATGAGACACTGGAACACTGACAAATTTTTGGTTTGGCTTGTTTGCTCCTCTGCTGAGGTTCGTGGCACACTGCCCATGCCTCTGGCCTTTTGCCTACCGCCCTGCTGCCCCTCACGCTGTGGCAGCAGGGGTGATGCCCACGGGGAGGGCAGCTCCCCGCCCTGGGTGGGCAGCTGAGCACACATGCTGAGCCGCTGTGCACACAGTCTCCACCATTAGCCATAGCAGCAGTCTTCCTGCTAATGAAAGAGGCCAGGTGCATGTGGGAATTGGGTTGGGGTTGGAGAAAGGGAGGGTGCGTTGTGGGTGTCACGTCAACACTAACTCTTCTTTCTCACAGCAAACTAGGCTGTAATGCCGCAGTGGAGTCCCAGACCCGAGGGCTCTCTGCACTGAGCAAAGTGCCATCAGTTTAGATATCAGCAGAGCATAAAATTTGTACAGGGAAGATGTTGAAGGACCAGGAACTGATGGAGGACTCCAAAGCAGAACATGTATTGCACTTTTTTTTGTCTCATTACACTGGTGGGAGTGTTCATTATGAGACTGTAGAAATGCTTGGGAATGCCAGTAGTTAGTGTGCTTCAAGATTAACTGCAGTTAAACCCCAATTACTCCAATGGTATTAAAGGGTCCTGTGTGGGTTTTGCAAAATTCATTTACATCCACTTTAAGGCCCCTTTGCACAGGCTGAGCAAATGATAACAGAACCTAAGTGAAAAAAATAAATGTAATGGAAAAAAGAACTCAAAAAGAAATGAGCTTCACATTTGAGGTCCGTTATAGCCAAAGGCACAATCATCTAATCTGACTCCTAAGGTTAGTCGTAAATATCAGTGTAGGCAAGTCCCTGTACTGTGACAGTGTCTCAGGGCAGATAACATCAGCACAAGTCAAGAAGAGGTCTCCAGTCTAGCCTGTGTTTTAATATACTATTAAAATAAAATGAGACAGCAATTAGTTTCTCTTCAGCTATTCCACAGCATAACTTCATCGGTCAATTAGTATGAATAAATAAATATAGGTCTTGAATTATTAAACAGCAAATAGAAGAAGCAACTGCATTTAATATTTCACTTCTCCTTGCTCTTTTTCTTTGGTTGGGGTTTTGACTCAGTATTATAGGAGTGCTATTGTCTATTCTTAACTATTTCCAAACTTTTAATTCTTCCTTAGGATAATTTTCTTACTCTGGTAACACTGTTAATCTTGGCTCAAGACATAAAGGTTGGATTATCAGAGGGTATGCATTTACAGAGCAACAGTCAAGCCTGTGAGAGCAACAGGGAGGTCAGTGGTTTAAAACAAACAAACAAAAAAAACCAACCAGAAAAAACCCCCAGGATATTTAAGTGCTTCAGTATGGGCTTACTAATTTTAGGTTCTCACTTACTAAAATCTTGGCCTTAATCTTTTTCTGCATGGGCTATAAAAGAGTAAACAATGTCTGATTATCCCACCAGTTAATCCCTTTTCCTAGTAAGAGAGGCAGAAACAGGGGTTGATCAGGGTTAGGATATCTCCTGTTCGTGTCCTAAGGCCCGTAGCTGCTTGGGGCGGAGAAGGCCAATCCAGCAGATCTGCTTAAGAAACTACAGTAGCACAGGCTGTAGGAACTGCCCAGGACCTTTGGCACTTCAAGCTCCACATGCTGTGTCTTTCTCAAATTTTTTATGAACCTGTGATCAACAGAGATTAGTCTTTTTATCTGCTGCAGGGGGAAAAAAGTCAGTCCTGCAGAAAAAGAAAACCTCAGTATAATTTAGGCTTGCTTTGTTTCCAGGAGGTTTCCAAGAAGGCAAGTCAGAGCATTTTCTGACTTGCTTGTTCACGAAAACTAGTGTTGACCTCTTTGGTCACTGATGCTAATTCTTGCAGAAATGGGTCACTACAGTTCTGTACTTTACCAGAGTGTCTGGATGTCAGGTCACATGTTCCCTGTGCAAAACGGCCAAAGAAAATATTAAATAATAGTAACATGTTTAATATTCTGTTGATGTATGTAAAAGGGGGAAGAAGTGCAATTTTAAGCCAATAAGCTGGAGAGAGCCTGAAGGCTCTCAGGTTATTTCTTTCCCTCCTTAGATGCATCTGCCTTCTGACCTCTGATTTCCTTTTTTGACCAAATTCTCATAGTAATGGCACTATTGTGCTTGAGAAGAGAGTGGGTTCTCCTCCAACTGCCTCAGGGACAAAGCGTAACCAATTTACATTACATTATTTTGCTTAAGATATGTATGATGGGCCCCCACATTTGGACTCAGGCAAGTGGTGCAGTGCAATAGGAGTGGATCTGTAGAGAACAAGCAGTGCAGAGGAGCCAGTGTCTTGCTGTTTGCTCTGTGAAGGTTCTTGCCTTGAACTAGATCTAGCAGCCTGAACTCCTGCTAGCAGCTGAGGCACACTAGATGAGTGTCTAGAATGCATCCTCCGGTTGAACATTGTCTGAAAGAAGTAGGTGACCTACACCTGCCCAGGACAAACTGACCTCTGCTGCCATCCATCCTGTGGCTTCCCATTCTTCAGTTTTCAGTGCTGATGACAAACCTTGAGCTGCTTCTGTATATACTTTAAATGAATTATTTTTCCCCTTTGAAGTTGCTTGAAGCACTCTGTGAGCTGAACGCATTCCTCCCAGACTGGCTCACTGCAGAGCATTTTACAGTGTTAATTTCAATGAGATTTGTTTTTCTATTTTAAATATCTTTTTCCATTTTCTGACCTGCTTTTATGTTCTTGTTTCCTGTTATTGCCAGTGTAAGGTCTTTGAAGAGTGTAGTTTGGGTGGTTTCATTTTAATGAAACTTCTCCATACTGTACATCTTTCAGGTAGAAATCATAAATGGGTCATAGCAGCAGCCAGGGGAGGATGTGACATACAGTCTTGTGGTTATGTCTTACAAGCACTGCTCTCTGATCTGCTCTGGTCTGCAGCATTTTCTCTTCTCTGCTTAGCTGCCATGGTGATAGGTTACTTGGACGTACCATAAATAGACAAACTAGCATCTCTTTCACAGAGTCTGATCTGTGTACATTAGTCCTCTGGCTTAGTGCACTCGAGTGCATGCATATGTTTGTGAAAACTGCCACTTGAGGCTGTTCCTTACAAAGTTAGTGTGGGAAATAGCATTGTGCTTGTATTCACAAGTGTACAAGAGCTTTTACTGGGAGGGCTGAGAATAAGTAACAGGTCACTTAATTTTGGTCAGCCTGAAGCAGAGAGGTTTACCTACTTTGCCTGGTTCCAGGCAGCATTTTGCAAACTAGCAAGGCTCCACAAAGGTTCAGCTTGGTAGGCAAGTGCCAGCTTTGTTATCTCTATATCCCTGCAAAGCAGAGATGGTGCCTTAATGCTGGTGGTGTTTGTGGTCCTGGAGCTGATGCAGGCACAACCATGCCGTCTGACTTTCCAAGCATGTCCCATTAAGAAGTTGCTGAAATCCCTGTACATGAGATATGTGCCAGGCTATGGGAAAGACAAGTTCCTGACCAAGGGGCCAAGGAAGGATGCTTCCTGTGTCCCTGCAGGGACACATAATAACAGAGTCCTTGCAGCTTAAAGCCTCTGCTAGGGCCTTTGCCTTTTTGTGAGACAATCCATGAGGTGCAGAACAAGTCTGTGAAGACAAAATTAAACCAGAGCTGGGACAGGGGAAGGACTAGACAAATAAGTCTTGTGGTTGGAGCCTGAGACTCAGCTCTTGTGTCTGCAGGGCCAGACAACATCCTCCCTCATGGTGATCCTCTACTTGTTCAGGTCAAGTAGATAGACTCCTTCCCTGCCCATGTGTCAAAGGAAACCAGTGTGTACAGGTGATGCTCCTGACCCAAAAGCCAGCCTGGTAGGCTGACAGTAGCATGGCCAGAACACCTTGCAAAGACCACCTGCCCTGTGGTGCCACATGGCCAGTAGAGGAATAGGAGTCTGAAAACCACCCCATGCAATGTAGTTCCTAACTTGTGAGAGACAAGAGATGATGGAGCCTAGGAAAATGGGCTGAAAATAGTGTGAAAGGAAAGAAGAGGGAAGCAAGAGAAGGCTTTTAAGAGGGGAAATATCTAATGTATCAGGTTATATAGCATAGGTCAGCAAGGTAGGAAATGAAGCAGAGACACAAGGGGTAAAGCAAGTGGAAGAAGTATGGAAGGAAGAAGAAAAACTGTGTAGATGGAATAATAGCATTAATAAGGATGGTTGGAATTTTTAATCTATTACATGAGCCATTAAATATAATTTTTCAATAAGAATAGCTGATTTTTGTAATGTGTTAGATGAGCTCTTACATATAATTTTTCTGCTCTTTCACAGTTGTGACTAAAGAGTTCAGGTTTTCTAGGGATCAGCTGATTTTGCCTTGGGTCCTTCAAATACTTCAAGCAGTTGTGCAATCTCATTGAAGTGAGATCTCCAAGCTTATGAAGCTGCCTTGTGTTACTAATTGCTGTATGTATATAGCCAGGTCTTGAATCCTGTTCTCACCAAGCTAGATGAGATAAATCTTGTAGGTGTAACCTCTTCAAAATATGTTTTTCACGAGGTTGTCTTTTTTCCTTCATAATAAGGGGAAAAAAAACCCACATGTGATATTGTTGAATGATAATATTGTCATTGCATTTTGCAGGGAAAAGTTCTCCCTTCTAAGGTAGGTCATTATGCAAAACGTGAAAACATTCTAAATTAAGTGTAAATGAAAGTCAACTTATTCTTATATCAGTTTTATATAACTGGTCACCAATACCTATCTGCTGTTCAGAGGATTTTGTTTTACTCTGTTCTTAAATGGCCAATACCTGACTATAATACTGTTTTCCCCTAAAATTGAATGACAACTTTCCTTTAAAGGGTTGAGTAGATAGGGAACATTTCTTTGCTCTTTTCTTCTGCTAGTGTTGAGTCAAAACATGGATCTGATGTGAAAAAGAAAATAGCTTGTCAAGATTTACAACAGCATGCAAAGGCTTGAAAGTGGGTAAATGTGAGTCAGAAAGAGAGGTTCACATGAAATTAGGTGATTTTTCTTTCCACTGTATGGAAAATACAGTGCTACACACCAATGTATTTTTGAAAGACACATAACTCTGCACCCTCTGTCAAAGCTTTCACCAGAAAATGGGAGATGCATTTAGCAAAGAGGAGCTAGACTGAAACAAACAGTGGGACAAATCTGTAAGCTTCTTGCTTTGACTCTGTGTCCAGGGAGTCATCTGGGGCACTCTTGTTAAACTAGAAACAAACAGGCACTTCCAGCTGGTTCAGTTCCTTGTCTGCTGTGGAGTCCAGCAGAGGAAACAATGCTTGGAAATATGGTACAACACTGAAACATCATGGGCAGCTGTAAGTAGGATACTAGATTACCAAACAGAATGGAAGAATTAGCTACTGCCCATTCTCTTGTGGGCATGATAAAGTCCTTTCAAATGTTTGGTCATTTTAATGCCATCCAGATGAATGCTGCAACAACACTTTGTCCAGGAGAGGACATACAAGTGTGCACTTACATTAAACAGCATTACCAGACAAAGGTTTGTGGGGTGTCACCTGCAGTCAAAGCTGATTTTTCATTCAGTTGCAGTTTGAGAGCTGTCTTAAGCTTGTCCTTTTTATTATTTTTTATATACACTTTATTTTTTCTATACTGTGCTAAAACACTCATAAAGCTTCTCCAGTGCATCTGTTCTTTTTTCTATATCTGTATCCTCATGGCCTTTGCTATGTCTGCTACAATAATCTTTTGGGTTTTAACATGATTTTCCAGCCCAGGTCTGGGTGATACAGCATTGCTGAAATCACCTGTCTTAATAATCCTGTGACTTCTGTCTTGTAAAACCCAGAATATACTCTCTGATGCTCCAAGTATTAAACTCTTCCAGAAGAGGTTGTCCTATGTCTTCAAAAGCCTATTTGACTCAGCTTACATGAGCTACATCCCAGATTTTTGTTTCCATTTTTCAGATTTTTTTCCCAGTCAATGACTAAGCCCTTATCTTCATCAATTTTTTCATCTCTTTTCACCTTTGCATTGTATCTATTAAGCTACTACCATTGCCTCACTGTACGGACCTTCAGATCTGCAAGTCACAACTAATTAATGTATTAAAAATTGTTTCAGCTGCCCTCCAAGCTTCAGTTCAGCAAAGGACTTCCACATAAGAATAGCTGTGAGTGCACAGATCACCCCACGAGACTTAATGGCCCAGACTTTCTGACCATTGCAAACATTGGTACCACTACTGTCCTAAAAAATAAAAGTACCAGAGGAGCTGGGTGTGTGATGTGCACCAGCACGTTCTCTGCAGGGTGGTGTTTGTGGGGTTATGCTCTTTCCTATGACATTTGTCTAACCTCTATATGTTTAAGTGCTCAAAATTTGCTTGTCATCTTGCCATGGGAGTAGTCTTGAGAAATGAGAGAATTCTTGTCCAGATCAGGTTTGGTTAAAGATCTGTGCCCATCTTCAACATCACAGCACTGCAGTGTTAGTGCATGGCAGCTACATGTGGCATAGGCCACAAAATACAGCAACCTTTAAAGGCAGACAAGAACACAAGGGCTGAGAGTGCAAAAGGTAATAGTAGTGTATGTATAATGGTGGTGAACTTAAATGATGATGCCTCACTAAATGAGGTAATTATCTAACACACCCTCCCCTCTATGTCTGGGAGTGAATGTGTGGCTGAATTCTGATGAAATATTTGTCAGTCAGTGCGTGTTTCTTATGTTTACTCCTACAAGTATGGAGGCTAAATCACTTGTGTCAGGATGATATGAATAAACTGAAGGTCACTTTCAGCATACTTTAGCACGCCTCAGAGGCACTACTGATAAGGAAAAAGACAAAAGGACAAAACCCAAAATTAACCTTTAATTTCTCACCAAAACTATGGCTGTTAGAAATAGGGAGATCAGTGAAATCTTCTGTAACATACAGCACAGGACTGCGTTTTTAACATCTTATTTGATTCAGCCTATCACAGAGGCAAAGCATGTAATTGTGTGTGTGTGTGTCTGTGCAAGTATGAATATATATGGATCCTAACTTGTAGCTCAGAAAAAATTTAGTGATGCACTTTCATGTCTAGTTTCAGTTTAAAATCTTTCTGCCCTAAATTAGATGAATACATAAACAAATCAGATACATTACTTTTCTGTTGAGAATGCTTTGGTGATTGCTTACAAAGAAAAGTTATTTACATGCTGATATAAGGCATTACTTAGCATAATGAGCAGTAATTTTCTCATCCTCAAAGGTATTAGGCTCCTTTACATGTTATACCTGACTCAGTTACATAGTTGTGCAGCTCTGTATGATCCCCAGGTGCATATTTGAAAAGCCTGGAGTTTATCTGATTGAGTTTTATGGAGCTGGCTCAGAGCCCAGCAGTCAGTGTGTGGGTACTAGTTAGGCAGCCCCTGCCAGCCTCCTGCACCCACTACTTCAAACTGAAGAGGCTGAAGCCAGGTGAATCCCCATAGCCCCTCCTCACTAACAGGGAAGGTCAGGTGGCAAGTGCTTTTGACCACCCACTGGGTGTTGGTAGGCAACATACCTACCTGCTACTATCCTTAATATGATGGACATAATGATACTAGGGGGGGTGGTTTGGTTTTTGAGAAATGACTAATACATCCCGTGAGTATAATTGGTGATTATATTATGTGCTTTGATGGGTTTGTTTCCCCCTCCTCCTCTTAAAAATACAGTCACTATATATGTGTAAGAATGAAGAGTCATAAATGGTAATAGTTATTAACCACTACTGACATTGATCTGAGGCTTTAAAAAGAAGACAGTTTATAAACAGAGCTTTCAATCTCTGAAGTATAAAAGACTGTAATATTCTGGCCTGAGTTGTGGAAAGCCCCTTCAATTATTTTGAGGTTTACCAAAGAACATGTTTGTGTTCAGAGTCCATCTCTGTGGAAAATGAAGACTTGTGTTCACCTATCGAATAAATAAAGTGGATAGACGATTAATTCAAGTCTCCCTTGACAATATTTTGGTTTTGTTTCAGCCCTGGTCTGGTCCTGAAACCACTTTGCCTTTCAGAGCCTCTGGGTTTTTTTCTAGATTTTCTGTGGAGAATCATAGCAAGGATATGAAGTGCAGTGGCGGTCTCCATAAAGGTAGATAAGGAATAGAATGAGACTTACTGAACTGAGACAGTCAACTTTGATAACATGTATTTGAATTCAAACCAGTGACAGGCTGTGAGCCCTACAGTCACTCTCAGTTTTATGGTCTTAAATTATGAGCTGTTCAAAAACACATTGTATTTTCTGCTTAAATAGTTTTATGTCTGTTTATATCTTAATTGAAATGGTATGTAGGTATCTACAAGTACCTTTCTTATGAATGCCATTATTGAATTTTGGTATTGCAAAGGTATCTTAAAAATGCATTTTTATTGTGTTACAAGGTAAGTGTTTGTAGAGAATCTTTCCATCATACAGTCAATCCTCTAAGGCTTTGGCCTGTAACTGGTGTAGGTTCTAGTTTTTCAGCAACAACATAACTGCCTGCCAGTTACAAGAAGATCTTGCATTGAGCTGCAGAGAGGTCAGCGTGTATCTGCTAGCAGCCTGAGCTTCCCCACATTTCAAAATGGCATGACTTGGTCTTTTAAAACCTCCCAGTGTACTCCTTGTGCAAAGGGGCTGGGGACACTTAAGACTTTGGCCTTACAAAGCAGACATAAGCAGGAGTACATTGAAGAAGAAAACGTACTTTGTTGTGACATGACAGCTCTGATGCACCAGAACAAAGACATGTGTTCATATAAACAGAAGTGTTGTGTTTACTCACTTCTTTTTAAAGGACCACAGAAGGATTTAGGTTGGAAGGGACATTCACAGGTCTCCAGCCCAGCCTGTAGCTCAAAGTAGGCTCACCTGTGAGATCAGAACATGTTGCTCAAGTCTTTACCTCGGCAGCTCTTGAAAGCCTGAGTGCAGCAACAAAGCCTTCACAGTCTCTCTGGATGACCTCCTCCTCTGTCTGCCTGCTCTCATGGAGAAAAAGTTGCTCCTTATATGCAGCTTGAATCTCTTCTATTTCAGCTTTCAGCCCTTGCATCTCATCCTGCCATACATCCTGCAAGAGTGTGGCTCCATCTCCTCGATCGTTGCCCTGTTGCTACAGGCAGGTGGCCATTAGGTCCTCGTGCAGCCATCTCCTCCTCAGCCTGAGCATGCCTCACCCCCTTAGCCTCCTTTCAGTTCCCTCAGTTATTTATCAGCTAAAAACGACCTTTTTTTGCCTTTCTTGCCTTAGCATATGTTCAGTGAGAGTTGCTTACAGCTGTGTGCCCACAGATGTTGGGAGGAGAGGAGGTGGGATTGGGTAATACATAAACAACTTCTGCAGTGGGATAATACCTTTGTGAGCTGAAACAGCTTCTGCAGCTCAGTGGTGCAGAGAACTTGATGTCCTCGCTTGGGAGCAGAAAGTGGCACAGGCTGGCTTTAAAGCTTTAACTTAGAAATCATTGTTCAAAGTAAACAAGAACTGTGTGCACGCAGCATAGGAATACAAGTGCGGGATGTTAAGCACCCTCTGCATTTGTTGTGCTTTAACAGCACAAGAAGGTGCTTTCAGCATGTATCTGATGAAAGAGCCATGGGAAAGGTAGACTGAGTCTCAGCACCACTTCTTCACATCTTGATCTCTGCTACACCACTCTTGAGGTAGGACAGTAATTGCACTGTACAATCACTGTAGTTCTAGGATATATACAAAAACTTTCTTTGTGAGTAATCATTGGCAGGTACAGTTAATAGAAAATCTGGAAAAATCAAAAGTTCTGGCTTCAGCGGAGGAGTACTTGGGTCCTCCAACAGTTGCAAATATCAGATGTTCCCAGCACATTTTGGTTCCATTTCACTTTGATTGCTATTTTTCACTGAGGGTCTTCTCCCTCCCTCCTCTCTCTACTCTTTGTTTCTATGTTAAATACTGGACATGCTATTATTCTCACACTGTAAAGTCAATAACTGCTGGCATACTGTGGAACAGAAAAGAGAAAATCCTGATCTGTGATTTCCAGGGTGCTTTTTTAAGATGATTATTATTATTATTGTTATTGTTGTTGTTGTTAAGGGAGGTGGGGCATTGAGTTCATTTGGGGAGAAAAACTTCAAAAGGAATTCTCTTGAAAGTGTTCTGGGGAAACCTCAGTATTCAGGTTCTGAAAGCACTGGGGAAAAACACATACGTAAATGAATTGAATTTTAGTCTGTTCTGGCCCTAAAACCCAGAATAGACTAAAATTATTTCACACTTTTATCTTTCAACCATGGACAGATGAGACCAGACAGCCAATTAGCAATGATGCATATCTGTTGACTAGACATCATGGGACAAAACTATGGCTAGTATAAAATAGTGTAATTCCACTGCCTGTCCTGATTTTTTCTCCACACTGGACAGGGATCCTGCCTAGTTAGAGTATACAGTGGAAGTCTAGATATAATTATACATAGGTCTTCTTAACAAAAATAAGACACAGGAACAGAAACTTTATAGTCTGAAGGCAACAACTCTATAAGAATTAAGAGAGTCTTTGCCAGAGTTGTTATGAAATAATGTTGAGGATCAGAGTATAGCTGAACACCGTTTCTTCTGCATTGCGTGTGAGTCATTCCAGCTGAGCCTTCTCTTCCTTGTATACTCTGCAAGGCAACTGTCTCAAAAGAGCAGCTTATAAATTTGGAAAGAAGGCAATTCCACAAAGTAAATCCCACCGGATATTTCAACTGTTCCTTTTTATTTTAAACTCTCTACACAGACTGATAAGGACCATAAAGCAATTTGTCTAATTTTTGCCATAATGTAGCTCTGTCACAATTTCAATGCAAGGGTCAGGTGCTTTTAGCTAAAAATTTACCCTAAAATGTCTCCCAAAATCAGTATTTTTAAACAAAACTATGGTATTAGACAAATAATAGAATTGATTAGCAAATGTTTAAAAGCTGCTGCTTTTCAACATTCCTCTGATGATCAGTAAGTCAAAATAACAATGGGAATTGCTTGAGTGGAAGACTAACTACTATCATGCATTTAATTTACATCTTAATGCACTGTGTTGTTTTTCCTGTTCACATAAACTACTTCTGAGGATGCACCTGTGTAATGAATTTCCATGGGAATAGGCTTATGAGATTTGTTTCCATTCTGTGTTAAATATTAGAAGATCTTCCAGAGATCTGGCTGAGATTAAAACAAATGTCTTCAGCACTAGGAGTGAAGTGGAATTTTAACCAGGAATTAGGAGTTTAGGGGTCAGACCTCTCCTTTTCTTGGTGTTAAAAATACACAGAGGTTCAATGGCTTTGGCTGGTGCATGAAAGCTAGTGTGTTGACTATACAGAGACAGTCCCAGCTGGTTAGTTTATTATTAGTGTCACACAGTGATGTGTCTGTGAGTGAGCAAGTGAACCATGTACGTACACCCAGCACATACCAATTGCAGCCCTGCTTCTGCCAATAATTGGGGTCTGCAACAGCATATTGGCTTTCTGATAGTCTTCAGCACTGGGCTGAATATTGTCTACAGCTCTAGATCCATCAATAAAACACCTGCCAACCACACTGCACCTAAAATCCTCTACCCAACCTATATGGTAAGTTTGTGAAGTCCTAGGAGAAATCAGGTGAATATATTTTAAATATGCAAGTGGTGATGACCTTTCTGACTAACACTGACTATGGGTCTGACTGACCTTGGCAGCATGAGAGGGTCATGTTTTGACATGGCTGAACTGTTCTTGAACAATTTATCCAGTGTGCTGGGTACAAACAGTCTTTTCTTCAGTATCAGGCATGCATGTCTTATCTTTCTACCTATTCTTCTTTTAAAGAATCTTAGCCATTGTGAAGCAGGCAAGGAAAAGCATGTTTATTTATATTGTTTGTTCTCCTCGGCTTCTACTATTCTATCTTGGACAATAACATTTCATGAATGCATGTTTTTACTCTTTCTTTTGCTTGGATAATTTTAAAGGTGTCTCTTTATCTTCTCCAGCACTACAGAATGGGGTCTCAGGGCCTGATCCTGTGATGCTGAAGTTGATGGGCCATTTCCAATTGAATGAATGGGTTTAAACAGCATCTGATACTGTCTTGTGAATGTTAGGAAAGAAAAAAAAATACCAGTCTTTTAAAAAAGCACTTCTTGAAAGAAGACAGGAGGGAGTGAGAATGCCTAGTAAGACAACTCCCTTCAGTTTTGTCTTCCAAGTAAAATTCTACATTAATACAGGGAAAAGAACAGATTTTCAGGTATCCAGAATGAAGAATTCAGCCAGCTCTGCTTTCTCTTTTGTGTAGGTCTGTAATTTTCATGGTTGGTTGGTTGGTTTGGGTTTTGTTTGGTTGGGGTTTTTTTGTAATTTTCCCAAAACAAGAGGCAAAAGATCATGTCAGGTTTTGGTTCGAGATGAAGATCAGTGTTTTCTTCTCAGTGGATTATCAATGATGGTCTCTAAAACAGATTTACTCAGCTAAGTTAGTTGAGTCCCAAAGCAGATAGTGATAGATGCAAGTGTATTTGAGTGCAAGGTTTTCTTTTTCTAAAAAAAATATGAAGCCATTGCATATGAAGAATATCTCTGGGGATGAAAAACATCGTTATGAATTTTAAGGGAGAGAATCAACTCTTATCTGCTCCAAGCCATTTTCCATTGCCTTGGCTATTCTGTTGTTGGATTCATTTGGGGATGTTTTCCTTCCATTTTACTGTTTCACAGATGGTTTGGAGTCACTCTGAGGCATGTGTATTTTTTTATTATTTTATTTCTTTTAGCAGCTATCGAACACTATATTACAAGGGCTTACAGATCTATATTGCTTCTTGTTTACCTGACATTTAAAATTTTTGTCCTTGACATCATTTTAAAGTTGTGTATCTGTTCTGTGTGTTAGAGAAATAGAAGATGCAAGTGCTCTAGGCAGCATTTTAACCATGTCATTTTGGGCCACAATCCAACAACATGTAGTGCTAATTTTAATAATGATTTTGGTGAAAGACAGCTAATTCTAGTGTGGAGTATGAATCACAGAAGGAATACACCTGTACAGTCCTATTAGGATGTCCTTGTTTAAAAAACTGGAAAGTAAATCATAATGCAAATGAAATCAGTTATGTTATGAATAATGTAAGGTATCCATTATTTTTTATAAAAAGTTGCACGTGCTTCTCAAAGCTCTCTAGATACATTCCTGTTATGTGACCCTCATAGCAATGAGAACCATGGAAGATCAAATGTTATGTGGCAGAAGGAGAAACCAGAGAGGTTTATGTTTGGCTAGAGGGCTAAGCCAAAAATGCTTCTAAATCACACCAACATGCCTCTGTGTCTTCACATTGATAAACTTTGTCATGAAATGTAATTGCCCTCTCTGCAGGTGGAGGAGAGCAGGCTTTCACCTCTCTCTGCTTTGCTTTGTTTGCCATGGCTGGGTGCACTACTTGGGGGAGAAAGGAGCTGAGGACATTGGGGTGTGTTTCAACTGCATATCCCCAAAAATATGTGAACTTGTGTTTCTGAGGACAAGATTTGGCTCACAGAGTTACGACAAGCCTATGTCTCTTTACTGTTGCTGAATAAAAACAGTCTCTTTGCCTGAGATTCTGCAAAGATCTATGCACATGCTTAAATCTGTGTGCTGGGAATAATCTCATTAGTTGTAGTGAGCAATGTACAAATGTAAACCATGGCAGAACTTTTTTTCTGAAGATGAGTGTAAATAGAAAATAGATTTAAATATATAGCTGGTTATGTAGCCTTCTTATTTAAGAGGGGGGAAAGAAACTTTTTCTCTTGATAATATAGAGCTTGGAAATCCTTCTGCAGTCAGACATTATTTCAAAACTGGTTTGGGGAGTTAGTTCTAAATAAATTTCACTGCAAAATAAAATTGATCATAAGGGTTTCTAGGTCTTAACTCCTCAGTGATTAGTGTTAGAAACCTCAAGAAAAAGTTTACTTTGGTGAGAACTATTGTCTTGCTTTCTCACTCAGCCTGGTCCGATTCCTCTACCTCCTTCTGTCTTGCTTTGCAGGAGCAGTTCTTCAGGATCTTGAAAGAGAGTAATCTTTTCAGTAATCAAGTATCCAAGAGAGTAATGTGGGATTAGAGAAAGCATGCAATGGCTAGCACTTCTTTATGCAGTGCATACTTTCCTGCCTGGGATACTTTCTTATGACTTTTTCTGCAGCATGGGATGTTTCTGAATACCTTACCCACTCACTCAGATAAATTAATTTATTTCTTTCCTTTTTGTTAATTTTTCATTTCTTTAATAAGTAATTTATTCCCTCAATTAACAAAGTTTTTGTATCCTGCAGAGACAGAAATTGCATTTTAGCAAGATCAGACGCACCAGGCTCCAGCAGATAAGCTGCTGACCTCACTGAGATCCTCCTTGGAAGGGGGAGAAACAGGTCTCAGTAGTAGAAATGAAAAATGACCCAAGCTGCATGTGACTCGGAGGCTACACAAGGGTTTTGGAGATTTATACCTGAGTATTCTAGGTTTATGGTTCAGCATGGACATAAATGCTGTTTTCTAATTATTTGGGGAGACAGGGAGAAGAAGGATTTTCATGGTGTAAATGGGGCAGTGAACTTGCAAGCAAATGCCCCATGTTCCTTTTCAACTACATCCCTGCTTTTCTCAGCATCATTTCACAGTTACAGCCTTCTGTTCAGAGGGATTAGTAGAGGTGAAGATTGAGGAAAGGAGTTTTACCAGCACAGTAAAAGAGGGTGCTAACCTCAGTCTTGCGTACCAAAGGGCTTCTCCTGTTCTAGTATAATCCTTTGCTAGAATGAGCCAAACTCTCCGTTACTTAACTGGGCAAAGCTCCCATTGAGTCGTGCATGATTAACAACTCTGGAATCTGGCTCTGCACAGTTGTGATGAGAGATACTTCAGCATTTCAGCTCAACCCGCCAACACAGATCTCCGCAGCTGCTGGTTCTCAGAATTTCCCAGCTACTGTTGTTGGGGAGGGAAATTTCCCTTTGAGCAGCTGCAAAATGTTGTACTAGGCATACTGAAAGCCAAAGCCATAGGCTGGGAAGTGGGAATGAGGGTTAAGCAAATGGAAGAACACAAACTTCTCACCTTCTCAGCCCATCTGCAGTGTCATTGCCATGAAACTTTTGATCTGACTTTTTTTTTTTTTAAATGTGACTAGTTTGCTTTTGTGGTTGCCTCTGGGGACATGTGCAGTGCAAAGGTCATTGGTGTTTGGCATTACTTAAGACCTTATAGAATCATAGAATGGTTTGGGTTGGAAGGGACCTCTGGAGGTCATCTAGTCCAACGCCCCTGCAGTGGGCAGGGACATCCCCAACTAGATCAGGTTGCCTAGAGCCCTGGCAAGCCTCACCTTCAATACCTCCAGGGATGGGGACCCAACCACTTCCCTGGGCAACCTGTTCCAGTATTCCACCACCCTCATGGTGAGGAACTTTTCCCTAATATCCAGTCTAAATCTACTCCTCTCCAACTTAAAACCATTGGCCTTCATCCTTTCACTCCAGGCCTTTGCAAACAGGCCCTCTCCAGCCTTCTTGTAAGTTCCCTATGACCTTCTATGGGTCTGTCTTAATGATACCAGAAGGTTTGGGATCTTTGGGGGTGTGGATGTGTGTGGGTGGGTGTTTGTTTGCTTGTAATGAAGCTAGCTGACCTAGTTGCAAACAGTTTTAACATCTCAGGAAGTTAGGGTTGGAGACAACTGATGCTGCATCACAGGGCTTTGTGGTAAAGTGTGGTCTCCTCTAAGTTACAGCAGGATTAGAAACACAGTAGGCTGAGTGTACACTTACAGAGGCTGCCTAAAATTGTATTCTTCAGACAGATTGTGAGGTTTCACCTAATGCTCATTGTACATGGCTTTCTAACTGATGCATGCAGTTTGAAAATCTGCATGTCAGACATGTACATCTATACTGTACTGTTGCTACACTGTTACCATATGCAGGAGTCACTTTATGCAGAAAATGAGTCTGGTTAGTACTGTCTTTTAAATACAAATACTCTGCTGTACTTCTCTGATGAGCATTGGCCATGTTTTATTACAAATAAACTCAAAGAACACTACTCATCACCTCAGAAAGAAAAACAAAAAAGTAGTGAAACCGTATAGACTTGAAAAATAAGACATTGTACAGGGCTGTTATAAAACCACCTTAGATATCCTAGTCAGACTATGAATTAAAAACAAACAAACAAAGGCCTGCAGGCTGCCTGGTGTTTAACTAAAGGGGGCAATAAATGAACTGGGTGTGAAACTGCACTGTGATTTTTATGAAAGATTATGGAAAAGATGTTAAACTTACAGAATCCATAACATTTCACACAAGGTTTATTTATTTTAATTTCACAGTCCTGGTTCATTCTTAAGTGTCTCAAGTATATACAATGAACAAGAGAAACTTCTTGTGTAATACTTTCTCAGTATCTTCACATTTCTGTATAAATATGAAAAGGTTAAGCAAGAAAATGTAAACATGTACGCTATTTGGTTTCTATTGCAGACCTATTAATGATACAGCCTATGTAGTGTTCAGATATTATGCTTGGTCATTAAAACCTTGCTGCATATCTCCTTACTGGTAACTCCTTTTAAGCTGAACAATAATGTGGTTTGAATGAAAACTTCAGGGTTTAGCAAGTGAGAAATACGCAGGCTTGGGATTCACAGAAACAGATGCACTGTCAGCTCTGCTGTGTTGATGGTGAAGTGCTTCTGTCTTGCTCACTATCAGTGCTTGAGAATTGCCTGTTGAGAAGCAACAGCTTCGTGCTGGCTGAAATTGCTTTGGGGCAGTATCTTTATCCTTCAGAGAAGGAATGTGGATCCCACCATCCTCTCTATGGACCACAATATTTTTCCATTCCTTTTGTTTAAAGAGTGGAATTCCCATTGTTTGTTTGTTCAGCTTCTTTCCAGTCCAGAAAGGTGTGATAAGAGGGGATGATAAACATGTATGTGTTGTATGTATAAAAGGCTGGACACTAATTCTTGGGACAGAAGTAGATATAAAATGAATTTCCGTGGGACACATGTCTATTTGATTTGCTAGGTAGAGGGGGGATATCGTTAAGGAACTAATGCTATTTTGTTATGAAAAAATAGGTCATATTTTGGCCTAATTCTTTGAATTTCTGGAGTGACATACCATCTGAATAGGGATTTATTAGAAAAACAAGGAATACTTTTCCTTTGTTTGAAACTGGTGTCCCCCAATATGCAGCTGTTGTACACATAGAGCCAGAAAGAACAGATGTGGGAAGCAGAAACTGGAGAACATAAGAACATATCATAAAATAGATCATCCCATGCCCAGAAACACACATTTCTCACGTGTGCCTAATACATAGTTTATACCAATTTGTAGATCCTGATACTCTGAGCGGATGGAAGCAAGTTGGCTACACTGAGGGTTGGTCTGATCTCACCTAGGATACCTTTATTTTCGTATGCATACACCTCTGAAGTTGTTCCTATCTATGAGATTGTGCAAAGTTAAATCAGGCAAAGCAAGATGACCTTAGCACAGAAACTACTACCACACCTCAACAACTGTGTGGCCCTGCTCTGTCTAGTCTATAACTTACAGTATCACTTTTGCTGGGGTAGTATAAAAAGAAAGGGAGGGCCAAGTCAGTTGCAGCAGTGCGGTCTCTGGTACTCTGTAGCTTTTATGGAGCTGCTATGCCTAGCTGCAAAGTGATTTCTTTACTCTGCTGCCTTGCATTTTACAGCATCCACTTAGTGTTCCACTCTACTGCCAGATTCCAGGGGTGTTACTTTGTTACTAATGAATTGCAGTTCTAATTGATGGAGACCTTATGTGGGGAAAAGAGCTTCTGATGTGTCTGCATGTCATTGCCATTGCTCTTTCTTGGTGTCTTTCTATAGTAAATCTCCTCTTACACTTCTGACAGTGCCGTTGTAGCAGCTGAGCTGATTGATTATATGTAGATTCATACCAGTCTTTCAAAAAGCAAATCCATTTACATTTCCTAGGGAAAGCTTTAATTTTTTAAAACTTTTGCAGGCAGCTGAAACGACTTAAAGCTTTAATAATATTCATGCTATTTTAAATATTGGGGTCTAATCTTTGTTACAAGGGACATCCTTAGTAGCCAATATTGAATATTCAAGAAGTAACTTTAGTGCTGTGGAAAATATCTATATAAGGATATATATTTGTGAATCTTCCTTGAGGTTGATTCACGCATAAAACTTAGAACTCACATGCTGCTCAGCTAGTAACTTTTAAACAGGACCCCTTCCTTTCAGCAGAGAGACCTTCTGTTTTGCAGCAACAATTGCCCCTTCCAAATATTTCGCCAAATCATAAATACTGGTGCAGATCAGTGTAGCTTCATTGGCTGTAGTGGACTAACCTGATCTACCCTGTTGAAACACGTGGTTTTGCTTAAAAAAACCCACAGCTGCAACAACAAAAACATACAAACATCAACCCCCTGAAGCAGAGTACACTGAAAATATAACGACTCAGTAGGAGGCATAATACAGATTTACTTCATGTAGTAATTCCTTTGATTTCTTTTTCTTTCATACGTGGTGCTATCATTTATACTGTTAATATTTGTTTGCATGTCTTTAACTACAGTGTTTACTCCCAGGAATTGTTTTGTGATTGTTGATTGCCCCAAATCAAGGATGGCTAGATAACCTTGTCTTTTAGCTAAAATAGCTTGGTGTTTTTTCAGCAGACAAAATACACTTATTGATAGAATAAAAAAATATTTTTCTTTACCAAGTAACCATAGAAGAAATAATATGAAGTCTGACTTTCTTTAATAACTTGCAGCAAAATATTCACAATCTTGCT
This sequence comes from Bucco capensis, assembly GCA_013396975.1. NCBI lineage: Eukaryota > Metazoa > Chordata > Aves > Piciformes > Bucconidae > Bucco > Bucco capensis. Next base: position 861,278 of record VWZO01016686.1, on the reverse strand, counting down.
GAGAAATCAGATTCTTTCATTGAAATGCAAAGTAAAAATGCATTTGCTTCTGTTTATTTTTCCCTACTTACCATGTATTCAGAGACCCAGGAGAACAGCATTAACTAGGAAGCTAAAGACCTAATAAAAAAACATTCTTTCCATTTTACTCAACAAAATTTGGACAGGCTTAAGCAAACATGTTGGTAAATAAGTGACACCTGTAAGATGTGTCTACTGTCATAATTTTGATATGCATTCTGTAATAATTTCCTGTATTATCCTATACATATACTGAAGACTTTTCTAAGCCAAATCCCTATATAAGAACATACATAGAGTCACTGGAGGCCATAACATCCAAGTAGAGATTTTGCTGTTGGACTCTGCTCTAATTTCTTCAGTTATATGTGCTTTCATTGCAGATTTGTTAAATTCTTGTATCAACCCAGTCACTTCTATATTCTACAGTTGCTGTTTTATATAAAAAGGTAGCGCTGAAGCACTGCAAAATGCATCTTTCTGTTTGCCTGGAGTTCTGTGCTGTTTCAGTATCTCACAAGAGATGTGCCATAAGGAGTAACAGTTATAAAGTCTGATTTCCTACAAGTTCATGCTTAATACGTGAATTTTATTGTGTCTAATAAATTAACATGGCAAGTTTTTGTCAGTAGAAGCATTATCTTTCTTCTGCCCTGCCATCTATACATGTACAAAACTCAATCAGACACAGTCTGTTTATAACCTCCACCATTCTGTCAAAACCTCATTGAAATTGCCCTGGAAAACTGGAAGTTATTTTGCAAGATAGACAACTGGATAGAATCACCTGTACAGGCAGTTGTATAAACTGGCTTCCTCAGGAAAATGGACTGATAATAAAAACTGACTTGCTAAATTCAAGCTCCTTCAACTGTATGCTGGAGTAGATAACCTGTGCCTCCGTTTGTCATAGAGAGAAGTGAGAACAGCCCTATTATTGCCAGATTTGATTTGCCACAACTTAGAAGTGTTGTTCTACTTCTAGGAGATCTCTGAATGGATTTTAATCTACAGTAGTATCAGCTGGATGGCAATTGATTTGGCTGTGCTTTTTTCTCTTCCCTATTGTGTAAGAGTTTTGGAGATTTCAAAAAGTGTTTCTTTGATAGCCTTAGCTGGAAGGCTGGGGAAAAAAAAATCAACAATGTGGCCACTCTCAATCCTTCTCTTCCACCTACCAGTAAAATTTAGGAAATTCCACTTACTGTGTTTCAATTTTGACTATACTTTTTTTCAAATCCTTACACTTTCATTATTGTTGATATCACTCTAGAAATGGGAAATGCAGTATTTCATTTTGAAACCTCAAATTGTGCATACAGTTGGAATTTCATGAAATTAAAAATATTCCACAGCTTAAAATGTGGTCAAAATGCTACCTTCCTGGGCAAAAAAACTATTCCTCTGGATCCATATTTTCTAATGACTGGTGGGGAAATGCTTGGCTGTTCCAGCATGCAGGATTTGTCAGCCTCTCTCTGAGGAGCATCAATTGGGAATTCTAAAATAAGTGTGTACTCTGGAAGGTTTTCCCTTCCTTTTTCCCTTTTGTTTTCATTTCTCTTCCTGCAAGGGACAATCTGAGGCTCCCAGGAATTGGGGACACTTCAATACATGAGAGACTGTCAGCAAAATCTTTTATATCGACAATGACTATCTACATATAACCTAAACTGTTAGACTACTTAATGATCATCTAAGCGAAAGAGATTGCCCAGAATAGCTATAGTTTGTTTCAGATAGCTCTTTATCAGTCATTTTAGTTTAAACATACACCTGAATAGGTTTTCAAAGTGGAGTTGGCACTGCAGAAATTAGTAAGGGGAAGGGTGTGGGGGGAAGCCAATATATGGAGAAGATGATGACACTTATCAGATGATAAGGTTACCATAGCTTTCCCTGGTACATCACATCCTTGTGGCTAGACAATGTGATTCTTGAAATGGCATGTGTTAGCTGAGTAACTGCTACCATCAGCAGCCCCCAGGAAAGCATGCAGCTGCTCTGCTGCAAGTGGGTACCTATATGTCTGTGTCCCAAGTGCTAAGAGGGTAAAGCTTTCATTTCAAAGCCTAAGATGCTTGATGAAGTTATTCAAGTGTGATCTTCTGAGATGAAAAACAGCATTTTTGGTGAGATCTACGCTAGTTGGTCTGTATGGTTACTCAGAAGTTAAGACACGGGAGAAGAGCATGCTGTTTAAAAGCAGCTGTTGAAGAGCACAGAAAAAAAAATAGTTATATCAGGTCTTTTCTCCAGGACCAGAGTTCTGTGTGTATCCTGACAGGACTCTTAAAGATGAAATTTCTCCCAGTGAGGCACAGGTACTGGCAGGAGGTGTGTGAATATGCTGGCAAGGCTCTGCAGAGTGGTCACCACTTCTGCTGCTGCGGCCCCTGCCATTCCATCCTGCTGGGAGAGAGCTGCCTGCTAGCTGCAGCTGGAGGGGCTGGAGTTTCTCCTTTTTCTTCTTGTGCCATTAATGCTGTCCTGCTGATTTTGTCACCTGGCTTTTCCTTCTGTTTTAATTATTCCTACTATAAAACTGGAAAACTTTCTCTGAAAATGTTCTGCTCTCAGTTTTTGTCTTTTGTGTTTTGAACATTGAGTCAGGTAGCTGTTTCTCCTGGTCGTTCTGACTTCTGGCACCTCTCGATCTTGCCTCCACCTCGGCACCGTGGGCCTGGGGAACAGCCAACAACCCTTCAAAGACCCCCAGGTCCTGTGAGACTTGCCAGGACGAATAGTCTGTGTCTGGTGCTTGTGATGGCCTCAGACAGCTTTGGTTGCTTCTGGATTTTAGAGCTGCTTAAAGGTGTTTGCTGGAGTCTCTGGGTCTTGTGTTAGTGTCTGATCCAACGCAAGGCTGCTATGGATCTTCAGACCTGTGGAGCTAAGTCTACGCAACAGACTTGAGCAGGAGTGTCTTCCTCAGGGTTAGAGGGATTAGTGTTTTCCAATGGGCAAATGCCTTGCATAGATTCAGTTGATACTTTTTACTGGTGCAGTTTGTTGGTAATAGTTCATTGACAGTGGCAATAGAGAGGGTGGAGGTCATGGCAGAAAAGCTGGTTCTGTCTTTTTCCTCCATTAAGTGAAAATTTCTGGTGTGTTAGAGCAGAATTCCTGTGTCAGCAAAGGGCCCCTTTGGTATTATTTTAGACTCTGTAGATTGCTTGCTGGAAGGAGTTGTCTGAAGAACAGTTATCTCAAATGGACTATGACAATCAGAGCCATCCTGATGAATGCTCTGTGCAACACTGCATGTGGGGAGCTGAGACTGATTGCCTCCACCTCACCACATGCAGAGCCAGCACAACAACAACAAACCATTGGTGTTTTTAGAGGTTTAAGCAGCAGCAATTAACCAAGGTTCTCATCTGGTTGGTTTTGTTTACTGCTAATGTTCGAGTACTGGAGTTGAATATCACCAACAGGTACCCAAAGCATCTCCTGAAATAACTTTCTACTAGAACTAAGTCTTGCAAATGTTTTCCCCTTCATTCCTGTCATCTTCTTCACAGCTTTATGCCTCTGCCAGTTAAAAACACTCCCTGGTCTCATGTATGCCAGTAGTCCTCAACCACAACATTCAGCCATATAGGCTAAAGTACGTGCATATTGGCTTACTGCTATGTGGGTACCTTTCCCTTTAGGTGTACCTAGGCAGCTGGGGAAGGTTGCATAAAATGGAGATCTTGATGAAAGAAAAAAACAAAACCATACAAAAGTTTTCATGAAGAGTATAACTAACTGTCCTAGTTAATGACCTCTCTGAGAAGCTTATCAAGCAAATACTTAATAGTCTTTGAACTTGCCCTTAACACAGGCATTGATATTGGGCCCATCAGTACTGCAGAATTACAGTATACTTCAGGGAATTGTTTATCACTGTGATCCTCAAAAATAGGATGACTGGAATTGTTAGAGGCAAATACCAGCCATTTTGTCCTGGCATAGGCTGAGTTTTCAAACACTTTTGATATCATAAAAGCTATTTTCCGGTTTACTTTATGAATGTTATTCTGCCTGCTTTTATGTTTAAGCATCTGGGAAATAATATTCCATTTAGATGGACTAACTCAGGGGTTTTTTTAATAAAATAAAAATAATTTTCCACATTTTATTCTGAAATTTTCTATTTTTAATTTCCTCTCAGTTTCTGTGGCTGCACAAATGAGGTAGATCCAAACTGATGTACCCTGTGGCTTGGTTTCTAATGTATCTAGCACCTTGGAGCCTCTTTGGCTCTAGGCTTTTGTGAGTCCTTTACTGAACTGATGATTTCAGTAGACTAACCACTGAACTTTATTTTAGATATGTGGATAAAATGGATATTTTAGAACCCCCAAATTTTATATTCTGTCTGTAACTGAGCAGTTGCAGGAAGAATATTTTAGTCTTATAAATTACTTCTGTTTTCAAAGAATTTCAGAAGTTAATTCATGGGTCACTGAATCCTTCCACATCTGGAGTAGAGTCAGATAATTTATTGAAAGCAAAACATTGGCACACTTAAAGTTCACACTCATATGTATGAGACACATCTTTGCCATGTATATCTTGGCTAGACTATTGCAACATGAAACTGGAAGGAAAAGGAGAAATTAATTACAAGAGGTGTCATGAGGAGAAGCAGTATCTTCCTCTCTGAAAATGGAGAATTTTTTATGATCTACCTCCTCCTGTGCAACTAGTCATTTAGAGAACAGCTGTTCACGACAGACTGGGCAGCGTTCCAGCTGTGTGACATTATTGACAAGCCCTGATCATCACCCGTTTCTGCCCACATTTTCGGCCTACATGCTTGAAATGTTCAGTCCATCAGCTTTCAGTTGATGGGAGGATGGAGCCTGTGTGAAAGTGAGATAAGTGTACTTCTTTTACAAACAGAACTTCAAGTTTCATGTGCCCTTACTGCAGTTTTCCTCTCTCAGTGGGATTTCACTTGACTTAGAAAAGCCAACAAAGGGCTCCCTCAACTTGGGCATCAAGTTACAATGTGGTGGGGTTTTTATTTAGCAGTCTTGGGTTAAATAGTCTTCAGCAGCTAAAATAAGACCCGTATCTTTTTCCAAAAAGGTGAGTTTCTGAGTGCTTGAGTTCTGTTGAGTGACTGAAGGATAGATTCCACAGATAATCTTAACATTTCTACGTGGTCTTATGAAATTATATCTGTAACCCCTTCTCTTTCCAAAGGGTCAGTACATCATCATGTCTTAGTCAAAGTGTGTTTGGAAGGACTTAAAAAATAACCCTGTTATACTCATTGAAACATGACTGACTCATTTGGAAATACAACCTATGCTAAGGAACCATAAGAAACAGATGAGCTACGAAACAGATGAGCTACGGCTGTCACAGATTTTGGATGTGCTTGTTGGTCTCTCTTTGCACTTCAAAAGCATTGTGTAATTGTCAGAATGAATCAATGAGTTACGCATGTATGGAGAAAGTTAAAACAGAAAGGTTAGTTGCTTGAGAGCAAAACTCCAAAAAAGCAATAATCCTTTTGTTCTTAGTCCTACAGTAGACATACATGATGGTGTTATGGCTTGTTCTCTTCCTTCTTGTTCCAAGGAAGGGGGAATGTCTCAGTCCCTATTGCTACACTCCCACAGCCATGGGTGGGGCTGGCTCTCCTTTGAGCAGGGGTGCTGTAGGCAGAGCCTGAATGAGCCCCAGGGACCTTGAACCTTGACACAGGAGGAGCAGTTTATGATCTTTCAAGGAAAAATGGTGATAAATGTTCCACTCCAGCAGCTGGTGCTTTCAATGCTCCCTTGAAAAAGAATGATTACTAAAATAGCAGAAGACTAGAATATTTAGGGTTTGGTTTACCTCATTTTTAAGCATCTCAGTAGCTGCTTCTAAGAGCTCCAGTATCACTTGAACAATCAGTGCTCAGAGAAAGGAGCTTTATGTTTTCATCAGTGTTAAAGGACAAGAGCTACCTGCCTAGCTGGTGAATGTGATTAATTGTCACTTGTCTGTAGAAGAGGAGTTATGGCCTGCTGGCTTTTCATACTGGCTTGTCTGCCTTGACTCTCCTACAAGGCTATGAAAACAAGAGGAAGGGAGGCTATAGTAGAATTTGTCAGTATTGATGCTGATACACAGTAAAATGCATGAATATAAATATACTTCTTTTTAAAGTGATCTGCATCTACAAATAAGCAGAGTACAGAGTAGTCATGAAAAGCAGATCAGTTTCCAAAACTACTGCTTTGCCAAATGTAGCCTCTCTATATATACACCAGTGCAGATCCAGCACCGACATCCTAACAGCAATGGAGCAAAATCTTTTTCTTTTAATTCCAGTGTTCATTCTTTGTTCCCTTGATAGCTGCTAAAGGCATAACTCTGTTGATAGGCATTCATCTGTTTTTTTTAGAAGAACTATTCTCTATATTCTTCCTGTGACATGGGTTAGAGAAAGAGCTTCTTAAAAACATGTTACTGAAAATCTTTTTTCTTTTTTTTTTTTTAAATATTTTGCATAGAACTCATGTAAAATGATTATATTAAATAAAATAAGAAACCAGTTACTTCTTATTTGAAAATTAAAAGACGACCCTTCAAAACATTCTTGTCCTCATAATCTTATGCAGTTCTTATTTTAGCTGCTTATTTAAGTGCAGAAAAGTCTCTTATTTTTTTTAAATATTAGGTAACTGGATTATGGCCCAAGAAGTCTAGGCTGTAGTCATAGCTGTGTTGCAAGCCTAGGTCCAGACAATGATGATGTCCATAACCATCTTTTTTATTTGGGAGGTTGGGGAAGATTAGACAGTATCGAAGTATTTTAACATTAGAGCTTGGATCCTCATCATGTCTCCCTCACTCCAAACTATTCTCCTACTCTTCATTTTTATATTTTTTTTCTTCTTCTGTGTGTCCTTCTTAGCCTGCTCTCCTGACAGCCCAGCTGGTACTATGCATAATTGGCAAGCCATTCAGGGCTTAGGCAAAAATAGCTATAAATTAAAACACGACTGACTGACCACTCTCTCCCCTGCCTTGCACCTTCTGTAGATACTTCCATGTGAGGAAAATGAGTGGACAATTATATAATTTTGACCTAGTAAGGTTTTATGGATGCTTTGCAGGCATGGAAAATAGTACAGAACGTATATGGCCAGTATTGTTTAGACACATATTTTGCATAAAGGCTTGTGTTCTGGTTCTTCCTTTAGTTCATGCCTTCCATTTTGGGTTTATTTCATTAATTTTAAGTATTTATAATATTAATAATACATCAATCTTCCCTCTATTCTGTCCCAGAGGCACTCTATCATGAAAGTTAAAAATTAAGTATGTTGTTACTGTATCTCCTAAGCATTAGGAACCTGATTATTCTAGATAGTAATACCTGGAGAGTATACTCATCATTTTATATAGTGATTCACCTAGATAGTGATTCACTTAGACAATGAATTGAAACTAAAAGAGAGGTGGAGGGTGTCAAGTTATTACAAGCTCTGTAACAGCAGCTCTGGAAGCTTGAGCGGTGATTTAATAATAATTGAAAAGACTCTAAAAGCATTTAAAAAAATCAAATAAATCCAAAGCTTGCAATGGTCTCTACCTGTTATGAGGCTGATTAATAAAATACTTTTGAAATGCTAATTATTAGGATGAAAAATTAATAATTAGTCTATGTAATTATGTGCATAACCGATTTTCAGAACTGACCTTTCAGCTATTTTCTCTTTTTGGAAAGGATGATGGGCAGAAGGAAAAGGCTGTCATAGTGATCCACGCATCCTGACTGCACAGATACAAACTATAAGGTGTAATCTCCACAGCTGGTATTGTAACTCAGACAGAAAGCATGCCTGACTGATGTGGCATTATGGCCTAGTTTACTGTGTGAGTTGTTGATTTAGTGTGCTTACAACCAAGAAATGTTTATGTTATCTCTGCAAATGGAAACTGCAAAGCTGGCCTATCAGGCAGCTGAAGGAGAGAGTCTTATGAAGATAAGATGGACTTGTTTCAGCTAAAACTAAGGAGGCAAGGCCAAAATAAGTGTGTTCATATTGAATGAATGGAAGACATGGTTAGGTTTGACCTGATCTAAACAGTCTCCTCCTCTGAAAAATAAAAAGTTCTTTGAAAATTTTTGGCATAGTTTTGGCATCTGTTTTGTTGTCTGTGGTGGTTAAATTCTGTACGTTCTAGCAGAAGGTTTACAAAGGAGTCCGTGCTCAGTGTTCCTGTCTAGCATCTGTAAATGGGGTCAAAGCTCTCTTAAGTCTATTTTTTGATAGCACTTCTGCACTAACAGCTTTCCTTAGAGCAGGCATCCAATTTCTCTTAAATCCTTTTAGGTCCAGTTGACCTAGGAGAAGGAATTCTTAGCAGGAATTTTCCATTCCTCCTGCATCCAGTGATTCTACAAACAAAGTGAATAACTTAGCCTCTACGAGTAAATTACTGTGTTTGGTATAAAATGTCTTCAGACCTCAGCAATTGCAAGATATGCAGCCAGATTAATTTTAATTCTCCCCTTCCCTCTCTCAGGATCTGTTGCTCCACAAAGAGTTTCTGGGGTGGGTTTTGACTAGCCAGTATCAGAGCTTTCTCTCTTTACATATACTCTTTTTCATACGTGCTTGCTGGCATATTTGTTATATTCACTGGCCAATTACTATTCTGTACTGCGTGGAAAACTTGATCTGCCACTGAAGCAACCTGCAGTTCCTGTGTTGAAGGAAGAAGCTTCTTTTTGAAGGCTGCCATAAAGCTCCTATTCTTGCAGAAGGTAAAGGATTTCAAAGCCTTCAGGAAAGCTGTCAGTGGGCTCAGGCTTAACATTGCCCTAAGGCACATAGATATTTTTAAAATTTATTTTCTTTTTCTTTTCTTCTTTTTTAATTACTACAGACTAAAGCTTCTCAAGACTTGGAACATTAGGAATATCCTCAGAGTGGATTTGCTGGCAGAGGCTGGTGTGCAGGATCAAAGATGCATAATAGATTCATTACTGTATGGACTAGCCTCAAAGAACTGAGAGACATGTCACGATGCAGAAGTCGATGGTGGTTTTTCATTTATCATGTAGTCTGTTTCGAATGCCTGTCAGAGCTCTGCTGTGACTGGTTTTGTTGAGAAGTGCTGAATACATAGTTGACTGGTTTATCGTAAAGTTGAAGGACTATATTCTATATTTGGTTTATTTTGAACCAAAAGCTGATTTTAACGTGTTGTTAGCTTCACACACTTTGTGTTGCAGAAGAGCGCAGAATTTGAAAATGTCTGCTTTTTAGATGGAAAAAGAGAGTTCATCTGTGTTTGACAGTAACTCTCTCCTTTGAAGAATGCACTGAGTATGATAGTTTTATTGGACTGAAGCAAAAAGCAAAGAATGAATTAGTGTTTTGCTTTGCCCTACTGTAAAGTCGATGGTTGACTTGTTTTGAGATTTCCTTTCACTATTTCTGATGTTGGGAAAACAGACTCAAGTTCTCACTATGTTTGTGTTTGGTGTGCAAGCACACAGCAATATGTTGACAAGCAGCTGTAATCCAAGCACTTGATAGAGTGAACAAGAACAGCAACTGTACAACCTGAAGGGCTATGAGAAAGTGGATGGGCTAGAGGAATTGGAGGGAAATGACTCCAATGTGTTCCTCATTACCATGCTTTTCTACCTTTTCTGTATTTTTAATGGGTTCCTCTTGGTCCTGGTAAGCCTACTGTCTTAGCATGTCCTGCATGTTGAAATATGATTAAGAGCATGAGAGATGGGGAAAATATGTTCATATTGTTCGGTAGTGGGTGAGTATATGAACCAACTCCAGATAAACCACCTTCTAAGCTCATCAGCCTGTCGCCACACCTGAACTAACTAGCCTTACAGAGATGTTTTTATTTACTGTGAGGAAGTCCCCAGGAGTTGTGCTGTCTGTGTAGGAAGATGAGTTTAAATCATTCATATAACCCCTTTCTCACAGTCTTTTTCTCTTAGAATTATTGTCATCTTTATTGTCTGTGCAATATTGAAAGCAAACTGATAATTGTAGCTCTCATAAAGTGTTAGTATGATCACTTTTTCTAGGTTAAATGATTTATGATGTTTTACCTCAGCTTTATAAACAGGAAAAGCCAGCCTAAAGACAGAAGAGAGACACTAATTAGAGAATGATAGAAATACAAATTTAAAGCTGCCACAGTAGGGCAGAGTATTTCAACAAAAGAGCGTCCCTTTTATTACAGCCTAAGCCTTAATTACATATCCTAAGTCTTCTCTTATATGCTAAGTTTAATTGCACAAAGCAGGAGATGGAAAAACTAAGCCTTCACAGCAGTATCTGGTAGAAGCTCTGGAAAGAGGTTGCCATTAGAGGAGAAAGTAGGAAGCAAGCCCTGGAGAGGAGCAACTAAGAGAGATCAGGATGCTCTAAATTGGCCAAGGGGAGATGAGCAGAACCTCAAGTTTCTGCCACCAAGGAACAAGACAGAAGTTGGTGATTGCAGGCCGGAACTGGATGACCCCTGAAGTAGCTGAGAGAGAAGCTGACAGTGAAGTATGATCTGGTGATGTGTTTTACTCTTTTATCATTCTAAAAAATGTTTAACTCTTCATTGGTGGTGTATATTTGTAATGGGATGGCTTAATAGGCTTTGGGTTTTTTTTCTTGAACCTATGTTCAAGAAAATGCTTTTGGGGGTGTTGGGAGCATTAGATTCTGATATTAGAGAAGGAACATTTTTAGTAGATTATGACAGGATACAGAATACTTCTCCTCATTATTTCTCAGTATTCTTAAATAGTAGCAAGATTTCTCTGTGCTATGTGGGGGACTCTCTCCTGTCCACAGCTTCCCCCTGCATGCTGTCTGCTGCACACAGTATCTTTTCACTTTGTTTTGTTTCTTCCCACCCTCCCCAAACTGGCAACCAAGAAGGGACATGTTTTGGCTTGGCTAGTGTACAGGGCTGTGATCAGTCCAGTCAACTGGTTTTATTTCCAGGGAATCCTGAACTTCATCTGTTGTCCTAGTTTATTTTTCTTTGTCTCCGAATACACTGGATTACCCAGCTAGTCTAAATTGAGTCTGTTCTTGTGAGTGTGTTTATTAAGTCTGAAGAATGAAAGCATTTCTTTTCCTTCTCAGCTTAGTACAAACAAGAAAAAGAAAAACACAACCTACATAATCATGAGGGCTTAAGCCCCCACAGGTCATTAACTCAAAGTAAATTCCTCAAAGCTTCAAGAGTTAGGGTGGTTTTTCTGGGTTTGGGTTGTTTTGTGTGTGTGTGTGGTTTCAGAGACAGAGTTGTTTTTTAATTAAAATTAGGTGGATTTTTCCTCATGAAGGCACTAGACTAGTCATGCAATTCCATTCCCTACGGAACTAATGGGACCAAAGGTTTGCTACCTTTAGTCCCAGCTGCTGATCAAGAAAAGAGTTTGTCTCCATTGCTGCTATTTAGGGATATTCAGAGAGTATAGCTGAATTTTTTGTCTGTACAGCTCTAAAGCTAGGACTTTGGTTTATTAGATAAATGATAAATTCTTATGTGTTTATATTATACAATTTTCAGATTTGCAGTGTAAAATCTATCTGCAGATGTGGCACCACAAAACCTGGGCTATTGTTTTGTATTTGAAGTCTCCTGGGTTTTTTTTGAATGCATCATTTGGCCCTCAGTAGAGGATCTCTTTGCTAAAAATAAAGGTGTGAAGAGCCAACCAGCCCTCACCTTGTGAAAGAGGTTTAGGGGCTAGCTGCTGATACATCCTTCTGGCATGGGGGACACAAAGCAAAGTCTGGCTGACACCTTTGAGAAACAAGAGTGTGTTTCCACATCTCTATCTCTTTTACATAATCTGTGATATCCAAATTAAGTTTCAGGACATATTAACACTGTAAAGCTCAGTTAATACACTATATTATATAATACATTATGTATGACTTGGCATCAATTGTGCTGGAGCATCAGCAGTCACAGACTTGAAAATGTCTCTTTCAGTAACAGAAAATAATACTGAAACAAAATTCTATTGGCATGATTTTATTTTGTATTGCTTGTCTCACTACAGCATCTCTTACTTGCAAAAGAACTCATGTTCAAGCCACCTAGCCTCCTCTTCTCTCCTCCATGCACTTGTCACAAAGTCCTTTTTTTACATCTTTCATATTACAAATATTCCCATGTTGCTACACGGTAATTTTAGGTTTTCAACATCAGAAGTGTCAGGATTATGTTAGCTGTGCTGAGCCTGGGCACTATGATGTGAGAAAAACAATGAATGATGAGCATTAGCATTTCTAATAACAATGTGCTACAAAGAAAAAGAAAGAAAAAGAAACTTCAGTATGTTTTTTTCTTCTTGTGTATTTGTATTTCATGCTTCCAAACACAGCTAAGATATTGTTTATTTTATCAGAAGCTGTCTTGTAAACTATACATTTGTCTGACATTGGATACAATATATATACAACAGGCAAATACATAATCAGAGGTTTTTTGCTCCTAATATAACTTATCTTAAGCCTGATTACTTCCTTTCAAAATTAGACTCTTATATTAATTATGGACATATCCCCAGACAACATGGCTATCCATGGGGGATTTCTGCCCTTAACTCTGATTAGTGTTAAGAGGAGCAATCCATGTAAACTCCTAGAGGACCGAAAAGAGAAATAATTTTCTGCTAGCTATATATTTTTTAGGGTATTGAACAATACTGAAGTGTTCTGAGAGTCAATTGGTAGAGTGCCTGTCAGTGCCTGTCTGAAACCTTTCTGCTTTGTGGTGGATTCTGGACCTGAGAAAAGCACATTACAATATTATACATAACATTCTATATTTTTAAGTCTATATATAAAGCAGTAGTCCTTTCTGGTTAGTTACAGGTTTTTTGTGGTTGTTTTGGTTTTTTACCCTGAATTAGACATTAGGGATTTCCCTGCCCACCCCCAGATATGCTAGTACTGAATATAGTGTCTGTGTGACCTGGTGTTGCATGCACTAGTGCTATAATGTAAGCTAGGCATACAAGAATTAAAGCAGTTTCTTAGTGATGGAGAATTTACTACATCTTTTGATAATTCATCTCAGTAGCTAATTATACTCAGAACATCCTTTCTATCTCCAGATTGAACTTGCAAATATTGGATTCTGTTGTGTGTCTGCCCACTAATTTAGAGTCTTCTGTAATATCATCTTCTTGTCTAGTCCCTTAAAGATTATAATCTCTTTGAAGCACAACATTTAGCTCTCTTTAGTCTCATTGGAAGGAACCTTTTTTTTCCAGACTTAAATCATTCTTGTTACTCTTCTCTGCATTCTTTCCAAGTTTATTAATTTTTGTTTATTTTTGTCAATTAAAGGTATAGTAGTTTCCCAGAGGCTTGCCTGCTTTGTTCACAGAGACATTATGGTTTGGTTGGCTTCATTCATGTTCACGTCTGTGGCTGTCCCTAGCTAAGCAAATGGCATAGATGCCTGCCCTCCTGGAGAGACCTCTGATGCCCTTGATGAGTTGATGGAAAGAGCAGGCAGGCATTATCCAGAATCCAACCTAAAGGTTTTATTGTCTAACACCATTCAGAAACTGTACCCAGAAATAAAGCAGGATCTTTTCCAAATGATCGTGTCTATTCTTAGCAACAGCTAAATCTTATGATCATCATGGTAGACCCGTGTGACGGGAGGGCTGTGTTCCAGGGGTGAGGTGATAAGGCATGAATAATTCATATCTTATCATGGGAGGGCACCTCAAGGAGGAGAAATCATGGCTTTCTGGATATAGAAAGGAAAATAATAAGGTGTAACATTCTTGTAGTTGTGTCAGCTGCTTTGCAGTTAAGGGAGGACAACAGTACTGTTACTCAAAATAGTAGTAACACAAGAAAAGTAACTCTGGCGTTTTCTGTCAGTCTGCTCTCTGCAAAGAATGCAAATCAAACTCTAGGATTAGGTGAATGATGGTGTTTTCAAAGCAGTGCACTGAAGGTGGTGTATAAACAAATAGATCCAAATAAGAAGAGTCATGGGCTTCACACAAGGAAGCGCAAGAGATGGTCGTCCTCACCCAATTGCTTCCAAGTTATGTCACCCAGGTTCGTGCAAGGGAGCAGTTTGAAATCCTTTGTCTTGATTTAATCTTTTCCCTCCTGTCTTTCTTTCTAGAGTAGTTGAAAATGTCCTTTTCTGTATCATTCTGTTAATGAAAAGGAAGGAAAGCTGGGGGTGGGGAGTATCTCCCCTCATCATATGTAATTAGAAAAAAAAAAAGGAAAAGTAAAATGCTGAATACAGAGGCATGGAAAGAAATTCATCTTGAAAAGATGGTATTGATGGAAAATAAGAAGAGTGTAACTGTGATCCCTCTGTCTGTGGATAATTTCTTTCAAACAGGCTTTGACAAATACTTGCAATATTCGAAGACAAAGGAAAAATTCTTATGAGTATTTGTTTTATTCTAGTTGCATATGAAGAATTATTCAGAAAACTTTACTTTCTTAATCTTCTTTGCCACTCTATATTGTTATGACAACACAGACATAATGGGGGTTTACAAGGATCTTCCAGTACCTTTCTGTTACTAGGGTTTGTTACAGTAAAACCCATATGTGCATCTTCAGCTTTTTCTTCTGGTATAGAAATCTTATGTGGCCCCTCTCTTGAGGTTTTCATTTGGTCCTTGTTTAGTTAGGTTTCTGCTCCTGATCAAGGTTTAATTTTAGTGAGGGCTAGCAAATGGATGGGTCACAAATAGATATAGATATAGGCCTTGAATGTCTTCTCTATAAATGTGCTGTGCTGTGTGCACTAGCATACTTTATGGTGAAATACACAGAAGCCAAGCATTGACTTTGCTCCAAAGTAGAGGCAGTAGCAAAAAGCTGTACAGCTTCAAAACATCCCATGACAATTTCATAAATTATGGCTTTTTAGTGTGAGAGGGCTGACAATTTCCTAGTAATTTATTTTTTTATTTATTTTCTTAAATAAGGATAGATGTTTCTGCAGGCTGCATTACTGTAGGTATCATCTCAAGAAGTGACCTCTGCAGAGATAGGCCCCAGAATTTCATCTTATTTCCATAATTAGCTCTGGTTATTGTAAATGAATTGCTCAGAAGAGAGCGCACAGCAAATACAAATATCCACAGCACTCAGAAGATGCATACAGTATAACTTTTTTTTTTTTTACTTTTTAATAACTGGATGGTGAGTTTTATATCTGGGGGGAGAGGAAGGTGGAAAAAACCCCTCACACCATGCTTTAAATCTTCATTAGCAAAGAACTTTACTTAAGGAGGAGATGTTAATAAGTAATGAAACAAAGGCTCTGTTATAGAGATTAAATGTGCATGTGTCTAAGTACAAAGTTCATGTTGCAAAGTGCAGCTGTTTCTCTGCTCGCAACCCAGCTCCAGAGCCCTGAGTTCAAAGGCTGTCTGCTTTCCTGTCACAGAGCTGACTGGGGCAGGGTCCGGCCAAAGTTCAGAGTTCAGTAGCTGAAGGGTTGCTGGCTCTGTCTACTGTGCTGTCTGACATGCTCTGGATAAGCAATAGTTGGTTCAAGATTATAAGTACAAAACCATAAACTTCCCATTCTCTTTCCTGATGTATCAGATTTCATTAAAGAAGGAACATTTTGGAAGGAGTTGCTCAACTGTTTAAAAATGTGCTGTACAAATAGAGTGGCCTAATCAAACCCCACTGAAGGAACAGACTAGTAAAATGATGCATGTGGGAAATAGCACCTGTTTGTGTTCTCCTCCCTCATGAGATTTATTTCAATGAGGAAAAATGAAGTAAAGGAATTAATTCTCTATATACAAAGACATAAAAGTGAAGTTTTTGAAAAAAAAAGAGAAGGGAAGGGAAAGAGAAAAGGAAAAGAAAGAAAATACAGAAAAGAAAGAAAAGAAAGGGAAAAAAGGAAAAAAGAAAAGAAAAAGCTAGTCCATATGTTCCATTTGTATCACCATAACAGTGCTCCACATCGTGGGGGGGGAAAGAACTTAATAAGTCTGGATATCCTGCTTTCAAATCCTCCTTTTCCTCTACCTTCAAAGGGTCTTTATGAAGCTGACCCCAACTTTCTTATTCAGAAAGGCTGCAAGCTCCACCTGTGCAGCTTTTTTGATTAGCTGTGGTAATATCAAAGACTGCTGTACCTAAACACAGACCCTGAGTGGGAACAGAGATTGATGGCTGAGAGCAAAGGCTAGTACAAACACCCTAGGAGGATTTTATATTTCAGGCAATGCTGTAGCTGTATTACAGACAGAGAAAAGTTTCCTACCTGTTGCCACATCCTTTCTCAAGTAAAGGATGGTAAACCATGGGTGGTAAACCAAGTCAGTGCTCATTGTCTGCAGCATGCCACAGGTCTGAGCAGAACGCTGTCATCTCACTTCTCTGAAAGAAACCTGGATGTTCAGAAAACTTTCTCACACGTTGGAGGTCTGCCCTGTTTGTATCATAGCATCTATTTCTTTGGGCAAGCAAGGACGATAGTAGTCAAAAACCATGAGTTCTGGACAAAAAAAATGTGTATTTAGATATGATGATTTTTTTTTGCTTCCTTCAAACATTTGTGAGTCCATCGAACACCAGAGGAACCTTACTCTGAGGAGTTAATCATATGCTTTGGTTACTACCTCAAGTCTAACATTCCACTTCTGAGCAATGTACTTAAGATGCTAAAAGAGCTAAAAAATCTGCACCTCTGATGTTTCATTCCTGTCCTGGACTAGGGAAACTCAGGAGTATTCAGGGTTTTTTTCTGTTACTCTTTGCTGTCTCCATGCTACCACTGCAGTAAACAAATTAAGTCACTGAGACTAGTAGTGACACTGGCAGTGCATACCATCATTGTTTCATTTGGTCTGCACTAATGCAAATCTGAGACATAGCAGCACCCGTGAGTAACAGTTTCTGTTGCTCCCACTGCTGAAGTTCTGACAGAGTTTCTGGCATCTCTTTGCAAGACTGATTATACCTGGCATTGAAATCTTTGTTTCCTAAGAAACTCAGACTAGTACCACTGCTCTCCCCAGTAGCGTAGCCTACTGAAAACATACAAAAGGTGAGGAGAAGGTGATGAAATTAACAGGTGTAAAACGTATACATTGCTTACTGCACCAACAGAAGTTCTTCAGACAATACAGCTCTCCTGGGTGTTAACTACAGATTTGAGTTTTTCTTGCCTCATCAAAAAACATAGTCCTGTCAGGCTATCACCTACTGTATGGAGTGGGTTTCTCTCATTCTTTTTTCTTGGCATTGACCACATATTAATAATGGGTGGAAGGAGAGGAGTCCTATAGCCCTGTGGTTAGTAAGGTTGCATGGGCTAGGGTAGTAGGCTGAAGTTCAGGTGCATAGTCCAAACAAAGCAAAACAAGAACTTGGGCTAGGTTTGCCAAGTAGTAACTATTCTGGTTTTTGGCTCCACTGAAGTAGTTATGCAAATGTTTGTATCACTTCCTCTTGCCTTCTTCTCTCCCCATTTTCATGACAGTTTTCTGTGTCCATGTTACCTGGCTTCCGTTAAAAATACAAGAATAAATAAAAATTACTTGAAGGTCAAGTCTTGGTTTTCTTTACCTTTCCCTTTTCCTCTTTCATTACCCTCCTCTCCCTTTCTCTTCTTCCCCTTTTCCATCTGGATGTATCTGCTTTTGTTTAAACTCACTTCTTTTCTTTCTTAGCAGATTGATTAAGAGTCATCCCACTGGTGGCCTACCTGAACTAAGAACCAGATCCTGGAGTAGGACTGCATTGATACTGTTTGGCTGCAGATCTACTGAGATCCTAGTATTGAGAAAGGCCTAATACGTAAGTAAAAATTAGAGTTTATTCAAGGGCCTGAGGCCCTTAGAAAGAAGAATACCATTGCTTATCTGCCCCTCTCTGAGAAAAAACCCACGAGAAAAGGGTGTGCGCATGGAGATATGACTTGCAGGATGTTTTTTGTTCTTCATACTATTATCTTTCCACTAAGGATCTGTGCCTGTGAATTGTTTTTTTTCCCTCAGTTTACACACTCCCCAACCCCTGTTTTCAAACCCCTTCAGGTAAGGCTATCAGAAAAGCCCTCCTCCCATTTAACTTCGCTCTTCTCATTCAAATTTAGATGGCTTAAGAAAATACAGACTGATTTCCTTTGGCATGAATATTAGAAGAAAATAAGAATAGTCCAAAATAGGATTGGCATAGCTGTCTTTGGGCTGAGGCTTTTATTTGCTTGTGCTAATTTTTTTGGTTTTGCTCTCCACTTCAGAATTTTTTCTTTTCTGCATGTCTTCTGCATTCAGTCTTGTCCACACTGGAGTGGTACAGTAAGAGGGCTTGTCTACAGGTAAAGTTAAGGCAGTAGTTAAGTTGTGTAGTTAAGACAAACCCTCTACCACCTCTTGCTTCTTCCTAAAGCAATCTGTGTTGTAAGAAAGTGCTTGTACATGTACTTACAATGCTCTGTAAAGCAAATTGACATCTATTATTTGTTGCCATATTTCTGCAGTAAAACTGTTGGCACACTAGGACTCTTAGTGATAGAATTACTTAATTTTAAAAATCATATTTCAAATAAAGCAAAATGTGTACTAGGTAAATGTTAAAGGCAGAAGATATCTCTAGGTAGCTCATGACTTTGTATGTTGGTAATAATGAAGCATCAGAGTAGTGGCACTTCTTACAAGATTAGAAGGAATGAGTGAATGAAAATGAAGTTATTTTTATATGTACACATATATTTGCTATGTAGGAACTTCGATAAGCTTCAGAAGCGTTGTTCAAAGAGTAATATTTTCTTCCTTCCATCCAGGTTAAATCTTTCACTGGTAAGAACCTCAGGTTTTTGCATTTCAGTGCTACAGCATGGTCTACAGCATGTAATATAACGATCAAAAGTCTACTTTTCTAAAGAAAATAGTAAAATCATCAAATTTGCCTACAGCCTGTTAATTATGGCATCACATAGGTGAAAAGTTCAAGTCGTTATTATGAAAGGACCTTGTTCCTTCTGGTCTTTCTATCTGAGAACACAGATTTGTATTGCTTCTGTGTTAAGTGGAAGTTTTGCATGATCTCATCTGTTGTCTGGATCTGGGCTCTGGTTTGCCATAGTAAAGGATAGAGCTCCGTAGTTTATTGTGGGGATTCTTGTTTTAAATTCAGAGCTTTTATTGTGGTAAAAGCTTTTGATTTACTGGGATCTTGATTCCCAAAAACTTCTGCCACCTAAGGTGGGAGTGATTCAAATATATAAACATTTTGACTAGAAAATGAAGAGACATAGAAGGATTTTCAGGAGTTAACATAGAATTTATTTCTTGCCAGTGCTTCTTTTAGCTTATTCTTCCTTTCTGTAAGTCACTTTTGCAAGCTGGGATTGATCCTTTGTTCCTGCTCTTGTTTCCCAAATTGCTCCCTGCTTGACTATCAATGCAGATTTCATCTGTGGAGAATTTTCTAACTTTTTAGTCATAACTGAAAATTTATGTGCTAAGTTCAACTCAGTGAATTACATGACAAATCTGCAGCAATGCAGACGCCATCAGGGAGACAGAGAGACTGCCTGTCTGTTGCCAAGTATCTCAGCAATCCTAGGATAGAATGAGCTTTCTGAGGCATGGTGTAAGTGACAATGAGATGTGCTGACTTTTTGATATATAGGTGTACAAAGTTCTTATTAAAGATTTTGCTTCCGAATGAGAGCTCGACACAGCTGGGTATATGCTGTGCTTTCATGTCTGTTGGAGAGGGAGAAGGAAGGGAAAACATGAGGGCATTTCAGTACATTACCAGGGGTGCTGGTAGGTGGTGTGAAGATTAAAAAGGAGCAAGTGTATTCCTCACAGCTTTTAAGGTGTATGCCTTAAATGTGTGTAGAGTATGTTCCATAATGCAATTTAAATGATCAATAATTAGCTTTTGCTTATTTATGTCAATTGAACTTAGACCTATATACTACTTGGATTTATTTGTTTATATTTCAAAACTTTGTGTTATTTTTTTATACTGAATATATAACATCACCATGCTTTTATTTCCTGTGTTCACAACTTCATTCCTTGTAAGCAGATGAATTGTTTACTTTTCAGACAAAATAAGAACATATTTTTTGGAAATGTATTATAGCATGATCTGGTGTGGCTGAGAGACTGGCAGGTACACATTACCTGAACAACGTGTTCAAATATACTGCTACAGCTAAAATGGCATTCAATGAAACATATATAAAAAATCTCTCAGAATGCATGAAATATTTAAAAATATATCTGAATTTTTTATTCATATCCTATTTGGATAGCTGATTTTAAAAATATTAATAAAATTGGTTTGGCTTATTTGTTTTCAGTTGTTATTGGCTGAAGAAGTGGAGGCAAGATAAAATAATTGGCTCTCTTCACTTACGTGTTAAGCTGCATTTTTTTCTTTTTACAGAAAAAGATCCTTGAAATAAATATGTCAATTGTTTTTTTTCATGGATTTAATCTGAACCACAAGCTTTAAGTCAATGAGATTTTATTTCTTTTCTAAAACACTGAATTAATTTAAGTGAGGATAGACTATAAGTTTTAATTTTAATCTTAATTTTCTATCTTTAATATGTTTTCTGAAGGGACTGTTGTAGTCTGGAATATTAGAGATGCAAGGCTTGTTATTCTGGCTAGTACCAGTAGCCAGTCACTGGTTGTACATGACTGCCATAGCAAAATGAAGGTGGCAGAGAGGAGGGCACCACATAAGAGATTTAAAAACCTGGAACAGCAACTTCTGAAATTAGCCAGCCATCTTCCTTGTAATAAAGTGATGCTGGCAAAAAGACTTTAATTCCTACATTTCTTCATGTCTAGGTCTTCTGTGGAATTCAGGAGGTGCCTCTGGGTCCAGCTTCTACAAGTGGTGTTGATGTTTTCATAAAACTAAGCAGATATCAACCCCTGAAACACTGTCTGCATGCAAAAGAAATATACATTTCATTCCTTCCCTTTGCATGTAAAAGAGGTAGTTTTCACAAAAGGAGGATAAAAATAATGTTATAGTTTAAGCATCTTGTCTCTCATTGTCATTAGATTTTACCTTCCTATATTACATTCCGCTCTTTTTCCCTGTTTTGCCACTGACCTTTCTGGGAAGGACTTAATGTAAGGAAGGTGGTTCTGAAGAACCCATCCTGTATGTCTTAAGCATCAGCTCAGTGAATCTTTCTTTGAGATGCAAAGGCAAGGCAACAGGGCAGAACTCTTCTGTTGCACAAAAGGAAAAAAAAAAGCCAAGAAACTTTTAATGATCAAGCAGAGATGATAGGACCTTGGCATATGAAAAACCCTGATGTAGTAAATCAAGAGAGGCTGTCTTGAGTGTAGTAATATTTTTATGCTAATAAACTAGTGTTATAAGTGATTTGTCAATAAGATGCAGAATATGCTATGAAGGAAGTCAGACAATATTTCTCTTTCATGTAAAAAAATAGGGTGAGGTCATAGCAAAATCCTCAATAGGACTTTTTTCTAAGAAAGATGTTGGTGGTCTGACCCACTGCACAGTATTTGCATATTTAAATTCTTATGTGCCTAAGATGTCTTACATATCTAAGCTAGATTTAACATATAACATATACACTCAGATATACCAGCTGCCCTATTTTCATATTATCCTCTAAATTGCTAATATGGGATAAGAGCTCCTTCTGTAGTAGTAAATCATGTTCTCTGCATTTTGGACCTGTTTTTAACAGGTTAGGCAGAGCACATCAGCCAGTGACTCAGAAGCAGTGACTCTGAGGCAGAACCCCAGTGCATCCTTTCGCGCGTTGTACCATACGTTTGCAGAGCCACCTCTGCATTGTGCCCTGCGATTGTGATTTCTTTTTGAGGGTTTCTGATTTCAGCTCATGATTCCTGGGCTGATGCTTATTCCTATCTCTGGCTGCTGACCCTTCGTTTGACTTTCTGGTTCCTGATTTTTGGACATGAACATTTGGCTCTTTTCCCAGTTCTGGATACAGGCCCTAACCTTTGGGCTGAATAGCCTGCACTCTAGTCTGTAATCCTAGAAGGCCAGAAGGTCATCTGTAGTAGACTATAATTTATTCAAAATCTAGCAGATGAGTTATTTTTTTAATGACAACTGCAGCTATTTATTAATATTTTGCTAGATTACTAAATGTGAACCTCTCCTTTCCTTTAGTTATCATATTGTGCTTAATGGCCAAATTTGTTCTCTGGGGAGGATATAATCATACCTTAACCAGTGGAGCAGGTGAACAGAACTGTTAGCATGTATACAAAATTTGAGCTTTTGGCTACAAGTGCAATAAATTACACCAGAAAATGCAATAGTGTCAGATCAATACATTTCATTTCATTACATTTCCATTTCATTTTTATCTGAAATTTTAAAAACATTATTTATTATTTAAAAACATTATTGATACACTGTATACATTGTCTACTTTTTCTTCTGAGAGTTCATAATGTCATTCCATCACACATAACGAGTGTAAACACACACTCAAATGTAGTCACTCAGACCTGTTATAGTCTTGAGACTGAAACGCAAAGAAAATATGAGATATAAAGTTGTCAAAGTACGAAAGACAATTTCTAGCTCAAATAAGGGCTAGCAGGTTGTTGTGAAATTCTGCTAATGGTGAATTGGAATTCTCCTTTGCTTATTTTAAGTGACAAGGATGGTGGAAGAAGCAAGTTCAGTGTATTGTTTTCATGTGTTTCTTCCAAACTGATCATGTACATGAATATGATTTTACATACTTTTGTTAAACTACCAGTTCAGAGAAAGAAATCTGGTGAAATAAAACAAATTACTTCTTCAATTTGTTATTCAGTAAAAAATTTTTAGTATAAAAAGCTAGAGCAGGATGGTGGGCACAGTTTTTATCTAATCTAAGAATATTTACTTGGTGTAAAGCTCTTTAATGGAACTGCCTGTAAGCTCAGGTGACATTCACTGAGCATAATGACATCCTTTTCTCCTTTCCTTTGTGGCTTTTTTTTTAATATGAATTAAAAATGGAAAGTACTTCCAGTACTTCTTGGTAAGTACCAAGGAGTCAGATCCCTTGGTACCACAGAGGTCCTTTCTGCAGGTACTTTCCATTATTCATATTGGGTAGCATTTCATTTTAAGTCCCATCATTACTTAAAAAGCAAGATATTAATGACAGATGTTACTGGAGTGCTGTCTTTTAATTTGATATTGTTCAGTCCATCTGTTTTAAAATTTTAAAGAAAAAAGATCCCATTACCTTACATCAAAGAAGATTTTTATAGGCAAGAACATCTAATTCTTGCCTAGTTTCCCTTGATAGCCAGTTGCCTTTCTTAAATGTTCACCATTTACTTCTAGGTTAATCCTCTTGCTTTGCTTTAAAAAATATCTATGATTCCTTGATGTTCATACATTGCAGTTAGTTATATATAGATACTTTTCATACTACCCCCTACCCTACGTACTTTGCATGTCTAATTTTAACTCATAAATCAATCATTGTAGCTTCAAAATAAGTTACATTTTTTTTCTTAAACCATCATTCAGTACAAAGAGTCCATTATGTATGGCTGTGAATAATGTATTAATTGTGTGGTTTAAATTCATAAACAATGTTATACAATTAATTTCATAAAATTGCTCACTTTGGAAATTATACAACAACAGTTTCTATAACAGCAGATACAAGATGATAGCATTAAGCCAGGCACCATCTTTGTTAGAGATTTATTCCTTTAAGTATTTTTTCCAAAGGTTTTCACCATGTTTTACATTGCCATGCTCTAATGGTGCAAGGCAAGATTGGTGAATGGTTTTATTAATATAAAGAAATGCTACTAAAGATTTCTTTTAAAACTAAATTTAAAAAATAATTCTCTTTTTCATTGTGTTGTATTCTCTATCAGGTTGTTTCAAAAAAGGTGAAAATTATGTTACCAATTTTGCTTTTGGCAAACATTGTTCTTTTTCTCTTAGGATGGAAATAGAGATGCAATGAATAGCAGGCTCTACAAGTAGAGAGAATACAAAAAAAAAAAAACCCCAAAGGAAACATGTTTGCATGTTGACAGTTATTTGTTTCAAGTTAGAAGACTAAACTGAGATCCAGATTCGATAGGCTAGACAAAGTGCTAGTGTCTCTAATGGAAGTATTCCTGCTGTATTAGAGCATGCTTAGATAAGGCAGAGAAAGAGTTGAAAAAGGCATTATTATACTTTCAAATCTGGGAAACTGAAGTGCAAACAAGCAATTTGTTCAGTATTAGAGAAGTTGGTAGGAGAATCAGGAGTGTAAGTTCTTGCTTCCCAGCTGAACTGATCTACAAGACTGTATTTATTCCATAATCTGTTTTTATGCTCTTATCTATTTAATCTTCCCCTCATACCAGTTTTTGTAAGTATGTCTCCACAGAGAACTCTAGCATAAGAAATGTTCCTGCAGATGAACCCTGAGGTTTTATAGTAACACTGTATAATCATTATGTGGGAGGTACTCAGAGTTAAAATGGTGCAAATTACCATTAGAAGTGAATCATTTCAGCACAGGGAGGTAGGGTTGGATATCTGCTTACTGCTGCCTTTCCATTGTTTACCAGCAAGAGCAGCCGTTCCTATGCCGTTACATAAGGCTACATACATTTAGTCAGATTGCCCACTTGCCCACTGGGGGTGGGTAACACCTTGCTCCCCTTCTGCTGTGATGAGGAGGGAAACCCTGAGGAGTCCCATTTGGGGTTCTCCTGTATTGCTTTCTGAGCATGGGAAAATTTGACCTGGGCTCTGTGCATGTACATATGTGCTCACAGGCAAAGCCCAGGGAGAGAGGAGATGCTGACACCATCTACCTGCCTTACCATGGCCAGGCTCCTGCAGCTGCCCAGAGCAAGCCACTGCAGGGGAGCCGCTGGCCATGCTCCTCTTTCTCTCAGTGATGCTGCTAAGGAAAAGCTGCATGCCATCTCCATCCTCAGCTTGCCCCATGCTTCTCCTGTCCATTTTCCCCTGCTATTCCCTCTGAATAAAGGGGATGAATTAGCACTGCCTTCTTGTCATGTGGATATGGGCACACAAGGGCTGCATGGCCAAAACCAGTGTCTTACAGCCATCCTTAACATTTGCTGCGTAAAAGTAAACCAGGGGGAAATTATCTGTGCTTATCGCTGTGGTATAGAAATACATTAAAATGAAACCCCAGTCATGAAATTAACACATTTGGTACCCTACTACTAAAAGTAAAGCACAAGCACTAACTGTTTTGCGTGGTGGACCACTTACTTTCAGAGGTTATTTGTTTAAACTGAAGATTCCACCACTGCTTAATTGTACTGTATTTGAAACTCCAAATCTGCTGCAGTTCCAGATCCATAAAAGAGCATTATATAGAATATAGGCCTATTAATTTTACAGTCTAATTTCTGATTAGATTTTACAGCACCTCTGACGAACTCCATAGATTTTACCCATTAAAAGTGATGACAATTCAGTTCTGTCATTTTAAGTGGAATTAAACCCAGTATTGCCAAGTATGATAATATCCTATAAAAAAAAGAACCAACACTTAGATATATATGTATATTAAAAAAAATAATAGCGCAGCAACATGTTATTTCTGTGTAGGAAAAATTTATTTGCCAAGACAGTGGGACTGCACCTGTTAGTACAGTCAAGAGCCCAAAAATTCTCCATTCAGGCTGAGCAGGTTAAGTAATGTTTTTTAGCACAGCTGTGTAACATGTCTGCTGGTAATTAAAAGAGTCTGTTAATGCTGATCAAGGAAAAGTTTAAAGTAAACTATTTTCTACCAGTATTTTCTACCAGAAAATAGTTTTGTTAAAAATTAAAATCTCTACAAAGCCTAGTTTTTTACAATGTCTCTTTTTGAAGAGGAAATTAAAAAAGTGGGAGTTTTTAAGAGGGAAAAAAAATCCAACACTGAAACAATGTGTTCTTGACTTCTTTTAAAATGTACACTTAAATAAACACCCCCAAAACCAAAAGCAGCAATGTTGTAATACGAAAACAAAATATCCTTTTTTTTTTTTTAGTATCAATTTTAAATTTGGGGAAGGGGCTTTTTCTGGTTTGAAGCAAAGCCAGATTCTCCAGACATATAATGACAGTCTCACTTGTAACATGACTTTCCTTTCGCATTTGTAGAATAAGGTATGTTTTTAGTTCCTATTTGCTACACTAATCCTGTTGACTTCGCTTGAAAAGGATGGCACATTTCCCACTAACTTTATTAGTGACAGGATTGGGCCTTGATGAAATACCTCATGTCACAGCAGCAAAACTTGTTGCCAATAGACTGCCTCAAGGGAGGAGATTTCCAGTAACTGCTCCCTGAGAACTATTCTAAAAATGCATCTTTTTTTCTGTCCAGCCATCGGGATAATGATATACTCCATCCCTAAAGAGAGGGGCACTGACTGAGCTGCATTGATGGCACCAGAGGTCCCTGCTGGCTTGTTCACTAAACAGAACTGGCAACTGACTCTGAAGATAAAAGTTCTTGACGTTTTTCCAAGCTGGTGGAATGGAGCTAAGTGACACTTAGAAATAAATAGAGGAGGGAATAGTATGATCTTGAATGACAGAGGAGCTTTCATGAAAGACTTTCATGGAGGAGATGTGGGATATACTGTTCCAGGGTTGAGTCTAGGGGATTTGCTGGCAGTTGGATAATGTGCATGCTTGCTACTGCTAGTTTGAAATGTAGAGGGAAACAAAGGGAGAAATTCCAGATGAATTCCTTATTCCCACCTAAATATTTTAAACCAAAATATGACGATATATGTCTTCCCTGTAACTGACTCCCTACAAATTGCCAATCTTTTTGGAAATCTGTTAGAAGAATGTTCTGTCTCCTGATAAGGAAACGTACTCCATGCAAAACATTTGTCATTTCTCTGTTATTATAATTCATGATCTTATCCTTCAGTCTCTTGCTTGTTTAAGCAAAGAGTAATAGTACTTTTAACCTGAGACTTCAAAGGTAAAACTATCGTGAAGAGGTCCCCATTCTTTTTCTTCTCGTCTCTGATCTCAGCCATAGCCTTTGAACATCAAAGCAGCTCAAAGTTTGGGGCAAGTTCTTAAGGATCAGGTTACTAGAAAGAAATTCATTGAATTTCCATGTTCATATTCAACATAGACCAGAATAGATATTAGTATTCAAGAATAGTTTATTCATAACAATTAAAACAAGTTGCTGCTTAATCAGTTCAATGCTCACTCATTCCATTGTATTGCTGTGAAAAATTCTTAACATTTGTCAGTCAGAAATTGCTTGAAAAAAATTCTAATCTAGGAACTACAAAGCAATAAGAAATGTAAAATGAATTTCCCAAATAAAGAACACTGCCATTTTAATTACAGTATCACACTGTCATGTAAAAGGTTAAATACTTGAAAAATTACTCTTGTACCCTCAATCTATTGGCTTTAAGAAATTCTCGTTTTCACATTAAATTTGTAGGCTGACATCTAAAGTAAATATTTTTCAGCATTGTCAGTTTATGCTTGTATATGTATAGGCATATATATGCATATATGTATATGCATTCTCATTACAGCAGTGACTAGAAACAAAGTATTCTAATCTTCAGTATAATCCCTGTTGTACCATATTCTTAGCTACAACTTTAGGGGTTCTACAACTGGCCTTTCTCTTTTAAGCATTGGCACTCCTTTGTGCAACAACTCTTGCCTTTGTAAGGACTTTCAATAAACAAATAAGTTTTGCAGTCTGTTCTGACATTACCTTCACTGTCAGCAACTAGACAGACATAAATTCTTCCTTCCCCCATTACTCATCTTCTGATTTCTGTGTTTGTGGGAAAGGCTCTAATAACATTGTACTGGTAGGTTTAATTTCTGGTAACTGAAAAGCCGAATCTTGGGGACAGAGCTCTTAACATTTTCTTCCCCCTTACACACCTTTTTTTTTTTGTAATGATAAGAACATATTAGACATAAACAGTAAAGCATGTTAGTCCTAAAGCTAGACTCCTCCTTAGATGAATGCAGCCACACCTAACCTGAGTGACCACAAGGATCAGTAATAAACCCTCCAGCAGAAATACAAGTCATCAGGAAGGCCAGCAAGGTGGACTCTGCAACGTGGCTGCTTCTGACTTAGATTATGCTATGTTTTATTATAGTGAATTTCCACTGACTTCAGTAGCACTACCCAAGAAATAAGGTACTTGTTTGAACAAGGCTGCCTGAAAAAAAACAGGCTGCTGTTTTCTGTTTGCTAGGGTGGGCTTTTGGTTAGTTAGTTAGTTAATAGTAAAGCGTGCTTAGTCAAAATTCTTACAAACAACCACAAAGATCAAAATAGAATTAAACAGCTCCTTAATCTGTGGCAGCTGACAGACAGACAGAACACCTTCATGAGCCAGAAATCCACAAAAAACAATGGAAATCTCGAGCAGTGTGTGGCATACACAAACCACAGTCAAGCACAGCAGCCCAGACTGCCTCTGTCAGTTCTAGTCATCTGATAAACCTGAAGGAAGATGGATCACACTTGAGGGTTTCTTGCAGAAGAAAATCAAAGTCTGCAAATATAGTGTGTATACCTAGGTTTCGTTTCAATATGTAGGCTATAGCCACAGTGCACAAGCACCTGGATTCAGGGCTTCTGAATCTACCAGTTGGGATACAGTAGCTCTTTTTAGAAAAAAACCAAACAAACATAGGATATAAGCAGAAAGCCATCACTCAGTGTCCGTGGGTTTACAACTCACTTTTTCTGAAGTCAGTGACAAAGCTTCCATTAACTTAACTTGGCAGGATCAGCCCCCTGACATGTATCCCTTAGTAATAAGTCAAAGTTCATTAAAAACTAAGTAAAGCAAGAGTAGTAATACCTTAAATAGATTTTGTGATGTATTGCTAGCCACTGTGAGAGAACAACAGGTACGAAACATGCATTAGTTTGTACAATACATTCATTGCCCTGGAAACAGAACTTGCTATACAAGAGGAAATTTGATATTTGGTCTCATCGGTGGATCAACAAGGAGAGCATTAAAATAATCTAGTCTGGAGAACATAAAAGCATGAATAAGCAATAAACATAGGGCATTTATTTCAACTAATAACAGGAAGCCTTAATTTTTTAACTGCAATACTGAAAGAAGAGCTCGCAATCAAAAACCACATAAGGTTTTTAACCAATGAATTCGGGTTGAATTTCAAAGATGGGTTAGAAGTTCAGGTGGGTTTGGGTTCATGGCAGAAGCCAGCCATGAACAGCTCCATTTTGTCTGTTTTTAAATGAAGAAAACTGATGCTCATAGAGGCTTTAAAAGCCACCAGCTTGTCAATATAGTAATACAATAATTTGAAATTGTGAGTTTGGTTGACAAATAGATCTGTGTCTTGTCGGCATAAAAATGAAACCCAGCATCAAGGCAATGAACCACCCTGAGTGCAGGCAGCTTCAGATTGCTGAGTAAGAGCAGGGCCAAAATGGAACCCTACAGAGCACAAGAAATAAATGCTCTAAGAGAAGGACACAAATTACCCTTGAAAATGTAATGCAGGTAACTGTTGGATAAATATGATTTAAGCCAATTTAGAACTGTGCCAAACAGGAAGATAAAGTCCCTCAGGCATTCAAGAAGAACATTAAGATCTAGCAAAATGAGAGTAAGTAGCTGGAGAATGAGAACCTGTCTTTAGGAGAAGGTTATGTCTCATTGCTGTCATGCTGCAAATTTTAAATAGTAAAAACTTACCCAAAATACACAGTTTGGTTCCATAGTCACTGAAGCCAATAACCAATTTTTTATGTATTTTGGAGATGCTGAATTATGGGGGCGTAAAATGAGTAAGTAATTCACAGAGGGATTCTATTCTTTGTGGTGTGTCAACATAGCTCTTTTTTCAATATAAAAACCAGAATTTGTGTATGGTGATGTAGCTCTTGCTTTCTTTTGGATTCCAGCAACTGAATAACACTTATTTGTTGCACTTAGAGTGCACCGACCTGGTTCATAGAACAGCCTCGACAGTCAAACTCAGACTGCTCAGTCCACATGCCCAGCAGACACCCATAAAGTCAAAGGCAATTGGCCTTTATTTGTACGTAACATGATATTATATACCCCTGGTTCACAGCGTAATTTCCGTCTGCTCACATCATAACTCATACACTATTGGCTATTAAAGTATCACAAGTGGGATCTTATCTTTCCGTACAGCGCGGGATCTTCCAGACGCCAGGCCCTATCTATACGCTCTAACTAACTAGCTACCCACACTTATTGTTATTATTTTTAGTTTAACCCCAGACAAGACAAGAAAAAGACAATCATAATAATTGGGTGAAATATTCTGCAAATCTGATTTTTATCATTGTTTTAAGAATTTGAGAGAGCATTCAACAGGTTACATTTTCTTTTCTGGTTTTCTTTCTACCAGAAGCATTCTAGCAGGATCAGAAAATGTTGATGAAAACGTTCACTTACATTTTGGCTCTCAGGGAAGAGATAGGAAAAGAAGATATGAAAGCTTCTAAGTAGAGAACAGGTGTGCTGTAGGAGAAAAGTTTGAATCTCTTTCTCTTTTTCACGCTCTGGACCATGCAATTTACCCAACAATTTAAAAAAAAAAACAAACAGGTCTTTCGGGGGGATGTGAAGGTGGGAGCTGGGAAAAAGGTGATGAGTCATAGAAAACAGAATTACATGTCTTCATGTCATGATTTACACTGTGTTTTACTCATAAATCCAACAACAGCTTATTACTGGAATTGCAGTAGATCTCTGATACTGGGAAAGAGAATTTCAGTAGAGAACAGTGAATTGTTTCTGCCTCTTTATTTTTCTTTATAGAAAGGAAATGAACAAAATGTTTTTGCAATTGAAGGAACAACTCTGGAAAACACATTAAACTATTTGTTTCAAAAAGCCAAGAATTCACGTTGCTCCATTTATTAGCTTTCTTTAAGCATCCATATGAACAACATCAATCAGAGAGTATGAGTAAAAAATTACAAATAACTAGTACACAAAGTGGTTTGGGAGAGGTGAAGACATGTTTATGGATTTAATTAACCTATATTGTGTCAACCTGACAAACTTAAGTGCTTATTAATGATTTGTCAAATAATTGTGAATAGTGATCACCCTTTTGAGAGTTTAAACAAGTAACCTGTTTTGTACAATGCTCCCAGCCAGTAAACATATTTAAGAGTTATTAGGGATATAGAACATAACATATTTTAGAAGATACTTCTAAGGAACTGTGTGACTCCTTACCCTNTTTTTTTTCTTCAAAAATTTTTTGCAAGTAACCTGTTTTGTACAATGCTCCCAGCCAGTAAACATATTTAAGAGTTATTAGGGATATAGAACATAACATATTTTAGAAGATACTTCTAAGGAACTGTGTGACTCCTTACCCTTCTGTTAAGAAAGACAGCAATAGTGTTAAAGCACTGATGTATCAAGAGTTTCAATATCATTTACATTAAAGAAGGGATGTTAGGGAATGGAGTATTCTGCTTTAAAAAATAACAAAACAAAAAGGTAGATACAGCATCAGGTTAGACAAAATTGAACATAAAAACATATGAAATATTTGGTTTTCCTGCTGGTGACCATCTAATTCCTTAAATGGGGGAGGAATTTAGAAGCAGGAAAACCCAGGTGTAGAAATTTCTCCTCCTTCTGTAAGAGAGGTCTCCAAGTTCAGACTTAGTGGAGTATTTTATCAAGACAACACCACTAATGTCCTGGCTTCCAAAAGGGAAGTGGGCAATAATTATAATAATATTGGAGGACTTAAAATACTGCTCCTCACTGCAAACAAGCACGAAACAAAACATTCACACAATTTAATTATTTTTCTCCATTCAAGCTTTTACTTTAAAGAAGTTGTTTTGGTCATTGTAATGCAGCAAAATGGATGTTGCTCAAATGAAGAATGTAACTGAGAGATTCTCTGTGCTAAGTCATCAAAACTCAAATGATTGTTTTTCTCCACAGAAAATACTTTCATATTTATGTGTGAAATTTTTTGGTTTGGTTTTTAATTACATATCTGACAAGGAAAAAAGAGATATTATTTCAAACTTAGAATTCTACATATGGAAACAGGTTATAGCATCTTCTGGTTATATATGTAGTTATTCCTATGTTCTCCCTCCTTGATTTTCAAAGCAAAAGCAATTTTGGCTAGGCAGTTCTCTAAAATATGTGCAAAAAAAAAGTGGCAAGAGAAATTTCCCTGCTCTACTAGAGGGTGTAACTTATGTTAACATAACTGTTGCTATCTGGTTTATGGTGAGTTGAATCACTCCTACGCCTCTGCCAACTATATGTCACATGTGAAAATACTGGTATGATGATCAACAGCATCAAAGCCAGATTTGTTATGTATCTAACATTTAGTGAAGCTAATGTCTCCTAATAAACCCTAGGTACTTGTATGCTAATAAAAATATGCACTTTTTATGTAGCTAGCCAAAGCAGTCAGATTTTTTTTGGAATTTCTTAGTTGTTACTTTTGTTATTTTTCTGAGGGCTTTCACAAGTAGTGTTAGGAAACGCTAGGTGGAACTTCATGTTCTTTCTGTTTCCATTATGGTTTTGTGCATTTGTGAAAATTAAGTATAAGTATTTCCAAAATAATATTTTTCTTTCCTTTATAAAACAAGAAAATCATAAAGTACTTTTGAATTCCAGTAATCTGCTGAGGCCAATCTCTTTCCTTCACCTCTCTCTCCAACTCTTACAGTGAAAAAAAGAAAGAAAACAATCAGCATCTTAGAAAAAAAATTACAGACAAATGGAAAACATAAGATGCTACTTTGGCATCTAAACCACTAGTATTTTATTATTTCATCAATATTTTCATTGAGCATACATTCTTCTCATGTATGAGGTCTGAGCTGGCTAAAGTAAGATATTCTGTGCCATACTAGAAATTTGATACTTACTTTATGCTCTGGTGTAACCAAAATTAGATAAAATGAATCAGGACTTGCTTGTTTTCCTTTAATTTGTTAAGTAAGATATTATTTTTCTTATAAAAGGAGAAAAAGAATAAAGAAATGAAAACTTTGACTTAATGTATCTCAAGTAAATGTTCCAAGTTAGTGGATAGGTAGAACCATACTTCAAGCGTATTAAAATAACTTGTATTTTATATTGGTTTTCCATCAAAGGTTCTCCTGATCATAAGCTAACATATGGGGAGGTAAAGATGTTTAATAAAAATACTCGAGATATAGAGTTTAGCTTAACACAGCAGTTTCATTTACTTAAGCTAGTGCACATAAGATCATTTGTACTAAAATATATTATTACAATTTTGATAAGTAATTGAAGTGTTCAGGTATCTCAGAACATTTCCCCAGCACCTGTATTATTTTGAAGGGCAAACATAGGACACTTAAGCTTCCTATTTTAGCTGCTTCCTAATGGTCCTTTCCAGAACTTCATTCATTTGCAGTGTGGTACTGCCTGCCAGATCACCGTATGTATAATTTGTACGTTGTGTTCTTTTTATTTTAGAACATACTGTTTCAAGAACATGGCTTGTGTCATCATGAGAATCATGACAAAGGGTTACCCAGATTTCATGACAGCCAGCCAGAAAAATGGGGCTGTGGAACAAGAGACTAACTTCTCAATGCAGAGTGTGAGAGAGGGCATGATATGAGTCCTCATTCAATCTGTTATTGCTGACATGGGGAACACCTTTGTCAATGAAAAGGGGGAAGTACAAGGTCTAAAAGCAATATGCATGTTTTGAACACTTTCGACTACATGCATATAATCTCAAATGTTACCCATTGCATTGTCAGTGACCCACAATTAATAACAGTATTTTCATAGTGTTACACCTGCTCAGCTGGTACTTTCTCATGCCAGTTTGGAAGTAGTGATTCCAGTGACAGGTTTTTTTCTGGATGTACCTTCATGCTATCAGGAATGTGACTCATCAGAGCAATGTTCTCAGAAGTATATGTTTCATGTTTGTTTGTGCAAGTGGGATGAAATTGCAGAAAATTCACAGGCACAGGATGTATTCTTCTGGTTAAAAACACCATTATTTTAGTCCAATAAAATATTAAAATTAATGTAAAGTAGTCATATCAGCTTAGCATGTGCCCTTTTGATTCTTCCATAAAAGGTGTTACAGGGGCTGAAATTAGTGTTTATTTCCTGACAACAGATACAAGACCTAAAGTGTCAGTTCCTGTCTGTGGCCAAAAAATACACACTCCCACCCCAAAAGTGCATATAAGAAAGTAAGACTCACTCTGTCTAGCTCATGCCTCAGAATAGACACAGTGCACTAGAGACATGGTCAGAACTCACCAGATGCTGCAAGCATATGATTGCTCCATGAGAGTTTATATGGTACAGCTGTCTTTAAATGTTTTTGTAATTGAAAAGACTCTAGCATCTGGACCTTTGCTTATTACTCTTAGATCAAATAGTCATGATCTGAAGTCTACTTTTAAATAATGCAGGGAAAAAAAGAACTCGAGGCACTAAGGGTACATTTTTCTCAGAATGACATGCTTCGAAGTATTTATGAAAATACAAGTAAAAGGTATAATAATAAAAAAAACCAACAGAAAACAACTCTAGTAGGTATCTTTCTGTTTATAAAGACAGTATTACTCTTCCCCTTATGTGATATTGTGTAATTTAACTCCACCTCCAACAGTTGCAGACTTGGAGATGTTATGAATAAAACAGGGCACGTGCTGTGGTACACCCTGCAGAAACCCTTGCCCTGGACCACTCTTTCCTCTGATAACACTTAGAGGATTCCCATTGATTTTGGTCAGTCCTAGACAGTTGTCCTGAAGATAGCCAGAGTTTTCCTCTGTGCTACATCAGATTTATAAATGAACACTGTTATATGATTATCATTTATTTAGGCAAACCTCTTTTGAAGTCAATTTTTGAACAAATAAGAACCATAATGATTTTTTTATAGTGTTTTGTGTGCCTACATAAGTTCTGGAATACTAGTTGATTTAATCCTCTGTGAAAGCATCTTCAAAATAGTGGGTAATCTGACATATTACATGAATTGAACTAGGCTGAGTCAAGGGTGGAATTTCATTATTTGTCTATGTAAGGCGGACAAACTATTTTAGAGGAAGATTTAGTCTGGAAATGAATTTCTGTAAAGCTAGCTAGCATCTTGACCACATCCTGAGCCTTTCATATCATGATTGAATGCTGTAAAGCAAGGCCTTAATTATTTTGATTGAAAAAGGTAGTTTCAGAGATGTTAGTTTTTTGAGAGGCTCAGATAGCCTTAAATGAAAATCAAAATAAGAGAAACTAGTTCTCTCAAGCTCTTCAAAGCACTTTGTGATTTAAAAATAGGTTAGCATTAGTTTTAAAATGTTTGGGAATCATGTACCAGCATTTTCATTTTCTTTTTGAAAATAGTATCTTATGTTACCACATGGCACAGACCTATGTGTTTTACTTCAGCAAGGCAAAGACAAAGTTTGTTACTGGAACTGTAGCTTTGTTCATCATTTTTAAACGAATTATTGTAATCATCAAAGTGATCAAAGGAAAAGTTAGGGACATGTCAACAATTTATTTAACCATTTTTTAAATGGTCACACAGATTCATTTTGTAGTTCAAGAATGTCAGCATCACCATTATATTTTGATTTTGACAGAATTCCTACTAGGTCAAAACCATACATTTCTGTCTTGAGATTTCTGGTTAGCCATTGTAAAGAGAATGTTTGTCTGTGTGTATTATTATAACTTTTTATAAACAGAAAAAAAAAAAATTATTATTACCAAAATATGGTACCAATAGCTCTCCACTAAGTGCTTGTAGTTCTGGGAATGAGTTCTAATAGAACCTCTACAAATCTGTTTTTCTCTTCCAAGACTGATCCAAAGGTAGTTTATATTTTCCTGCCAGAATTGGCCTTCCAGTAACAGGTATCTTACAGTGATTAATTCCCCCTGAAGAAAAAAAATTGAAAAAATGTCCTCTTTTGTGACATCTGTAATGAAGTGAAGGTATAGACACCACCTACAGATGGTAGATAGGTAGGTAGGTACATTGGTAGATGCTGAACTTTTATGCTTGGAGTGTGTGTGTTTAGATTTGGTGGAAGGAAGAATCAAAAAATACACATCACTACTTTCATACTTGAGAGACTGATTTCATTGTGTGCTGCATTTTTTCCTTTACTTGCATAGAGTATTTATTTCATACATTGTTTGTATTCTCCTAGTTTAAGCAAATATGAGCAAGTGTCACAATTTAGTGTGATATGAATATTAAGCATTGGAAATACCCTGGTAAATCCATACATTGTATTATTTAATAAGTTTCACTTGATTGTATCATACTTAAATTTGCATCCTCAAGCAACTATGTTACCTTACAACAATCATTTTAACAAATACACCACATGCACATTTTTTTCTCTTGCTTGTCCAACATCCCTCATTTTGTAGGTCTCTTGTCTACGCAAATATATTCCCTGAGGTTAAGAATGAGAGAGATCTCTACTACAGACACTCTTGATTGAAATAGCAGCTAAATTTGCTGCAGTAATGAGAAGATTTCATTTTCCCTAGATAATTCAGCAGCATAGCATTGATTTTTTTTTGAGATAAAAGATTTTTTGTGAAATAAAAAAAATAAAGATAATTTCTTTACAATCAGAACTTGCTAATAGGCCTACTATGGAAATGAAGAGTGAAACATTGTTTTAATGGCAGTATGATCAGGCTGTATTATGAAACTTGTGCTCTCAAAAAAAAAAAAAAGACTTCTATAGACACTGTGACATGCAGTAGCTTTAGAAAATGCTGCTGCATTTCTGGAAGAAAGTGGTTAAAAACACATGATGAAGTTAACCTAAATCTTTCATTGGCTTAAAAAAATAGGTCAAGTAATACATTACTAGCTTCGCTGTAAGCCTGTACACAATCCGTACATTCCAGAGTGAAAGAGGTTTTTCTTAACATCTACTTTCATTCATGGTATGTTTAGGTTAAAATATTTGACTTTGCACAATTGTAACTCCCTTTTGCTTTCTTTGAAGTGGAAATTCATATATTCCTTAACAATATTAGTCTTTTACTAAAAAGGTGTTTAAATGTACCATTTATAATTAGTTCACCTGACTTTTAGAACTAAAATGTTGGCATATGTTAATAGAGACTGTCACACAATTTACAGGCAACTTGTAAACAAATTTGTTTGTCTTTTCTCAGTCTTTAACTTCTAGGAGTAAAGTATCATGAAGTGTTTCCATAAAGCATTTGTAAACACCATACAAAGTGTTGAGACATTTGTTAAACACAAGCACACAGAAGATGTGATGAAGGTCACCCGCACTTCGCAGCTTCGCCTATACAGCCAAGTTCAGTGTGTATCTATCTCTGGATAGTCTCTTCTTTCACGGGAATGAAGCCTCAAGAACAACTTGACATATAACGCAATTTCTGACAGCAGAGGTTGTGGGGATGCCACCTACCAAAATGGAGGGCTCTTCTTAGCAGCTCTGCCCTAGGCTGTTTTTTCTCCAAAATTGTATTTATTGCCACGTGGGCAAACCGCATGGCTTTGAGGAGACATTTTGCCCCCGATTCCCGAACTGTTTGTGCGGGGGGAGCAGTTTGAGAGCCGGGGGCGGGGGGGGTTTCTTCCGCCCGTGGCACAGGGCCCGCCGGGGCCCCTGGCTTAAGCCGGGTGGGATGCTCCCCTTGCCCGGGCGTTGTGGCCGTACCCTCGCTGCCCGACCTGGGAGGCAGAGGCCGAGGTATGACGAGACGCGCCGAGAGCAGTGAGGGCAAGGCCGGCTCCGTCGGCTGGGGGAAGAAGGAAGCTTGGGAGGGAAGCAGGGCCCGCTCGGCCCTCCCGTAAGCAGCCGCAGGTGCTGGAGCGGCCGCTGCGCGCTAGGGGAAGCCTCTCGGGTTTTCGGTTAAAAAAAAAAGAAAAAAGAAAAAAGAAAAAAGTTTCTAGACCGTGTTTTTAGGAAAAAAAGACTGAAAATATAAGCTCTAAACCGACAAGGAATAGTCACCACTAGAAGCGCCCCCCGCCTCTTACTCTAAGAAAGCCGAAGAAAAAAAAAAGGTGTTATTTTTAAGCTACCACTGTTTTCATTAAATACGGGTCCTCCGGTGCTATCTCTCCTAAGTTTGTTTCCTGGGGGCTCTGCGGCTTCAGTTAGATTAATTAGAGAGGGCAGGAGGCGACGCGACTTGCGTACGTGCGACACGTTTAGCGACAACCTGCTCCGCAGCCTCTCTGCTACCCAGTACGGAGTGGGGCGGGGGTACTAGGGGCACATCCCTCCCTTCCTCGTACCGCCGACCAACTCTCCTCTCGCCCGGGGTTAGAAAAGGGTTAAGAAACTTGGCTGGAGAAATGAATGGCGCGGTACGGGGAGGGGCCGGGCTGCGCCGCGGCGGGCGAGGTGGAAGGCGGGGAAGATCGCGGCTGCGGGTTAGCCTTTGAAAGTCAGCCTCACAGGCATTGCAGCAGAGCCCCGAGCCGCGGAGGGGAGAGGAGAGCAGAGCAGAGAAGAGAGGCGCGGAAGGGAGATCGCCGTGTATGTGCGCGGGGCTGGGCGGGGGCAACGGGCGGGGGCAAGGCAAGGCAAAGCAAAGCGGCACGGTGCGTCCTGTCCTTCCCTCCCCTCCAGCTGGGGCAGCCAGGCGCCGATCTCGGCTGTGGGAGCTGCCGCGGCTTCCCGGACCTCCGCGCCGGGACTAGCCGCCGGAGCCTTCGCGTGCTCTGGCCGCTGGGCCAGGGCGGTGTGTGTGCCCGCTGCCTGCGTGGAGGCTGCCACCAGAGCCTCTCCCGGAGGTGAGGCCGGCCGGAGGGCACCAGACAGCCAGCCCGGGAGGAGCCTCCGCCGCGGTGTGTGTGTGGGTGCATGGGCCCGCTGCCGGGGTGAGTGCGGCGCTCTTCCGCCGGCAGCCGTGTTGACTGGCGGGGGAAATGGCCGAACGGGGCGGGCCGGGGCTGCACTGCCGGGCGGGGAGGTGGCGGGGAACAATGCCGGGGTGAGCCCGGTGCGGGGCGGCAGCAGCGGTGGGGGCTGCTTCCGGTGACGGCCGCCCCTTAGGCACCCTCAACCTCCGGTGCGAGCTGAAAGTTTGCCTGGTCAGGGTGGGCTTGGGGGAGCTGGAGAAACAGAAAAGTTACTCGTGTTTACCCCCGAGACCCGCGAGTGTTTTTTTACCTAGCGCCGGCTACAAACCCGTTTCGGAGGGATACCTACCTTCTCTTTCCCGCTCTGCATGTGAATTATTTAGAGTCGCAAGCTTGGTGCGCAGCGGCTGCGTGGGCCCGGGAGGCGCCGGCGGCCGCCCGGGGGTGCGGGGAGACCTGGCTCCGCCGGCCGCGGCCTCGCTCGCCTCCCAGCTGCTTTCTCTGCAGCTGCGGGCAAGGCCACACTTCCCTCTTTTGCCTCCTTCCACCCGACTGTTACCGCCAGCTGCACCGCTACCTGCGAGCGGGCAGCCTTGTGCCTTGGGTGCCTCTTCCATCGTCTCTTGTTAGTGGCACTTGCTCGCCTTCTTGCTTCCCCCAAAGATGCCTTCTCATCGCTTCGGCCCCTTAGGGACGTCGCTGTTTCCTTTCTAGATTAAAGGTTACATTTCCAGACGTGTTTTTGTGTCCCTGAAGCCCTTTAAAGGTGATTCCCCCCCACCCCTTTCTCCCAACGGCAAGTGTTTGAGGCTGTTCTTTGTAAGCGTCAGTTGAAGATTTAAGTTGGAAGCTGGTGAAACCTGAAGAAACGTAGGTAGACAGAATAAGGGACAGCTTTGTAATGTGCGAACGGCCTTCTGTCTGTGTTGCACCTCACTTTTACTTCTCCTGTATTGTGGATTGTGGTGATTTATTAGGTTCTTAAAGAAGAATTTGGCTAAAATGCTTGACGTGTGTTGAAGATGTTGAAAAAACAGTGGGATTTCTGGTTTGGGGATTATGTGATTGTTAGGAAAGCTGAAGTGGAAGTTGTCCCCTTCTGCCTCATCTCTCTGGTATCTGGAGACAATTTTATTCCTTGTTTTATTTTGAGGGTACCTGCCTGCAGTGTCTTGACAACTTACAGGCTGATTAGAATTTAACTGAGTCATGGCACTATAAATGTTCAGAGATACTGTAAAGCTTTATTTAACAAAGAGTGTGAATGCAGTCTGGGAAGACTCCTGGGGAGGAAGCAGTCACTTGTGGAAAGGGAGTGGTCTATCCCTTGAGTGAGTTGTAGAAAACATTTTTCTTTAATACTCAAATGCAATTTACTGTTTCTGAGACTGAACACACTGGAAAGTGACACATTAAGATGTCATATGACAAAAGCTTTCTGAGCTGAGGCCATTTGGTGGTTAAAATCTGATTTAAAGGCATCTTAATAATTGTTCCTATACAGGCAGTGAGAGTTGCATCTTGTAGAGCAAAAGTTCTCATCTAGAATGGTGTTCAGGCAGATTTGGGACTTTGGCTCTCTGGAGCAGATGTTTTCCAAACTTATGGCCAGGATGTTTGGTCTCTCTTGATAGAGTTGACGTTGACTCCAAAGCAAGACAGCAAGTTTGTCTTTAGTGAAGGGCATGAGGTGTATATTTTTCTGTTGAGTGGGATGGAAGAGGAAACAAATAGTGACTGTTTTAGGTGGAGGTGAAATCTGACCTCTTGTTGGACTGGCCTGTGGTTCTGAGTTATCTATTGAGTGAGAGCTGTCAGTGGTTTTCCAATATTTGTAGATTATGCATGCACAGAATACAAGATGCAGTCACATGACAAACCCTACTGGATGGATTTTTTTGGATTTTTGTTAGTGTTGGAGTAGAAAATCACCAGTTGAAAATGCTCTGCTCTTTCTTTTTCTGAAGTGAATGATGTGCTAATCAGAACTGGAGGAAAAATAAAATAATCAAAATTTACTACAGTCATAAAAACTATGTTGATTAAAAAAGTAAAAGTGAACTGATGTTTTTATATTGTAAACTTAAAGGAGTAATTTAAACACTGTTATCCCCTGCAGTATTTGGTTACTGTTTTTAGGGTGAATTTGTTCTGTAAAAGGCACCAAGAAAAATGTCCTTTTTTTTTTTTTTTTTAATAAGAGATGCAGTAGAGCTTGTAGAACTCAAACATGAATTAACTTTATGGTGATCGTTTGGCTGTGACTTTTGCTTAATGTGAGATTGGTTTGAAATAATTGACAAAG
Organism: Bucco capensis; assembly: GCA_013396975.1. Classification (NCBI taxonomy): domain Eukaryota; kingdom Metazoa; phylum Chordata; class Aves; order Piciformes; family Bucconidae; genus Bucco; species Bucco capensis. The sequence continues at coordinate 820,046 of VWZO01016686.1, read as the reverse complement.
TGTTGCTTGCTTAAAGCTGAATTTGTCTTTTCAGAGTTAACTTTGTTTTTCTGGCTTTGAACGTTGCCAGAAAGTTTCAGTAATACCAGCGTATTATTGTTAGCAGTGAGAGCACTGTTAATTTTACCAGTGACAGTGCAGGGCAGTACTATATTAAAAGATAGACTGTGTTTTGCATTGTGCCAAGCACATGTATAAACTTGCCCAAGGCAAAGCCAAGGAGTTGCATTTCCCACAGTCAGCTGTCTTGCTCAAGGGTTGTGCTTGACACCTTCTTGCAGGGATATCAGGAAAGACTTGAAGATTATTATATTTTGTTTTAGAATAGGCTTTCAGAACTTACCTAAACCTCAAAATCAAAATGGCTTGTGGTTTTATTCCCCTGTATGTGAGTGTCTAGGAAACAGAGGGGATCCAGAAGAGAGACTGAAGAGAGTCTGGGGTTTCCAGCAGGGTGCCTGATGTGGGGCAGAAGCCCCTTTGTGATTGGGATCCAATAAAATGGATTAGAAAAGGATAAATAGACCTTTGGGACAAGAAGTGGAAATTTTGAAATATAAATCATTACTGCTCAGCAGGGGTTTAATGACAGGGAAGTGGAAAGATAACATAGGTAGGGAATGAAGCTTGAACAGCAGGAAAAGGTATAAAAGAATGCACACAAATGTACTAAAAACGTAAAACCCATTAATTAACAGTCTGTTTAAATAGTGTTAAACTGAAGACAAAAAGGTTAATGGTAGCAGCATTGTGGCTTGCTCTGTCTTCCTGCCAATAGGCCAAAACGGTAAGAGCACTATCTGAACTGTGCTGATCTGCCTATGGCAAATGCGAGGAAAGCTATGAGGAAAGGCATTGCTTTTGGATATTATGGTGTTAGGATTTTGCTAGTTGTATTTGAAAATACTGAATTAGAAAAGACTGTACTTTGCTTGGCAGGCAGTACTTTGTGGACATCTGTTACCATGTAAAAACTTTTCTTGCATTCTCCAATGGGAAAATCTACCTGAGGAAAAGTGGGCAGAGGCATTATTTTGTTAAAGATGAGTACCTGTGCTTTAGTGTTTTTTGGATTATTTATTTCAAATACTTAGAAATGTTGATGGACCTATTTAGCACTTGACAGCATTAATTTAGTAATTTATTTGGATCTCTGTTGCAGGTCACTTGACTTGATGGTTGAAGAAGAATAGGAACTAAGGTTCATGTAAAGAAATAGTTATGGGTGGAAAGGGGGAGAAGCAGTTGCTAGCCATATTAGTTTGGGTCAAGCTCCTCCTGGCATAGTTTTTTTATACTTATTACTGAAGCTCATTGCTCCTATTTAATTGCTTGTCTTGAGAAAAACTGTTTTCATACTGCTTATTTCAAAATACCGTTGTCTTCAGAGGATAAACCAATTTTACTTAAAGACAAAAATCAAATTAAAAATAGAAGCTAGAGATCTTCTATTAGTCACGAGTTTGAGTTTAGTGTAGAAAAGAAGCTCAGTGTTGGGGAAGACTTCTGGTGGGCTACTCTCCCTTCTCTTGAGACAGAAAGTTGTGAGGGAGTCATCTTGAGACATCAGATGGTAGATGTAAAATATGTTTCAGTCTTGACTAAAACTGTTACTTGAAAACAGATAAGGGAGTACTTAATAGTGTTTAATATGCCCCCAAAGTGCCTAATGAGTTTCTGTGTTGAAATGTGTCTTAAGTTGTATGTTTTGCTTGCAGAATAACAGTATTTGTATTCTTGTTGGTGCTAGGCTGATACTGCTGCTCTGATGCTGATTTTTTAAAAATTTTTTTCACAGCAAACTTTTTAAGATTTGCAGCTACAGGCTTTCTACTTCTCTATGCCCAACTCCACCATGAAAATGGAGTGGGAAGGGAAGTTGAAAACTTGCCTCAGATGTAAGAAAAAATGATCATTCTTGCCTCAGGAGATTGTCCCTCTTAGTGGTGTGTCATCACCTAACCCACTTTCAGTGTCTATAATACAAAACAGATCAACATTCAAAAAAATTGTAAGGTGTGGAAAGCAAGTGATCTAGGTGTGAAGTTCTTGAGAATAAAGTATTATTCTAGAAAAGCTGCTTTTTTGCTTGTGTGCTGGTTTTTTATTTCTAAAACATGATGGTGGGAATATGCAGTTTTCCCCAGAATTAACATATTCTTCTCTTTTCTCTGAACTGTTGAACTTTTTTAGCTGCTTAGAGCAATGCAGAAAAGACTGTTTAATGCTGACCTGAAGGAAATCCTGTCTATACATTGAACCTTGAGGGCAATACAGTGTGGAGAGTTTGCTGTTTTGGTGGTGGTGATGTTTTTTTTTCCACTCTGCTAGGTAGAAATCTCTTTTTTCTTAGAAGCAGGAATTTTGTCTACATCTGGAATCAGTGTTTTTTCTCAAGTTAAGTTGACTTGAAAAGGTGAATGTATTTTTTTTTTTTATAAATGCTGCTCCCTTCTACTATAAGGGACCTCTTGTAGCATTTTTCCTTTGGTCACAAAAAATTTAAAATCAAGCTTATTTGCCCTTTCAGTGAAATGGGGTTGGCAAGGCTTTCAACTATGTTTATTACCACCTTCCTCACTATACCTATCATTTCTCTATTTATTTTGTCTGCCACAGTAGCTTTGTATATATTTTTTCCCCTGTAATAGATTCCAAATGTAGAGAATTGCTGCTGTTCTGCAGTGCAGATTGTCTTTTTATTTTGTGATGTATACAGGGGAAGGATTTGCATTAGTATCTGTATGTAATACTACTTTTTGGATTAATTGGATCTCTTGCTTTAGTTGATCCTACACTGGTAGTAGTCCAGCATGTTTCTGTTACTTGGTGTACCCAAAAGCTTTGAATAGGTGTTCCTTGAATGACAACCCATCTATCAACACCTGTGTCTATTTTTTTTTCCCAGGCAGCATGTTGCAGTGGTCAGAGTTAGATGAATCCTCTAAGCTGGGTTTAGCCGAAGTAGTTTAGGGAAAGAGGGAAATGCTGAGAGCTGCCCCCAGTGCACGTGCTTTTCACTCTGCCTGCCCATTGCCACCTGCGGAATCCTCTGTGCTACAAGTTCTGTGTTTGAAAAGCTTTTGCGTGCAGATTTATTTGAGAACAGAGGCTAAAGGTTTGCAGGAGAGGAACTCTCCCTCTTGCCAAGAAAGAGGAGGGGAAAGTTCAGCCAAAAAGGGGAGAAAGCCTAGTTTGTTTGTTTTTTTGTTTTGTTTTGTTTGGGGATGTGTGTGTGTTTGTGTTTTAATATATTTTATTATAGTTAAATTTGACTCTTTATGCATAATGAACTTGCTGCTTGGCTGGTAACTTGGTGACGAAGATTTAATGTAACATTTACTAATGAGGCTCGTGACAAGAACAAGGCTGAAATAGTAGAAATAATGATTTGGGCTAGCTGCAAGTTTGCATCTTTTAGCAGAAGTTACATAGGATTAATAGAGAATTGCTGAGAAGAATTGTTAGTGTGGTACTTGTGATGGCTAACATTGTCTAGCTGTAATATTACTTACTCTTTAATTCCTAAATATCTTAAAAGCAAATACTTTAATTTCTCCTGGTTTAGTTTTTTCTAACTTTATAGTGTTTGGCATTATATTCCCCAGTTACACTATGCTCTTGTCTTTTCCTTCTGTGTGTGTATATATATATTTAAATAAGAACTCTTTAAAAACCCATGAGTTTAGATGTTCATAGATCCAAATTTGAAGTGTTAAGCAGTAATTGCTGCATAGGAAGGAGGACTTTCATGTCCCAGCTTTTTTTTGTATGAAAGGAATAAAAAGAGGACTATGGCTTTGAATCAGAGGATTTTGTTCTTGCAGAAAAACTGTCTGCCTCATACAAGTCAAGACAATGCAAGTTGTTTCTATTTGTTTTACTGGTGGTTCTGTTTGGAAGGTTTTGATTTCTGAAGTTTGAAGCTATATTTTTCATCTGAAATAAAAATGCTATTTGCAGTTCTTACTAGCCAAAATAAAGCAGCAGCAAGACAGTAGATAGAGGTATATTGGATAGAAAAAATCGGTATGCAGACTTTCATAGTGCGATTTCTGTTGTTCTTTTCAGATCAAGCATGGAATTGTTGAGGAAGAAAATGAATGCATCTTTAGACTCCTGAAGGAAGGGCTTTCCTGACAGGACCACTTTCAAGGTAAATAATTTGTTTGGATTATTTACCTTGTCTCTTTGGTTTGGGGTTGTTTCTTTGTCTTACCAGATCTGTCAGGTGACTGTCTGCTATGTGCAAGTCTTTTAGGATTATATGTTTTAAAATAATACATTTTCAAGTTAATTTTTCTCTTTTACTATAAGATTTTTTTTTTTTAGTGAGTGCTGATTAAAGAGAAATAAGCATTGTATTAGCATTTGAAATTTTTGTATGGAAATCACTGGTAAGTCCTGAAGATTAGCCTACTTGTTTGGTAGGTAGCTGCTAAATAAAGGAGAACTTATGTGTAATTTCAGAGTGAAAGAGAAGATTAAATAATACTTAATGTGTTACAGTCTCTCTTTTTTTTAAAATAAAACAGATCCAAATTGAGCTGCTGTGGCTAGGGACTGTCACAGTGAAATCATTATTAGATATTACATTACAGTGGCTTGTAGACATTTAGCACCACTGTCATTTTGTTTGGATCTGCTCCCTTGATTCCCATTTCCTAAATCCTATTTTTCTTTGATACTGGGGAATAATTGACCAAGTGTTGTCCAGTGATTGCTTATGTATATACACTTTGGTTTGTGAGTGATTTTTATTCACTTGAGTAGCCCTACTGTACTCGGTGGGCCTACATGCATGCCTAAGAACTTGAGAATGCTGATGAGCATAAAGAATACAATTTGGGCATGTAATGGTTGACAAGCAGTTGTTGTTTTTCTTTTCTGGTCTCTCTTAGGACTCATTTCCATTGCCTCCAGTGGCAACTCTTGTGTGCATTGGTAGGGAAGGTCTAGAAGCTGGAGGCAGTCATACCAAATCCCAGCCTGCAAAACTTCTTGCATATATGTTGTAATGGCACAGATTGCAGATGCAGGGATATATTTTTCTTAATGCATGTGTTGCTTGACTTCTTTTGAATATAGCATTGGTCTGTGTACTGCAGTTTGAGCATCTCCAACACAGTGGAATATAGCAAAGTGAAATTACTAGAAGATTGAGGAGATACGGATTTATCCAGAATGAGTGTTTTGGAAATAAAGGGAAATCAAGATGAAGGATCCATATATATTTTTTTTCCCCTATAATGTTTCCTATTTGATTCTTAAAAAAAAAAAAAAGTCCAGTGTTGCTGAGTGCTGTGCTTCTTAGTTGCCAAAGCAATTGTATTTTTAGTAGTTTTGCTTGCTGGTCTCAGAATCGGTAAGGTAAGCACTTTGGAATTAAAACATAATTAATTAGCTATTTAAAACTTGAAAATTGTGGCTAGTAGCAGATGGTCACTTATACAGCCTTAACAGAACTTAGTACAGACAGTGGCTTTTGCAGCAGCAGGTTCTTTAAAATCGTACACATCTTCAAAAATAGTTAAGTAATTGAAAGCCATGTTTCAAGATTGTCACCTCTGTTTTAAAACAATTCTGTTTAGTCAGAGTTGCAGAAGTGTAAGCTGTAAACAAGGGTCTTGCACCAGGTGTTCAGCTTGTCAGTAAGTGGGTTAAGCTAAAGATGTGAGAAAAATGTGTTTATCAGTGTATATACATGGCTGNCTCCCTGGATCTTTGTTCGCGAAGCCTAGCCATACATACATACATGGCTGGTAATGCTGAGTTTGCATTCTTTTTTCCCCATTTCTAATCAATGTTATGAAGATATTGTCCTATATCTTGATTTTTTGGGAGGAGGGGTGGGGGACGGGTTTATTTGTTGGTTATAAGCACTTGTTGTGGAATACTTGTCATACAAGTTTGCATTGCATACCATTTTAAGTAGGTTTAGTGTGAGTGCAGTAGAGTTGTATTCAACAGAGATTTGTTTTTGTCACTAGAATTAGATTTCTTGTTTTAAGTCACAGTACTGGACCATTAGGGTGGTCTTTTTCCAAAAGAGTACTGCTTTGCAAACAGAACTTGTTGATTCTGTGTAAGCTTCACGAAATAAGAAGTACAAGAGGGGAAGACCATCATGCCGAAGTTGAGCTTACATAGAAGGAAAAAGTCTGTGACAGTGAGCAAAAATTTATAAATTATCTCCTTGTGTAAGTTTATGTAAGTCTGAGAAACTATAAAAGATACAACTCATGAGAAGATACAAATGAGAATTAAAAACTAATTGTAACTATGCTCTCAAAAGAACCAAGAGGTAACTCAGCATGAGAAGAGTTGACAGAGGTGGCCTTTAATTGTGGAGGAATTGGTCACTGTAAACCAGTTACGTCTTATTTTTAATGATAGGTTTCGGAGAATAGCAAATGAGTGTAGTATCGATCTTGGCTGGTAGTGTGTTTTTCTTGTTGGATAAAAACCCCAAAGCCTGAGGTTATGAAGTTGCAAACAGAAGTTTCACTTTTTTTCTCCTTTCAACTCAGAAGAGGAAAAAGCAGGCTATGCAAGGAAATCTCTTCTTTCTATGAAGAAACCACTTTTTTCCTATGAAACTGATCAGTGTTTGGATATATTTTTGTCTTTGAGGACTAACATACTTCCATTTTGTGAGCCTAGGAAATTTGGTAAAGGGATTGGTAACTTACAGGGTGAGAAATGTCCCTCAGTCCCTCATTCTTTCTGTAGCTTGATATTTAATATTTTACAGCAAACTTTCAAGTTTTAACATATTTGAACATGTACTAGATAGGGTTAATAGGCTAGAACAAAAGGTCAAAGCATAAGGCATTAGGCTTAATTAAGGGAGAGCAGGAGTGGCAGGAGTATGTGACAGTTAAATGGGTTTCCCACAGACTAATGTCTGTTACAGTGCAACCATGCCTCAACTTAAGTGGGTTATTTTGTGCAAAGGGCAGCAGTGATTAGCAGTTTGACACACCAGACATTTCTGGCCAATCCCATCTGTTTTAGAGGTTAAAAAAGCACACCTTTATGAGCTGATAGATTGATTTGTGTGCCTGTCTGGTAAGGATTAGAAGTCCAAGGCCGATGCTGTAAATGCCAGTTATAGAATATTGTACTTTCTTAGTTGGTCTTTGTTTAAACTGTCAGCTGTGTTGTAATGGGGCTAACAGCTATAAAAGTGACCGTGCAACATGAAGAACGTGTCAGGGCTGCTGCAGCAGGTATTTTGAACCATAAAGGTCTGGGAGGAGCACTCCCTCCTTCGTCAGGTTTTTTTTTTGAATGGGAGCCTGTAGGCTTTGGTCATCTTGCAACGCCTTGCATGGAAGGAGAATCTAGCTTAATGCATGTAAGGCTCACATCTTAACTTTATAGTAGTCACTGTTAATGTGCTTGTCTAGAGGTTACCTGCCTCAGCTAAGGTAGTTTTCCAGTTGCGAGCACAATGGGGTAGGAGAGAATTTTAGTACTTAAAAGATTTCAATATTTAACTTAAGTTCATTATACTCTCCACTTGCTGAACTGGAATGATATGTGTGTATTCTGTTGTTTTTTCCTTTGTCACTGTTACTCTCTAGATAGTTTTTCTGATTGTATCGTGAGTTTACCTTGTAAGCCTAAAAAAAAATAGGTAGCACAGTAAGTCTTGACTGTGTTTCTCGTCATCTTTGACTTTGTAAAGTCAAAGTTATATTACTATTAATATAAGACTATTAATAAATCATTGATGCAATAAAAATGTTTTTGGTAATGTTCAAGATTCATACATAGTTGAAGGTGATTATCCTATTTTAAAATCAAGTAGAGGTCAGACAGTATTGTAAGATAACTGACTGTGGCCCAAGTGGTATGTGATAGCTTCAGGACCAATGACAGACTTCCTCACTTTATATACATGGTTTTGAATTAAATTGTTAACTATACATGTATTTTGTTGTAACACTGATAAACTACTTTTGTATTTTGAGATGCATGTGCTCACTTAAAATTAATACTTAAGGCTCTCATTTTTGAAATACATTGTTTAAATTTCCCTATTCTTTCTCTCCTCCATCCAAGAAGTGACACTTACAGCTAAATATAGCTGAGAAATAAAACTGCATGAAGTTAACATTTGGCACCTTGCATTTATCATTCCTACAGTAGCTTTTAAAGTTAGTCACCTGTCTAAAATTTCTTGGTTTTCTCCTTGCAAACACGATTATCTTCCTCTTACTCCTTATTTAAAAGAAAATAAAAATTGGAGATAGTAACGACTTGATATTCATACTGTAAAGACTGCTCTGCATACCTGAGCTGTATTTTTACTGTAACAGCTGTGGCCTGTTCTTGAAGACATTTAATACTTTGTGATTTATGAGTAACTTGTCTTCACCCTATCCAGCTTTGTAAGAGCTACCTTAGTTTTTCTTTTGTTCTTATGAAAGTGAGTTTGAAACGTCTAGAAATGATTTTGATGTCTTTTAGGATGAGCAAGGCAACATCATTATCTTGCAGTTTCTTTAGTAACATGGAGCTGAAATGGGCATATGCAGCATCATGTTCTCTATGGAATAATATCTATTTAAATGATTTGGATCTAATACATATTTACATGAAAAAATATCTTGCCCTTCTCTGTGGGGAGAGAAGGTGAACAAGCATAAATTTTATAGTACTTATTGCTTCTCTTGCACTAAATCATACTTAAATTGCAGAATGTTGTTGGCTTGAGAGTTGTGTAAAAAGTGCTTGGCTAGTAAAGTGAAGGTGTAGGGAGATTTATCTAATTTAATACTAAGAAAATGTTGTCAGCTGCAGTGCATTGATACGGAATTGCCTGAATCCAAAAGCTGCACTTTAGATTTTCATGTTTGCATATTTCTAATATTTTCATGGTTATAATGCACGAAATACAATCCTGAAACAATCCATTAGTGGAGTATCTATGTATGCTGTATTTTGACTAATTTGATTGCTATTGATCATACCTGAGCCATTATCTATTATCTTGGGAAAGGGATGGATGCTGTGTGTGGTTTTCTGCTGTATCAAGGAACAACATACTTCAAGTTTTTTTGAACAGTCATTGTTAAAATCTTTATGATTGCTGTTTGAGTGTAATTAGCATTTCCTGCTTTAAGCATGGCTTTACTATTATGAATAGTAAAGGTTTTCAGGTAACATGCTAAAAACTGTACTCAGGACTAAACACAGGATATTTTCTGCCTGTAACTTAAGGATATAGTCTGGTTTTGTTGATAACAGTGAAAGTCTAGGCAATAGATTTTATTTGGCTTGGTTTTCTCTGAGTGTGTGCAGTTCATGAAGTACAGTGATGTGGAGTTGGTATGGTAGCTTTTCTTCAACTGTTGCACTTTCATGATTGGGTAAATCTCAGCAAAACTGTTCAATTCAGCGTTACTGAATGTAATGACTCTACCAAATATTGTATAATTGTCAGTGAATTGGCTATGTTTTTTTAATACCTCTTTTGTATTATGCCTTTCAGTTAGAATATTATAAGTATTTGCACAAGATTCATACAGCTTGATTGGCCATTTGGTATTAAAACCAATTCTAAAGTGTCCATTGTTTTAAACTTCGAATAGCTTAAAAAAAAATTAAGGATGCACTCAATCTTTGTTTCAGAGAATCTGCTTTTTTTCGGGTAACTGAAGAGTGAGTACTTGCTTGGTATCCCTGAGCCTTTACAAACTGGGTAGAAAGGATGCTGCACCATTCTTGTGCGAACTGGCTGACTGTGGATTTCTCCTTATTTTAGATTTCCATACTCTTTGACCTTGTAGTTGTTGACTTTGGTCTGAAACAATTTCAAAGTCATGTAAATGAATGTAATTAAGGTATTGCTTATCATCTTGGAGAGTTCACAGAGATGCTTATTGGCTGGAAAGGTTTGTTTACTTAATGTGGAAGGTTAATAAAAGGTTAAATTTTACTGTGTAAAATGCTTCATAATGTTTTTATTTAGCAGCTGAAGAAAATAGTGTTTGAAAAGGCAAATAATAGTTTTATCTGACCTCCATGTGTTTCCTGTAGCTTGCATTATTGGGAAAATTTATCTTCATTGCGTAGCCTTAACACAGTTTTCCTTTCCCCTTGTTCTACAAAGGGGACCTCTCAGAACTATTTGTAGACCTTTGTGTAGAAAAGGCGCTACATGAAGGAAGGAAATGCAAAAAGTACTTGACAATAATTGCTATAAGTAGTCCATCCACTTCCAGTTTGCCAAAATGGGATTCATGCTTTATTCTTTGGTGCTTGAGTTTGTCTTTTTTTTTTCCCCACTGCTGCCAAAATAAGGTGAAAAAGCAGTGTAAAACAAAAAAGAGAAATATCAAGCTACTGGATTCTGCCTTCTTTTCTCAGGCAGTAGAAACAAACGGGGCTTAGGCCTCTATTTTCTTGTCTGTAGCTCACAACTTTGTGAATATAGTTGTTTTGATTGTCATTTATGGGGGAAAAAATGCTTGCCTGAATGTTGTTGTTTTTTATTGCCACTCACTTTAGACTTTTTGAAGTTATCGAAAAGGTGATTACATCCCACACCTTTTTTTCATTACCTGATTGTGGCCTTTTTTTTTGAAGTGCAGCTCCCAGCTGGAGAAGCAGGTATCTTGGGTCAGTGAGGATGTCCAGGCAAGTGTGTTCTTGTCCTGTACAGGGCCAAGTGGCCTGGGGAAGGGCAAAGCTGTGTGAAAGTTAGAAACATCTCTTTCTGGAGCCATTTGGGCAACAAGGGCTGCTGGCTGTGTTTGCCTTAGTTTGCAGAGTATTTGATTAATCATTTCTTTTTGTGTAGCAAGAGTAGTACATGGACTCCTTGCTATTGAGATAGCTGACTTCTGCATACTAGAATTTTATGTGCTAAATTAATTCTGCAACAATGATAATATCTTTAAAGGATTCATTAATTCAGTGGTCTTAACCTGACTGTTTCTAGCTTGTGGGAGATACCTGTAAGTCATACCTGAAAGCATCCTTCCCTCCCTTTTTTTGTAAGAGCTGATGCAGTTTCTAGTATGTTCTTCCTAAACATGCAGCTAGGAAAATGGCTCGATTTTTGTCTTGAATTCTTAATAACAGTCATAACTAGAAGTGATCTAAAGGTGCCTTCAGAAGGGAGATAAGCAAGCTGTGTTTTGGGCAAGATGTGAGAAGGGGAGGAGCTGAAGTTAAAAATCAGAACATAGTGGTCTAGAAAGAGTGGGCAGTCAGGAGGAGGAACACCACAGATAAGTGAACTTCTCCTTTGGAGTTGGAAAGAATGGTGCTGTTAACTTTAGTAAGGTAAAAATTTCACCTGAATTCCAAGACGTTATGTTAAAGTCATAGAACTCCCTGAATAATGGAGATGTATGGTTATGGGATAGAAAGGCAAAACCAGCTGAAAAATGTCCTTTGTCTGTTACTTCAGGCCCTATTTTCGAGAAGTAAGGGAAGAATCTGTGCACCTTTTGGTGTTCGCTTTTGCTTAGCTGACTTAGTAAGAGCAAATCTGCTCCAAACTGCTCAACACTGGCTATGTAAGAGTGCAAAATTTCCCCTTGCTGCTGGAAGTCAAGATGATTTCTCAAGCATCGCTCCTGGTCCTTTCAACTTCCTAGTGTTTAGTTCTTTGCTATGTTAAGTTTTATCCTGCTGCAAAATAAATGCAAAAGGAACATTTAATAAACTGTGCTGATAGCATTTTGTAACCTCTTTGCTCTTCCTCGCATAGGTTTAGCTGTCGAGATGAGATGATAACAAGGTTGTGCAGAATTGCATTTACTGTTTACTGAACTCTGGTTTGTCTTCCGATTGCAATATCAAACATGAAAGTTTGTTCGTGTCGTTTGGATATAGCTCTTCAACAGAGCTGTCTTCAGTGCTTGCTTACAAACTTTTTTTTTAAGCTCTTTTGTCACATGCCCAAGGCTATCTCGGAATGCATATGACCGAACTGGTTTTTGATCTGAAATGCACAAAAGGTCACTTTCCCAAACTGTCTTCTGGACCTCAAGTTTTATCATTAGTCGTTTTCTACTATGAATTCCCTTAATGGGAAAAGGATCTGTTCAGTGTGCCCTTCAGGCTTTCCAGGCAGTTTCACTTTTGCATTACCCTGCTCTGGTTTTGTTTTCAAAGTATTCTAATGTGCAGTAGGGGAGATAAACGGTATTCGGACACTACTTTTAAGGTAATACTGGGTATTTTGGATTACAATCCTGTATGGTTCCTCTAGTTCTGATGTCTTTAGAGCAAATACCAGCTATATTTTGTCTCTGAAAAACTGAATTTAAGTATTAAAGCAGGTCTTAAAAGATCCTCTTTGTGCTGATGACCACACTATTTCAGTATCTTTTACCTTATGACTTTGTTGTTCTTTTTTTGAGGAATATTGCACATGCTTCACAAGATACCAGAAGCACAGAAACAATCAGATTTTTTTCTGTGTGGCCTTTTGGGGATATCAAAGGCCATTGCTGTTCTGCTACTTAAGTAGATTTAGAGCCCTAGATATCAGTTACTCTTTTGGGTAATGGATTGTATGAATTTAACATATAAGCATGCTCGTCTCCTTTTCTTGTCCTGCCTAAAGGTCACTGTACAGGAGGGAAAGTTGAGTCATGGACTATAAACACTTGTAGATCTGCTATCTGATCTAATTCTTGTTAGCTTACTACTTGGTGCTATGGCAGGCGGACTTTGTCAGGTTTATCTGCTGTGGTGCTACTGACCTACTCTAGTCCCCTGCAGAAAGTTCCTTCCCTGTAGTGGGATGGCTTAAGTTAGGGTGTGTTGTCTCCTCACCTGCTGCCTTTCCTTACTGAGCAATGAGAGTTACTTGGAAATGCAGCTGTCTATGTGTATCATACAGCTTATTTCTGTGGAAAACTCACTGGGTGTGTGGGGTTTTTTGTTGTTGTGTGGGGTTTTTTGGTTTTGTTTTGTTTTAACTTGCTCTTATGTGGAGGTCATCTGCAGGATTTGGAGATCTCTGGTAAGATGTGGAAGATTGTAGAAATAGCAGTGGTTCTCTAAATAATTCACAGAAGTAAAGCAAAATACTGAAATATTCCTGAATATTGCTGTTATTGTCCTTCAGTATCAAAACTGTAGATAACAAAAAGATTATTGAAAAGGCATGTGACAGTGGATATTCTAGAGCTGGTGATACAAGGAACATCAAATACTTTCAAGACCGGAAGGGAAGTAATGGCTGGGTTCCATTGTTTCAGTTCCTGACTGAACACCTGTTGTGCTGTTCTGGAGATGGAACACATATTGTGGGCATGGCTTTTTGGGTGTTGTGGGGTTTGGGGTTGTGGTTTTTTCCATTAGTTGTATTTTATTCCTACTTTTGATTCTCTATTAAGACTCCTTATCAAATGATCTCATATATTCTTGTTTGGAAGAATTAGGATGGAGTGCCACCAAAAAAAAAGTGATTAGAAGTCCTGGGGAGGGTAAATTGTGATTATTTTCTATACTTTCATATATTTCTGATGAGCAAGAGCCTTATTCTTTCTGGGTAAAACATCTCTCATTTGGATGAATCAAATGCGAAATTTCTGAATGTGTCACTTCTAAAAACAATTTCTGCAAAAATGATGTTTGGAGAATTCTCACGATTCGAGGAGTACAAAATACAGTGCTTTTCAGCTGTAATGAAAATGAGATGGAGAAAAAACACATACTTAGCTTTTAGCCTGCATGAACAGCCTTACTCATTAAGATAAGGGCAAATATCCCTATGATTTTGTCTTTTGAATTAATCTCTAGACTATATGAAAAAGTGTAAATATAAACATAATTCATAAACTCACTATTCTGAATTTTTACTTCCTATACATGTACTAATGGTGTATTTACACCATTGTCATTTACAAGTGAGTCACTTAAGATATGTAGGGATAACTGGTTATTACTAAAGTGAGATCACAAAGCAGAAAAAAAAAGTTGTATCTTCTGTACGCTTTTATTAGCTCTCTTTGGTTACCTTGTGTGTACTATTTAGTCTTTGCATATTGCTCATGTGTAATGTGGCAATCAAGCATTTTCTTTTAAAAATGCCTAAGTGGTTTGTTTGAGTTGTCCAGTGACCATGGTACAACCAGGAGGGTTGTTTCTCATTGGATGTGACTAACACTGAATACTTTGATACTCTGTGGTCTTGTGGGCATTGCTTCCTCTTAGTTTACAAGTGCTGTTTGCTGCTCCTTGGGACTACATATGTAAGTAATGTAAGCCTGAACTAATGCCAGCTGTGTTTTTGAGGACTTTGGTTAAAGGTGGATGTCTTCAAATATTTTTGTGTTAGAGACTCCTAGTCTGAAGGCAGAACCCAGTATTTTTTTCTGAATGTAAAGAATGTATTAGCTGGAGAGTGAATGAGTTGGGTCAGGCCTGGGCTTTCTTCAGAGATTTTTAAAAAAAAAGGATAGCAACCTTTATTTCTGAGGAAGCCTCCTAACATGACAGACATAGAGAATGCAACAGAGATTTACTAGTCCTAAATTCTTGAACTTGGAGGATGTTGTTAATTTGTGTCGCTGGAAATACCACTTGTTGAATAAATAAGGATGTCACCGCAATTTGCCACCTGAACTTCTTTGTGACTTGTTTGATTCTCTGTGTGGGCAAGAGGGTAGAGTCTTCAAGAAATAAATCTGCTAGTTAACACTGAGTGGATGATGGGAATTTTGAGTAATCCCTTTGGGCAAGGTTGAGTATCCTTTAATTTTACAGCTTGTTAAATAGTTTAGACGAAAGAGCAACCATGTGGAGGGGAAGGTGCTGCGTGAAATATGCTTTAGCAACAGGACTGTGTGCAAGCCTTCTGAAGGTTTCCTTCTCATGAGGAAGAGATGGAGCTGACAGGAGCACTGTGTGGCTTAAAAACCCTGTCGGTGCCCTTGTGAACATGGGGTTTCCTCTTATTCCTGAGACTACAGACTGCGAGAAACCAGTGGGAAAACATGCTCCTCTGTGAATCTGAGAAGACCATTGGGAGAAATTTGTTAATTCTGGTGTAGTATAAAAGGTAAGAAATGGAATGTTCCAGCTTTTGGTACATGCTGTCATATTGCATAGAACTTACAAGAACGTTCTATGTACACACTACACCCTCACTTTTTTGATGCTTTGTTGGTATGAAGATTGCATTAGAGCTTTAAAGTATGTTTTTTATGTGATGTGTTATGGATATTTATCATGCTGGAACTGCTCTAAGCCTGGTAGCCAGTCTAGGACATGAACTCTTGAAAGTGGAAAACTGGTAAAATGTGATGTGTAACCAAAAATATGTAGCAGTTCTAGGCAGCAAAATGAAAAATGAGATCCATTCTGTGCCTGGTTCTGGGGAGAGTCTTTATCATCCATCAGTGGTTGTTTGAGTTTTGGTTTGCAGATAATGTTCATTGGTTTGCTGATGTAAGCTAGCTCGTTAAATTCCTCCCCCTACTCTATTTTAATCACCATTACAGTTGAATTTTTTCCCCAGCTGTTTTCAGGTAAAATGGGAAGAGCTGGCTTACTCTAAAGCAGCTTACTTTTTCCTTAAATAGTTCACAATATCACCACTGGTGACCTGAAGTTTTTATTTCAAAAGATGTGTTGTATACAGTCTTCTAGGTACAAGACACTGCTAAATAAACAGTTAAAAATTGTCACATTTCTGAGCTATATCAAGCATAGCTAAAGCTACAGAAGTAGAAAAACTGCTAGAAGGTTTAGTTTTGTTTTTATACTGTGAAGTCTGTAGTGGGTTTATGTTGCAGAGATACTGTCAAGCTTAAGCGTGGACTGGCTACATTATACAAATATGCTTATTTATACTCTCCTCTGCAGAAGTTTGGCAGCAGTGCTGTTTTGTAACAATGTTTCTTCTTTTAAGCCTTGCAGCATTTACTTGGATGGCTTTATGTCACCTCCTGTGGCAGAAAGTACACATAATAGCATGGATGCTGTGGGAGGTTGCAGGTGTTGGCCTGAAAGTGCTGTGCCCTGTTCCTGTATAGAAGGATGACTCTCTCTGTTATGTTTTTTCTGCTCTTAAGAGGAATGGATGGGTTGGTAACCTGTATCAGGCTGACTTCTATGTCCTTACTGCTTCCAGTAGTGGAACAGACAAACTGAAGAGGGATATCTGGGCAGAGAAACGGTAAAAAGTATCCAGACTTGAGTTTAAAAATTAATCTAAGAACGACATTCTAAAAATAGATCAGAGCATGTGAACCTGTGAGAAAGAGAATGTAAAAGATTTTGGTCCTAAACCAGGATTTTTAAAGGGATAGCTATATGCATCTCTTTCACCATGCCAAATCGCACAGTCGTGATGCTTCATAATATTTATTACTGTTATGAAAGAAGCCTGCCTTGGTTTGCTTTCACTGCTTCCTGCTCTTTTTGTAAGCTTTGGTACTGTGTGTGAAAGAACATCAGACTGAAGTGCAACACCCCTAAATTTAGGGGAGATAGCCTTACTATGCCTGCAGAAAGTGAGCCCTTTTTTAGAGTTGAAGCCTGAGTTCATGACCAAACAGCTAACACTTTTAAAATATGATAACTAACATTTTTTAATTGTTTCTTTTAATAGCTACATTGCAGTTAAGTGTGCCCTCTTCAAGGAGGACAGTCAGTCCTCCTTGAATCATATTATGCAGTGGTACATGGTACAAGGGGAGCTCAGTGTGAAAACTGGTGAAGCTGTAAGGTCTCCTGTGAGTTGGACCTTTGGTTATTGTAACTTCCTTTTGCTGGAAGGAGTAAGTTATATACAAAGGAAAAATTATTCCCTCCCTGAGTCTAACTGTTTTCTTTCTCTTATGCTAAAGATTGTTTTGTAATGCTGGGGCACAGAAATTGTGGTTTGAAATAATATTCCACCGTGTTTTGGGACATAAAACCATACACACATCCTAAAACAGAGTAAAAATGAGACTTAATTTTACAGGTGTGGGACTAAAATGTGGGGATTTAAGTTGAACTGAGCATACAGAAGGAACGTATGTGGCAAGAGTATAGCCCATCCCAGAGCCCTCCAAACTTATGCCAGCATTCCTGGATGGATGTTCAATCTAGCACTGATAAAACATCTGGTGGTAGTTGCCTGGAGGGATTATTTAACAATAGAATGCAATAGAATATAACAAAAGATGATTTCATAAGGCTAGCAAGAATGGCAACATCTTCCTAGCAGTGCACTGCATTGGACTAGTCTGTGGATCAGTCAGGGATGAAACTAAGACAAGGTAAAAATAACATGTAACCCTCTCACCAGACACAGTCTTCATTGAGAAACCAATAGAGTAAATATGCTTACTTTTGTTTTTTCTTTGCTCTCTTCTTGTTATAGATTAGAAGGCAACAATTACCTGACCTGTGCCTTAGTCTGGGGAATTGAAGTACTTCTCCTACTTTACCTAGTAATACAGAGGCAAATACTTCATTAACAATGTATGTGGCTGAGGCAGTTGATTATTCAGTGTTATCAGTGGGGATTGTCTAAGCTGTGCTAATCAAGTTTGATTTTTAAACCAGGGTCAAATAATGTGGGATTTTGCTTGCACAGAAGGGTGACACTGCATATATGATTGAAAGTTTGGGCATATTCATTTCATTAGATATGTAAATACATGAGAATAGCAAGAGTGAATTCGTATCTATAAAGACCAAGTACACAGATTTATATTACTTTAGTTTCACTGAGCAGAGAAGTCCTATTTATGGCCCTTCAGTCCTTCCACTTGACTGGTATGGGTATGGACATAGACAGTGGTATTACCCTGTTAGGAGCAGTTTAAGGAGGTGCAGGTGCTTGTCCTCTTGAAAATAGTAAAATGTCTGCTGTCTTCATTACCTGAACCAGATTACTGCAGGATCAGGAAAGAGTGCTGTTACTGATCAAAAAATCAGGGGAGGTGGAGGTTATCTAGGGAGAGGTTTATGCAAGGACACAAGTGAAAATAAAGGAAAGTGGAGAACTGGAAGGGATTTTTTTTATTGTTGTTACTATTTTCTTTTATCACTGTTGCCTCAGTAGGTTCACCTGAGCCTATAGGCAGATGATCAGAAACAGCAGCAAGAAGTGGATAAGTAAAACAGGAGTTACATGTGTTAGGTTATTCTCTGAACAAGAAGAGTGTCTGGTCTTCCCCCCACCCTGTACTTTGCCCTCCTTTTTGAATTTTATTTATTTTAGCACTCCTCCAAAGTAAAAACACGAACAGGTATTTGAGGATTTAAGTAGAGTTCTTGAGACAGGCATATGAGATCTTCAACTCTAGTTTTGCTGAAGGAAATTTTATTAAATCAGATGTCTACCTTGTGTTATATTCTTTCGTTATTAAATACAACTCTGTACTATGGTTAATAAGTGACTATTCTAGCCTAGTATTGTATCAAAAGGCACATATTTCCATTGTAACTTCCAAATATATAGGATAATCAGTTAAACTAATTTAAAATAACAGCAAAGAAACCAACCAAAGAAAACACAGAATTTATGAAGACCTCTCATTTCCTGTAAGCTTTGTAATAACAGGTGAAGAGAACAGGCCTTAAATTTTTTGCAAGTTTACTTGGAGGATAAAGTGGAACAAAGTTAGGAATCCCATTCTACCAAACAAGTCATTCAAAAGTACTCTGTAGGCAGAAATAGTAGATATATATGGAAATGTTAGTATAATTCAGATAAAAGCCATCAATCACAAAAAGCAGACTTAATTTTGTATGTTTAGGTTCATAGACTTTTCTGACTAAGAAACATGAAAGTGCCAATTATTTAATAGCTTTGAAAACATACTTTTAAAGTAATGTTCTTAGGGAAGTATGTCACAAGAAGCAGTGCCTGTTTTTCAAGTATTAAAAAATATTCTATATAGAAGTTAATTTCGTACTTGTTAACTGTCTAGAAATGCTGATAGCATGTTCATAGAAAAGTGGTTTGACTAGAGCTTCTCTGCTGCTGAAAGAAACAAGCATTTTGTTTAACTCTAATATATTAACTCATTGTAACAATTCTTCTGAATTAAAATAAATACCCTTTAAATGCTCTCCTTGTAGGTTTTTTTTGTGTGTATGATGTAGATGCATCACTTAGAGTGGGAGAGGGAGGGGCTCTAGTATTAGATTCATAGAATCATAGAATTGTCATGGTTGGAAGGGACCTTAAAGATCATCTAGTTCCAATCAATTCCCTTGCCATGGGCAGGGACACCTCCTACTAGATCAGCTTGCTCAGAGCCCATCCAGCCTGGCCTTAGAAATGTCTAGGGCTGGGGCTTCCACCACCT
>VWZO01016686.1:761051-800308 GCA_013396975.1 Bucco capensis | reverse complement strand
GGTAACTGTGCCAACAGCAGAGGGAGCATTAAACTCATTGCCCATGGTAAAGTGTGGGGAGTGATGCCCATGTTCCTATAATCCTTGTATGGGTAGGATGAGCTCATTAGCCTTCTGGCAGTCATCCTAGGAGAAGGACAACTCTGATTCCAAACCTGGGCAGATGGAGCTCGTTTAGCCCTGTAAGGCCTTCCATCTAAGAGGTTAAACCTCTGTCCTAAGGACTTGGCTGCCAGCATCCAAGCTTGCTAGGCCCTGGCAGATGAACCTTAGGACTAAAGGGTGGGTCCAGCTCTGTGCATTCTGTGTCTCACCTAAAAAAAAAATCCATAGCGC
Organism: Bucco capensis; assembly: GCA_013396975.1. Lineage (NCBI taxonomy): Eukaryota > Metazoa > Chordata > Aves > Piciformes > Bucconidae > Bucco > Bucco capensis. The sequence continues at coordinate 799,972 of VWZO01016686.1, read as the reverse complement.
AGGCTCGAGGGTGCTATCCGCTATCGTCTTTTTATCAGTGTGCTTGGAAAAGGCACTGATGAGGAGTGTGGGTGGAGCCCTCCCTGGATCTTCATTTGCGAAGCCTAGCCACGACGACGATGAATGCACTGAATTAAAGAAACCCTTTCTCGTTTTTAGCCATCGTAAGGGGTGCTAGGCAGTCCTAGTGTTTAGGTTCTCTGATGCAGAAAGGCAAATCCAGGCTGTGCAAAGGCAGGGTGAAACTTTGATCTGCCTGCTTGCAACTTGCTGGGATGTAGCTGGCTGCCACACAGTGGTACTGAGCAAAAGGCAGAGAGATCTGCAATTCTGGGGCATTTCTCTTTTAACGCAGAAGTTGGACATGCTGGTTGGTATTCTTGGTTCCTGCCATCAATCTTTAATCTGTGCAGCTGTCTTCTGCACAAGGAGTTTGTGTACGTAATACCTGTTCAATATGTGGTGCTCAGAGCTTTGCTCTGATGACTGTAGAGACCTATCACAAAGTATTTGTGTCTTTATATGAATGAAAGAGCAGAAAAGGCATGATTTCCAGATCAAAGATTTCCAAATCAATAAATCCTCTTGAAAAGTATTAAGCAGTTATCAGCATTTTGGTAACTACAGATATAGATACAGAATCATAGATTAGCTTGGGTTGGGAGAGACCTGTAAGGATTATCAAGTCCAACTCCCTGCTCCTCACAGAGCTACCTAACACTAAAACGTATGACTAAGAACATCATCCAGACACTCCTTGAACTCTGACAGGCTTGGTGTTGTGACCACTTCCCTGGGAAGCCTGTTCCAGTGACCAACAACCATCTCAGTGAAGAACCTTTTCCTAATATCCAAATGGTAAGGGAAGATCTGTTCTAGTTCATAATTGCCGGGAGATTCACCAGGCTTTCTCCCAATAATACAGGGAGACTGTTGTGATTCTTTTTTGCTTATGTTAAGAAATGCTGTGTACTACTTGTTACAGCAACTTTTTAGGGTTAATTTTGGTTGTTGCCATATTTGAACATTTTATGCCTTACCTGGATCCACTGTATAGAATAGAAAATTAAAAAATAAAAAAAAATTAAGGCATTATGTTTTAGGTGGGGATTTTTGTTGTGTTTATTTGGATTTGTGTTTTCAGGTTGGTGTTTGTTTTGGGGGTTTTTTTATGTGTGGGTTTTTGTTTTGGTTTTTTATGACACTTGTCTAGATTTTTTTAGAAAATAATCCTGGATACAATTTCACTTTTGGCCAGAATTGTTACCTAATACTTTCTCCAGATTTCCTAGATATCTTTACTGGTGAGCTTGTATTTTTTGGGGGGGTGGAAAAGTCTTTTTGTGTTACTTGACTAACCATGCTGTTGATGGTCCACACTACTGCACATGCTGTAATTGCCAAATAGTTGACTTGACTGATAAATTACTTCTTTCAAATATTGTTCCTGCTTTGAAAAGTTATTTTGACACCTGTATTCAAAAACTATGGAGTAAAATAACTTAAAATATTGCTGGGCTTGCTGTAGACTTTTGGTTTTCCAGCTGTGTGTGGGTCTACATGTAGTTATTAGGTGGTATGCTAAATATTAGCTCGGAGTCTGTTGCTTGAGCTATTGTATTACAGCACTGTAAAGAATTTTTCTAACAGTACCAGAGGGCACTTCACCCATATTTGGTTTGCAAGGAATTTCAACTACAGTCATATTGTAATATAGTTATCCACTGTAATTTTTTTTTTCTGGCACTCACACATTTAAAAGCATTAAGATTCAGCAGTACTTAAACGCAAAGGAAGATATTGATTACAATTTGGAAATCTGCTGTGAGTTTGGATACAACTATATATTTTCATCTCTTACTCTTTAAAAATTAATCTGTTCTTTTTATGTCTGTATAAAAGGCTCTGTTGTTTAAGCTGGACAAGTAAGGTGAGCCCCTGGTTCTCAGTTCTGTTTCAGCTGTAGCTTTGAAAAATATATTAGTTGATAGGGCTCATGGATGAACTCACGATATACCTTAAATTTTTCATCATCTACTGTAAGTAATGTTTTGGAAATAATTGGAAGAATATGTGGAAAGAGATACCCAGAATCTGATCTTCTTGGCACTGTTCGTGTTGATAACTCTGATACTGAAAATGTGAATTTGAATTCTCTCTCTCTTGTTTGCATTAGTAAGGTGCATTCTCAAAATTACTAGTGTATGTGATCAGTCATCTTAAGTGAAAGTAAAATAATTTTAAAAAGTCATATGAGGTCTTTGGTGTCAGATGAATGTTTCAAGACTTCACATTTTAAATCCCTTCACATTTTTCTTAAATCCTTCGCATTTTAAATTCTTTGCTCAGGTCTTCACCTCTGCAGCAGTGATAGTGTTGACTACTTTGTTAGTGTCTGTTGTGTGTATGTCCATGCCCTCCTCAAAATATGTATGTTTCTTTGTGGCTCTCCATTAAGTGCAGATCTGTCTTGCTTCTGCTTTCTCCAGATTCCTCCTAAGCACTGTTACCTACTTTGCCTTAAAAGAAAAAAAAAAATCACCGTGCAATTGTTTATTTCATATAATAGTCCAACAAATCCAACAGAATTGCATTTTCTGTTTAAAAAACAGAAAGGCAAAAAAAAAAAAAATCCTTTTCTTTGGATAGGTGTGGTGTGTTTTTTTTGGTTTTGTTTTCAGCCAGCATGCATGGTGTTCTAAAGCACTTGCTGACTTTTCTGGATAACTGAGTCTTAACCTGGTCTTGTGCACTTGTCAATAAAAAGATGACTTGCTTTTCCAGATCCTCTTTCCTTTCCAGTTGGACGTTGCAAGTGCTTTGCCTTCAGTGTTTGTAGAAGTGAAAGTAGCAGCAGACAGATATGAAGCACTAAAGGCACAGGTGATCATAGTTTACTAGTAACTGTAGTGTTCAATCTGTCCTTTAATGTGTTATTTGCTGTTTTTCCGAGATAAGTACAGTCAGCAGTCTCCCCACCTTCTGCATCAGGACATAAAGAGGTGTACATAAGAGGGTTCCATGCCATGGAGGTGGTCTCTGACTTTGTGACTTCTGAGTGAGGCTACAGGCTAGCCTTTTTTTGAGGCTGCACTTGATCAGTCCAGGCACAGTCTGAAAATCCCTTGGGGTCTCCTGTGGCCCCTGGTGCCATAACTGTGCCGACAGCAGAGGGAGCATTAAACTCATTGCCCACGGGAAAGTGTGGGGAGTGATACCCATGTTCCTATAATCCTTGTATGGGTAGGATGAGCTTATTAGCCTTCTGGCAGTCATCCTAGGAGAGGGACAACTCTGATTCCAAACCTGGGCAGATGGAGCTCGTTTAGCCCTGTAAGGCCTTCCATCTAAGTGGAGGACACTGTAATAAAACGTCCGTCCTAAGGACTTTGCTGCCAGTGTCCAAGCTTGCTAGGCCCTGGCAGATGACCCTTAGGACTAAAGGGTGGGTCCAGCTCTGCGCATGCTGTGTCTCACCTAAAAAAAAAAAAAAATCCATTGCGCAGGCTCGGGGGTGCTATCCGCTATCCTCTTTTTATCAGTGTGCTTGGAAAAGGCGCTGATGAGGAGCGTGGATGGAACCCTCCCTGGATCTTCATTTGCGAAGCCTAGCCATACTTGATCAGTACTGAGAAGTAGGCAGCTGCCTGTGCAGAGAGGGTGTGGGTGGCAAGAACACGCTTAGTCAGTTCTTCAGCAGTTGTATTGGCTTCCTTTTGGCTTCTAGGTAGAATTCAAGGTTTTGGCCTTGACCACTTTTCTTTTAATTCTAACATGACTTGAGCTCTGGTTGAGCGACTGCCTGCTTTTTTTGATCCAGCATAGCAATTAGTGTCTGCTAGGATACTTGACCTACATCATCCTAGTTTTTAATGTCAAGTAGCCACTGGCAGGAAGTTCTTCGAGAAGGACTTTTGACTCTGGAATGTGCTCCAGACCTGGTCTCATGGAGTCAGCTTGCCGAATGGGCTCAGTGCCAGGCCTATCTTATTTCTTTGCCTATGGAGATGAAGAATTGTTTGGTGCTTCTCCTTTGCTCCTGAAAAAAGCAGGTTAATGTGGGTTTATAATCACTACACTAAGTTTTTCTACTTCACCCATGTGGAAAAGACAAGTGAAATATATTTTAAAGAAGAAATAGCATAAATGCCTTTATACATAAAAGGACTTTTTTTCCTGAGAGAATTTAATTGAACATTTTGCATCAAATGAAAGCAAAAGATGTTTTCTCACACACACCAGTTTGAAGGTATGGCAAATTAAATTTTAGGTAAGTGCTGTTTTCTCTCAGCTTTGTGGAAGACTCTGGAGTGCAGCATAACAACTGCACAACAAAGCTGGAGTAAACTGTTGGACTATAAATACAGTCCTAACTTCGTCCTGGAAGAAAAGTCTGTTCTGTTACTGTGAGGTATCTGAAAGTTTATTGGCAAATGTCCAACAGCCAGTCAAGATGATGATGGTTATAGAAGGATATGAGGGAGTAAGAAGCAAGATTAATTTGAAGTTCTGAACTGTAGTTCAGGGAGCCAGAACCAATATACAGCTACGTTGTGCTTCTTCAATTGAGAGACTGCCTGCTCCTGCAGGCTGAGAAAGTCCAGCTTGCATATCTGCTTTGGACATGACAGAAAAAGTGGCTTTCCTGAACATGTTTTAACCATTTTCCAGTCAGTCTGCTTCTGGAAAGCTTTGGGAACATGATGTAGGAGAAGAAAGGAGAAGAATTAAAGCAATTAGAAAATAAGGAAAAAAGTCATTTGTTTCTGGTAAAGGCTAGGAAATAGACTGTAAGTAGAATTGGAGAACTTGAAAATATTAATAATTTTAGTTCTTGACTATCCAATAAAAATTCTGACTCTAAAAGGAAAAATAAGAGGTAGCAGAGATGATAAACCTGATCAGGTAATTTGATTCAAAGTCAATTGAAAATTCACTGGTTTCAGCAACTTTTGGATAATAACTTTTAAAAGTATAGAACAAAAGAAAAAAAAAGCTTAAGAAATGGAAAATGTAAGGGAAATAAACTGGAAGAAAATATATAGGTCACACCTAAAGGGAAAGATCTTTTGGTAAGTCTTCTTTGAAGACTGGTAACAGAGAGAGGCAGTTTCTATGCTAATGAGAAGAGTTACTACCTCGAGTGAGGTAATTCTTGTGACATCTGAGGGGAGGAGTACTGAAGGAATAAGTGCAAGCTGCCAAAGATATTTAAATAAACACACTAATCGGTGTTGTGTAGCTAGAAGCAGTTATATGAAGGACTGGTGTTACCCACTAGCAGAGATCCACTGTGGTGAGTGAGAAACTGAGAACTTGCAGTATCAGTATTTTGTTACTTGTTTTGAATGGCCCACCAAATATGTGCTATATGATTCCACAGGTAAGCACTAAGCCTGTCACCTGAACACACATACAGTCTGCTCTGTCCCTGTGGAGCTCACCATATGATCATCTGCCAAGTCTACACACACTTACCTGTACATCAATAACTGCTAGATGGGGGCAACTCAACAAACTGCTACTTTCAGCTCTTTGAAGGTGCTTCCTGCTCCAGAGCTGTCTGAACCATGCATGATGTGCTCACATCTTGCCAGTGATGCTACAGGACCCAGCCTCATAATGGTATCCCTGTAGTCGTCAACAATTTTGTTCTGCTGCCCATGAAGAGATGGCACAGGGGTGAAGCCCTTGCATTACTTCAGCATGAATCCCTAGCCCTACCTGGGCAGATCTCTGGAGGCCCAGGAATGCCAACTTCCATTTTGAAAAGGTGTTGAGTATTTACTCAACTAGGATGGAACTCACCTGACACTTAACCACAAACCATAATAACAGAGCATTTTTGTCTTTCCATTCTTAGATGTGGATGCCAAGCCAAAATTCACTTGACCAAATAAATATGTTTACAGTTTAGGTGTCTGTATCTGAACAGGTCATGTCAGTCTCCCTTAACAGCCCATGGGGAGAACTAGGCTCTTCTACTGAACTCATCCTACAGCACATGTACTAAGGAGGTCAAAAGAATCAAACTCCAAAAGTGTGTCTGTTTCTGCCTCCTACCTGGTTAAGAGTTCTGGAGGGTTTATGTTTCTCTTTGATGAAAATATATATATATATATATATACACACACACACAGAGAGACAGAGAGAGAAGATCTTCCCCCCACCTTCCACTCAAGAGGTAGACACCTATAACACAGGTGAAAGAAATTGCACAGTCTTAGCACCATCTTAATCCTCTCCATTTAAGTAACAAGTAACAAAAACCCAACAAAACAAAACAAAAAAACCCCAAATAATAATAAAGTTTTAACATTGTTACTGCAAAATGTGTTCAAGTTAAGTTTTTCAGGAAACTTTTGATCAGGAAATTCAAAACCACTATTTTTATTTGATTCTAAATTATATTAAGATTCAAGGCACTAGACTAATACTTTTTCAAGGAAAGGAGGGGTGTCAAATTTGATGTTATGATTATTATTAATAATTTTTATTTAAGTACTTTTTTTAAAGGTAGCTGGCTGAGCGTGTCTTCATTTTTATTGCAAAAAAACCCAAGCATCCTCATTATTACACCCATTTTCTTGAAGTGCTCACTGTCTCTGTGCAGGCTCATTTTTATAATGTATGCATCTGGTAGTGAAAATAATAATTAAATTCTTTCACAATGAAACTGATCGAGGGGAGTGTGGGGGTGGAGAAAGCTCAAGTAATGCTGGCACTGGATTTATACCCAGTAAAGCTAGCTAATTGACTAGTAAGGCAGATTCTTCACCTAATGTATTTTAGAGCCTAAAATTTTATGTTTTAAAGTGGTGGTTCTCTTTTTGTAATAGGCACTCCATATATGGAAACACCACTTTCTCCCCCCTCCCTCCCCCCTTACTCTTCTATTAATCTTTTCCCCTTTCCTGCCATACCATCCCCTCATGTATGCATTCTGACCTTCAGCCACTGAGGAATTGCTCTTGTACTGGGACTGAGTGACGCAGGCACTGAGTTGGGAATATTTGAAGAACATGCTGCTGAGGTCTGAGAGAAAATGGCTCTGGTGGTCCAAAAAGTGCTCAGTGATGAGCCATGGTATAGACTATACACTAGTAAAGTCTCTCAATCCTGGGAAAAACAAGGATGTAATCTAGAGCTGAATAGCAAAACCAAACTGATGTGGATTAGGATAGAGCTATTTGTTTGAGTGCATGCTGATTAAAATGTAAGAAATAATGCAACAGTTGTGTTGCAGCATGTCTGACTAAAAGTATTTGGCCTAAATCTGATTTACTCTTTTAGTTCTTAATCTCCCTGCTTTTCATTTTTCTTACTGCTTATTTTTGATTCTTTGGGATGATCTACTTCCCTCATGGTTTTTGTATGTCTGGCAGTGGTGTGTGTTTGTTTCGTTGAGGTTCCCCCCCTCCCCCACCCCAATCCTTGTCTTTTCTTATAAATGTTTACTTTTTTTTTTTTTCTTATGGTCTCTGTTTTTACTACTTGGCCCAACAGTATCCCTAAGTACCATTTGCTTTCCTGTATATCTACTGCATTTCTTGCAAGGCATATTCAAACAGGTTTACTATTGAGTTAGGTCTTGAAAATAATAGAAGCCGCATCAAACATTTTGTGAGTTTAGGACAAATTTTTGACAGTGCTCAAGCTCAGTATAGCCCTGGAGGTCTGTATTCAGGTCATCTTGCAGGCACAGATTAAAGCTGAAATAGTGTCACAGCCTTGGACTGCGTAATGATTACCCTTGTGTAACTGAGGAAAGGAAAATGAGGTAGGAAAGACATCAGACCTGGCTGGGTATGTTGGTTTCAGCTTGGGGCAGCTGTAGTACCAGGGAGCATCTTTTTCAAGATACCCTTCAGTTATATCTGAGGCATGCAACCTGAGTCCATATAAAATAGGATTTTTGGGAAGGCTGGTCCAGTCCACATGTGTAGGTTCCATGTTTGATATGGCATCAGTTTTACCTTTTTGAGATTAATCATAGTAGTGGTTAATAAAATTAGTCTACAGTCTACTTTTTTAATAAAGGCAAATGGTGTACAATGTTAAAGACCTAAGAGATTAACTAAAATGATGTCATGTAATATTAAGAACTACCTTGTATGAACAAAAGGAAGAGGTGACTGGTTTTGAAGCTGCTGCTCCATTGTTAACTTGGAAACTAATTTTGGTTGGTCTTCAACTCATTTAAATGTTCTGCTTCAGTGACTACCTGTAGTGTGTAATGCACTTCCCTTAGCATTAAATATTTCTGCAGGACCAATCTATTTATTTGTATTTTCAATCAGTTTCTTTATGTAACTTCGAAAACGCCTGAGTCATCTCAAAGTATATTCTTTCCTGATGAGAAATACACCCTTATCTTTTAGCCTGTTCATCACACAATTCTCAGGTCATATATAACTTTGTTTTTCTTTTATTGACATTGGTATCCTTCTTTATATAAAAAATGAGCACCAACAATTTCTCTTCTTTGCTTGCAACAGCTGTATCCTTCAGACTTTTTCGTTGCCAATTATTTAAAACGTACTCCCTCTCTTACCTTCTCTTAGAGCTTTTCTAGAAAATTATTTGAAAGAAATTATTGATGAAAAGTCAAGTTTGGCATGGCAAAATCTGAGTTTTGTTGGAGAATTTGCAACTGCATTTCTGTTGCAAAAGGTTTGTGAGATAGAACTGGATGGAAAATTGAATCTGTGCTGTTTGGTTTCTGCTTTTTCTCTTCGGCTGTTACAAGAGAAGAGAGTAACCCAAGTGCTCAGATATGCTGGTGGCTGCTTTTGAGGGGTGGAGCAGAAGACCCCAGGTCTGGCCTCTTGCTTGCCAGCCTCTGCAGGAGGCAGCGTCATAGTCTGGCGTAGCTTCCCTGTTCAGGGAACAATTCCTTCTTTTCTCAGGGCAACAGCAGTGTTCAGCCTCTTTTGTTCCCCAGCTTTGTCAGAAACATTACACAGGACTTCTTGGCCAAGGATCATCCCTACTGGAAATGACTAAAAAAAACCCTCTGCATCTTTCTCCATATTGAGCCATTGTGTATATACATCAAACTATGCACTGCTGAGAACTTTTTCCTTCAAATTTGTCATATTTTGAGGGTGTGCAGTAGAAGACTGCCTATTCAATGTTTTTATTTACATCCATGTAACTAGAGTTATGGTGTGTCGCATCTGCCTGGAAGGGGGAAAACCTTGTATGAGAACATTGAGTTCAGCAGGTTGTAAGCCTTACTTCTTAGAACTTTTTAATTGTTTTATAAAGAGCATGGGAATGTTTTGTCCTATGGACTTTTTGGCAACAGATTGAAGGATGAAATCAGGAGCAGAGAAGATAGATTGTAAATGCCGTGTGCAACTGATAGAGGAAAAGAGCTCACGCAGTTCTACCATATAGCAGTAGACCCAGAAACCAGAGTCCAAATCAATGTCCAGGTTTGTACTGTGCTTTTAGTAAACCCATACAGATCACTACTTAGAGTAATTAGTGTTTTGCTTTCTGATGGAGGAGCTCAACTGTGGAAGTACTGAGGGAAACTAGTCAGAGGTTTTAGCCCTTTGCTGCCATTTTTCTTGCAGGCATTGGTAGTGTGGTGTAATGGATTTAATGCCTAACTAGTGTTTCTGTGTTGGTGAGTGTTGTTATGTGATGTTATTATGTCATGTTAGTGGTTGTAAGAAAGAATGATATTAGGTTTTGCTTACATTTAAAGTACTTTATTAGATTTATTTCCTGTTTGAAACAACTGAGAAGTAGGAAGTTGTTGTTTTGATAGGTGTATTAAAGAATTTTCTGTGTTCTTTACCATTATGAAAGACTAGTAGATCCTGTTTCCATGTTGGTTGGTAAATTTTTGTGAGTAATTCATCAAGATAGTAATTTTAAGTATACATTTTGATTGAGTGTGTTTTTATGGGTTTTTTGTTTGTTTTTTTCCCCCCATAGCATCAGTAGGTTTCTGGAATGAATTACATTCTTGCAGGACATCTGATACAGTTTGGTTTGTTTTCTGGTTTTTGTGTTTTTAAATAATATAATCTGGTAGCTGTGTTCTAAAAGGACATATCAGTGTGCTTTAATGTTCTTGAAATGATGCTTTCTCATTTGCATTCCTTGATTTCCTTGTCCTGTCCACCTAATGAATGGGAAGATCTTCACATTGATGATGATGGTTGGTTGGTGTCTGTGAGATTTTTTTTTTCCTCGTCAGTCATGGTCATTAATCTACTCTTGAGTTTTTGGACTCAATTTTGCAAGTTCTATGTCATCTTCTATCCATGATCCCCCCCATGACTAATTAGCATTGAAGCCAGTAGGTTGATTAGTGTGATTAGATTTCTTCTGCTCAGGTTCAGTCACTGTTGTCTTTGTACTTAGGAATCCATGTGCTTGTTGTAAGGCTCAGTAAAATAAAAGAGGACAATTCCATAGGCAAAATTCTTTCTCTGTATTTTTAATTGTGAAACCTCCTGCTGATAAATGGAAAAAGTGCTTCTAGAAGCTGACTTGATTATTATAAGAATTCTAGCCCTTATATTTCAGAGAAGTTTGTTAATAAGGCAAAAAAATAACTGAGTGCTGTTATTTGTATCTGATGACAAAGAAACATCTACTAGAAGAGTTTACAGTGACCCAGTTAAATAGTCAGAACTGTGCTAAAACCAGTTCTGCAGTATCAGGTTGGTTTTTTTCTTTCATGTTTTGAAAGAATCAGAGATAAATATCTTGCACATTAAGGAGTTGAGCTGTAATAAAAAAAATATGGATAATATGGCAGCAGTCCAGGAGTATTAGTATGCATGCCCTGATTGAGTTGTGACGGCTAGCAGTCTCTCTCAGCTTACACTTAAGTTTTACTTGGTGAGCATGGAGAACCTTCCTCTGTGAACTGTTACACCGGTTTGGATTCTCTCAGGCTGCAGCTTGGGCATTTTTGTGTAGAATTTTTCTTTTTTTTATTTGAAGTTTTACATGAATTTCTGACCCAGCTTGCCCTGAAAGACATTTACATTAGATGTTGACGGTTGTTATATTTAAAGACCAAGTTCTCTTTCTGTTCTTAAGTAGATGGATTTTGGAAGATCTTAGTTTCTTTCCTGTGATTATCTATTTATTCCCTTTGCCTCAGGGCAGGAGTAATCTTTATGGCTTCTCTGCATTATTACATGCTTCTTGCAAGTGTTCAGGCTTTTACTTTATTATCCTTTGGAGACTCTTTCACAGAGAAATGAACCTTGATGTCAGGTGGAAGTGAGCATGAATATTCCAGAGCCAAATTGTTTCTGCTGTGGAAAACCTCATACATAGGAAAAGAATTAAGGGAAGGAATTTTTCCATGAGGTTCTTTCCACAGCCCTTGCGTGTCTGTTCTTTGTATTCTGATGGTGAATGCAACATATTGGAGGAGAAGGCTGCTTCATGAGCATAGGAGGAGATTTTTGGGTAATGTTGAGATCCATGATGTAGCGCCATCTGTGCAGGTGCACTCTGATTTACTGGTTGTCTTTTGGGGGGTGGGGGAAGGTACTTGTGGGCAAATAAATGGAGTTCTTATATTTTTTTGGTGGTCAGTACTTGGCTGATTGGTGATGCTTTGTTTGATGTTTGTTAATACAGGCAAAACATCGCAAGGAGGACATGCTTAGGAATTTGTGTTGGTTCTTTCCCTAATATTGCTGGTCCATTAACCACTGACAGTTGAAACAGCCTGTAGGATGGCATCTCAGGTTCATGTATACAACTGTTTTATGAAGACATGTAAGCTATTTTTTAGAATAGTAACCAAAACACCTCCTTTATCTTCTTGAAATTAGTACTCAGTTTGCTTTTCCCCTAGATCACGTTGTGCTCATGCATGATTTCTCAATAGTAGTTCACTTGTACAACGGGAAAGATGACATAATAGGGTAATGTTGTTTTTCATTATTAGGAATGTTATGTACATTTCTAATAGCTCAAACTTTTTTTGTGATGTTAATGAAAGCTTGGAAAGCTCAAGAATTAATTTTAAGTTACTTTTTTGTTTTGTTTGAGGAAAATAACTTTTCTTGCAGTATTCTTGAAGAATGCATTTTCTGTCTCTGTGGGGCACAGACATATTGTTAGTCACCTATAAAGGAAAGTAATTGGAAAGTGCAAAGATCTTGTAAATGTTTTGAAATCTTTGAGTACATTCAAAAAATGTGTGAAAGCTTCATATTTTTGATCTCATTAAATCAATCAGCCTGGGAGTGGTGGTAGAGACAGTTGTACAACTGCAAAATATTAAGGACTGGACAAACTTAAATGAACAAGTTTACACTTTGTGAAACTGGAGTTGTTTTGTGGTGTGTGCTAAATACAAACTTGATATGGCTTCTGAAAAAGCAGAGCAATTTGAGTGTACTTCATGTTTTCCTAAGGTAGTAGTTTGGCAAGATCTGCTGTAGTTTAAAAGTCTTTTACGAGGATGGAGCTGTTGTGCATTCATTCTATTGAGGCAATGTGTTTGTTTTGAGAGTTTATATTTACTACAAGACAAATGAGAGACTTTGTTTCTAAAAGGGTCTATCTAGTGTTTCTCAAAAAAGGAAGAGAATAGTTCAAGGTAATTACATAAGAACTTTCTATTATTTTTATTTTGTTGTTATTATTTAAAACATTATTCCTTCTCATGACTTACTGATTCATAAACATTTGAATTTCTAAGGTTGGGAAAAAAGGGGGGGAGGAGCTTAATATTTTGCAAATTTAGATGTATGCAGTAAAATGGGAATCCCTGGCTTGACCATAAGACAAAGCATCTGCAATCATAAATTAAAAATGTTGAGAAGTGAAATAAAAGTAAGAGAATAGGTGTGGTAGATGGATTTCTGACACACTTGCTAGGTGGAGTCAGTATGACCTAGGAATCAGTGCTATTGAAGATAAAATTGAACTATGTTTGGGAGTTGGCAATGGAGTACCCAAATACACTCAATAATTAGGAATCACTGCTGACTGCTGTTGGCTTCAGCAATTTTGTTGGACACATGGAAACAGTATTACAGTGTGACCCTTGCTGAAACTGTATAAATGTAATTAATTCTTCTTTTGGGCTTATCTAGTTGTTAGCTTCTTACCCTCTTATCAAAATGGCCTGAGGTACCAGGGTAAGGTATACAAGGCTAATGTAGGTGTACACACATGGCGATAAAGTGCATGTATACAAAAGATGGTTGCGTGCCAGACACTTTTTCACTTTTCATAACTAGCTATATTTTCTGTAATCAGTATGCTGCTTCATGCCCTGTAATGATATCTGAGATTTCCAGAGACACTAGAACAGTTTTTAAATGTGAGTATTTGAAGGTGATTATTGGGAGTGCAGTTTCAGGGATGCTAAAGAGACCAATGTATTTGTTTAAAAAACAAAACAACAAAACCCACAAAAAAACCAAACCCAAACAAACAAACAAAACCTCACAAGAACAGACCAAATAAAAAAAAAAATCAGCTCCACAAAACCTGAAAACCAATACCACCATCCCCAGGTTTGTGATATTTCTGTAGCAGTCATACTGACATAATAATAATAGTTAATATAGCACAATCAGAAATGTAAACTAAGTGCTCGCTTTTCATCCCTTCAATCCCACATCCTTAATTAGAAGAAGAAAGGAGTGATACAGAAGCCTAAGGGGGGTTGATTGGGGTGGTGAAAGGAGAGGACTGGGGAATTGAAAATCTTCAACTTTATAAAATATAATATAAACAAAATTGTGTTTTTGGTTTTTTTTTTAATATTGCAAAATATTATTAAATGTAGGTAGCTCCCTGGCCCACCTTGCTTTCAAGTGCAAATATGTCTGGCAGAGCATGGGAAGGAGCTCAAGGACCTGATTCTCTGCTGGATGCCTTCAAAGGCTCAGAGTGGGAGGTGTAGCTTAGTCTTTGAGATTGCTGGAGGTGAAACAGATTTTTAAAACATGTTATACCTTCCATGTATGGATGTCTGCAGAGATCAAAAGCTAAATTAGAACCTAAATAAGCTTCACTTAGGGATATGGTTTAGTGGTGGTNAGATGAGGTCTCACCAGAGCAGAGTAAAGTGGCAAAATCACCTCTCTGGATCTGCTGGCCACGCTTCTTTTGATGCAGCCCAGGATGCGATTAGCCTTAGTGGTAGGTATTGTAGGACTTGATGATCTTAGAGGTCTCTTCCAACCTGAATGATTCTATGATTCCATAATTCTAAATAGAATTATTGACAACTGATAAAGGCAACTTTAAAGGATGTTTGTCATCATTTAAAGATTTTTCCACACATCATTTTTCTCTGAAATGCACTTAAAAAAAAAAAAAAAAATCTCTGCTCTGCAGACAGCCAGAAAGCTGTGTTTGTGAATGTTAAAAGTGACCTCGAACAGAAGAACTCAAAGGTTGTTGGTGGCTTTGTACTGAATAATATAAACTGGCACAGCAATGAGAAAAACCTGCCTTAAGGTTTGGGACCTTGATTCAGCAAAACACAATCTTAAATAAGGATACAGTCCTTGTTCTGTGAATGCTCATGTAATGCCTGATCAGGACACAAGTTAAATACTGAAATAAACCATATTCATGGGTGTATGTAATACAAAGTGTTGATAATGTCCTTAGATGGGTATCTGAGCTGTCTGTAGAAGGAAACTAGCCCCCTAAAATGAGGAGTGCTACATGTGCTAGTAGTTGGCCTGGTTTTTCTTAGATGCACTTTGTGGAGAGGTGTCCCCAGGCATGTAAGTTTGCTGCTTTTGGCAAAAAACATCTGCAGAAGATTGTTGCTGTGAGTATTTGACAGTTGCTGGGAGACCTACATTAATTGTCTGGTTTTACCTGCAAGGTGCAGAAGATCCCTGGGTATTAATGGAGATCTCAGTGGAATAAGGTTATTTCCTTTGTAACCGTACAAACACCAGTAATCTACTAAGGCTTTCTTTTCCCTGTGGACATGGGAAGAGTTACTGGGTTTTGATCATTTTGATCTACATTATTCAATACTTCTTGCCCTTAACTACTGTTTAAGAGTAACAGTTACGGTATTAATTTCTTATATGCTAGTTTATTGCATAATAGTATGAGAATGCTAGCTATATTAAGTATACTTGAAACGAATATACTAATAAGTCTTCTCTGCCTTCTTTATATCTAATTTCTGCGGCTTTAGTTAGGATGCATAGTATTCTTATAAATTAAGTAGCTGTACCTAATACTTGATAATAGTACTTATTCATTTTTCAGTAATGTTTTTCTTTTTCATAACTGTTCTAGGATTTATCTGTGCTAATTCTCTGTTATTTCAGTACTGGATTTGTATCTGGTGATATATTTAATGAAAACATACTGGTTTTTACTGTATTATTATTATGAATATATTAGTATATTAACACTGTAAAGAACAATTTATCAAATTTTCCATTTAATCAAGTTATGTAAAATAAGTATGCCCTCCTTTACCTAATTTGCACATTAAAAAAATTGTCATTGCTTTACCCTATAGGTATCTCATAAACAGCATAACAGAACATACAACAGTGAGATTCACAACTTACAACTCCTGTCTCTAGCAGATTCTCACGTGCGGTGCTAGACCAAGGGCTGCTTTGGGTACTGCTGGGAGTTAGGTCAGCAATGTTGGGTGACATGGTCTCAGAACAATTTTTCAACTGTTCTTTGTTAGTACTGGTACCAATGAGAGTATCTGCATTTGTTTCCAAGAGAATGTTTGTCAGTAGCATCTTTGCTTTAGAAGATAGTGTTTCATTTAATAATGGGATCCAGGTGGGAAGAGAATACACTGTATTAAATTCCTCCATCTTTATCCCTTTTTTTAGCTGTGTAGAGGTATACTATGTGCAAAATAGATGTCTTATGCTTAAAGAACATTAACATTGGATAGTCAGAATCAGCAGTTATAAAATGGCAGACTTAAGGTTGCATGGACACCTGTGCTTGGGTGGACTGTAAAATGCTTGCCCTGTCCATGCTAGGGCTTGCACATGTTTGTGTGAGCATGCCTGTGTAGGGAGCCAGGCTGGGTAGAAACCAACCTCCCCCTCTATGCTTGCTGGCCTTGAGAAGTTGTAGCCTCAAAGACCATTTTTCTCAGATGGTTAGCAGCGAATGACTGGCTTCACAGATGTTATGTTGTCATGATGGCTGCGTTTTGGGGGTGTGGGTGCGCAGGTTGCTGCTGTGGTTCTTGAGTTGTAGCTAGGTGCTGAGTAACTTCTCTTGCTGCTTCTGTTGGATGTTCTTAGGACAGCCTGATTTGGAAAGTTTTCATAGAATTGTTATGGCCCTGGAGGAAAGCTGCTAATTTGTTTTTTTGGGTTTTGGCTTCTGCTTTTGGCAGGGCCACACAATGTGTCCCATACTTGGCAGTGGCAGCTACCTGGCTTGAAAGCTTTCATTGCATCTTTAAATCACCCTGCTCAGCTGGAACATTGCAACATTGAGTCCTTTGTTTTTGTTTTGGGGATTTTCACAACACTTGATGTTTGGAAAACCCGTAGTATATTTTTGTCTTGTTAAATGTTGGAGAAACTTAACAAAACTGCACATGTTGCATGGTCAGCTGTGCATACTGTGAAAATACTTCTTACTGTTTTCTGCTAGGCTAACATGTAATGTAACGTGAACTACTGTAAACTTGTCTCTGCTAAACTCTTTTCCTGGTAACCCTGGAGTAAACTGAATAGTTTTCTAGGAAGCACGGCATAGGATCCAATACTTCAGTAATTGTGTAATAGGCTAAGTGATCAAAGTTGGTGGGGTTTTTTGTGGGTTTTTTGTTTTTTTTTTTAAAACAACGGTTGGCTGCCTGTATAATGCCATGTCATTCAAAGGCCACAAAAAGGACCCATTTGTGCAGAAAGGTCAATGAACCCACATGTGTGGATCTGCTCAATCTCCCTTTGCCAGAGGCCCTGAGGTGGTGGTGAAGGGCACACAAGGTTGTGTGCCGCCTCTAGCCTCTCACTCCCCGAGGGCTGCAGGTCCATAGGGCAGAGCAAGCCTTGAGACTGCTCTGAGCAATGGCAGGGATTGTTCTGACTTCCAGGCAGTGCAAGGATGCTATGGCCCTCTGTCCAAGCACAACAAATGCCTTGGAAACCTTGGTAGGTCTGTGGAAAAGCATCTATATTGCATGAGCTAGTTCTTAGACTCGTTAAAGCCTTCTAACAAGGAGGTTGTTTTGTGAGAAGGGTCGTGGTTCTTGGGAGTGAGGGAGTGAATAGCTTTTAGTGGTAGGTGGAGGGTAGTGTTGTAGTAGTTGTGACATAACTGCCGAAGCTATGTCCTTCAGTAAACTTAAATGTGTTTTGTTCCTGTCTATTAAATAGACTATAGTACTTAAAAAAAAAAACCACACACAAAAAAAAACAACCAAAAAACTGTACAAAATCAACCCAGAGTAAACTAAACCCTCAGTGCTCAGCCAGAGAAGAATCACAACACCCTCTGCTGGCATGAGTGGCTCTTTCTCTTCTCCTCAAGGGCTTGTCTGGCAGATATCCTAGAAATAGTAAAAGACCATTCTGAATTGTGATGCTGGCATCTCTCAGTTAAGCTAAGCTGTTCTAACTCGTTTGTATTTTTTTTATGTGTTAGTTTAATCTGACCAATGACACCACCACTAAAACAGATGAGGAGAGGCTGGTGATGGTTTTTCTCCACTTTCACATGTGGGAATCCATGTTACTTTCTAACTAAGGATACAGAAGGCTACTCGTAATTGGCAAATGAGGTTCATTGTGTAAAAATATTTCTGAAGAAAGCCTCCATCCCTTCATTGTACTGATAGTTGCTTTCAAATAACCCTGCCAGATCCATTGGGTAAATTTTTGGTTTCATAGAGTAACCATGTCTTCCTAGGGCCTTTCCTAGAGGTTCTTCTCGGCACACTTGTTAAAGTTTTTAGAAAGCTTCTGTGTCACTTACCAGGTGATGAGCAGACAAAAGCAGGCAGACTGGACGATTTATTTATTTTTGTTTCCTCAGTGTGTACAGTCATGTATCAAGATCTTGGTAGGCCTGTCGCACGTTAATATCCTCCAATTTCTCCGCTCAGGATGACTGAGAAGAAAATCACAGGTCAAGATGAGGAGTGGACACTTTTTAAATTTCTTCTTGGTGCCTACAAACCAATCCTCAGCATGTTCCTAACCATCTTCCTCTTATCTGCCTTGCCTTAACACACAACATATTGTGTAGGTGCTGCCTTGTTTACTTGGAAAAGTGATCTTCACCCACAATATTTATGGAGGGGCTGGGACCGTGAGACTCTGAGCACCCCTCTTTCCTGCCTGCAGTCTGAGGAGCAAGCTTGCAGAGCCAGGCTGTGTCACTGCAGTACTCTGACACAACACGTAACACAGTTGGGAAAATGACAGTTTAATTTTGGGCGGAGGAGAGGGATGGGGGTGGCTATGTGGGGAGCTAGCTAAATATTCGGTATGAATAACAGCACCATTCATAGTGAATGGTTGCTTACATAATTTTGTTATAAAATAGTGCTGCTGGTGGAACTGTCTCTGTGGCTTATGAAAGGGTACCTTTAGCACGGCAGTGATGCACTGCCTCCTGCATGAGAAGGGTTAAGAGGAGACAACATCCTGTCAAAGAGCTTGTTTTTAATTTTGCCTCTCACACTGGCACAGATCCGGCTAAGAGCAGCCCAGATTAGTTCGGAAAACCTTTGAAGAGATTTAAGATGTCCTTCAGCCAGTTTGAAGGTTTTTGTCTTGCAAATCCAGTACAAGGGCGCCTGCAGGCATCTCGACCCTTGCTGTGCTGCTGATGCAGCTCAAGGTCACACTAACCCGCCCTGTGACTTTCAACAACACACACACACACAAAATTATGCGGTGAAACTGCTTCAGCATTCAGCCAACCAACAACTTCCTCAGTTCCTCACTAAAGGAAGAAGTCTATTTTTTTTCTTTTTGTCATCTTTTCTTTGGCTTCGTAGATTTTTGCTGCAGGAAATAATCCAGGATTTCTGGTGTGTGTGATGACAAGGTCATTTCTTAATTAGAACACATGTAAAGAACAAAGCTAAATGGCTTCAAAACAGCTTTGTAGTTGATGGAGAGGATTTAAATTATTTAAAGAGATAGTCACCCACATATGATGGAAACGGAATTCTAAACACATTAACTCTTTCAGTGCTCTGCGATTCCCATATGCTAGTCAAAAGAAAATGTCAGACTTGAACATTACTGCAACTGTTAGTAAATTAATATTTTACATCTATTTGTAGTTAGAGTTGTATTATGCTTTCTCTTATCCGAGTTATGAAAGCAAGTTCTTTTTTTTCTTTTTTTTTCTTTTTTTTCCTCCTTAAACAGTGAAATATTCAGCACTGGCCAGAGATCAAGAGAGATCCATAGGAAATTGCTTCTTGGAGATGAGTGACTTAGTTTGTACCATGTTTCGTAATTTGGTGAGTGTATGAGCATGAATACACTCCGTGTGTGTGTGTGAGTACATGTATGAATTGCAGTGCAAGTGTATAGGTGTATTTCAGAACTGCTGTTAGGAGAAACCTGAACTACTGCCCTCAGTACTCAGCATGATTGTAAGGCATAAGAACATAAAGAATGTGGATTTGAGATTAGGGAATGGGGAATGAAAGGAGAGAAATGACAAGGTAAATAGCAGCTTCACTTAGTTTGAAATGACTGTGAGCTGGCAGGAAAGACTCAGCACTAGCATCTTGGAATTTGACATTTGGTCCTCAGATTTGTTTCTTTGGCTCAAAGTACCTAAATAGAAAGTCATTGGTGCAGCTCTCTTAACCATGGTTTGGGGTGGTCGTACACTAATTATCCATACTTTTAATCTTACTCCTGGGTTTTTTTTCTTGTTCTGTTTCCTAGACTTCTTGTTCTGTAAGTGCCTGGTACCTGGCAGCTAGTAAGATGACCACTCTCCTGTGCTTGCCTTAGGGTGCCCAGCCCAAGGGGCTGTGGGAAGTGCTTGCCCCTGTAGCTCAGCGCCTCCTGTGGGACAGGCTGACCCCAGCCTCCATACAGAAACACCACAACCCCCTATTCCCTGTACCCCTTGCAGGAGAAGCCAGATATACTGTGGTCTGCAGGACCTGCCTTTTGGTACCAGCACACAGTAACTTTTCAGACTGGCTGCTTAAGAAAACAGTGGGGCAAGGGGGAAAATATTTAGAAATTGTTCACCAAGATGGGGGTGAAAAAAGGAAAAAAAAAGCATTGAATAGAAGCTTTGCTGGCAAACTTAGAGCTGTATGTGTGCTGAAAGGTGCCACTGCATGGATGCATCAGAATTCTGAACAATGGAATAAGTCTTTCTCCCTGTAGTCAAAAGTCTAGCACTTAACTCAGATTTAAGTGTTTCAAGTGTAAATGACACACAATTTACTGAAAGTTTAATCACTTGTTGTTTTGGTTCTCGTTTTGTTTTTGTTTTGTTTTGTTTTTTTTCTGGGATGAATCTTGTTCAGCTGGAACATGAGGCACATCAAATGTCAAATGTCAGGCTAAAATGGAGTATGCTTACTAGAGAGAGATTGCTCTGGTTCTGAGGACCTCCTTGTGAGGAGGAAACTGCATTTGCCAGGATAAAGAGGGAACATCAGCTGCTACAACTTCATTACAGTTTGGATTGCACTTTTTCCTTTCCCTCAGCTATATGGCTCGGAATAGATTTGTGAGAAGAAATGATGGAGGAAAACAGGCTCCACACAAGAAAGAGGGCTAAAACAAAACTGATGTGCTCTGTGAAATCTGTACATTCCTGCCCTTGCCTGGGGTGTTCTGTGCCCTTAATATTATGGAAGACCTAAGATCACCTGCTAGTAATTTCTAATTTACTGTCCTAATTCATCGATTTGTTATCACTAATTGTACTTCATTTACTTCTGTGTAGTTTCCAGTACCTAAAGGGTTGAAAGGTTGCTGTAATTGGCACCCGCAGCTGCTCTTTCTTTTGACAGGGGATAATTTTGCAGCCTATGCTTTGTGTGACAGCTGCCTAATTGGGCATTCTCCCCTTGTAGCAAGCCTGCCTCCTCCAGCCTCCCTGCTGACAAATGGTGGTGGATTATAGATGAGGACACGCTGACCCGTTCGACCTTGCTGAGACAGCGGGGAGGGGCCTCCTGCTACTTGAGGGAAGCTTTGGGTCATTTAAAGGACAAGGTCATGAGCCAGGTGGGGAAATGACATGATATCACATGACAATAGCCCGATGACATGGTCAGTATGTCAAGGACAAACTCATCAGTATTGATTAACGCTGCTTTTTCCTGGTGTCTCTGCAAAGCCACTGATATTTCAGAAATATTTTGCTAATTTATTCTAGGTAGAGTGTCAAGCATTATTATCAAGGTTGTTTTGGGGAGTATTTGTGCAATGTTTTCCTCTCAATAGAGATCACATGCAAAAGCAGTGTTGTTAAATCCCTACTGATGGTAATTTATGGGGTTCATCTCAGTGTTTTCGGTAAAATGTATATCTGCAGGTACTGTAAGGAAAATGTCATGAAGGATGCATGACAGTGCAGGACTTGAGGAGGGGGGAAAAATCCCTGATTTTGGATTTCAGTCTTTCACTTTTCTCTCCTACTTGCAATGTACATGTATCCATAGATATAGCTGACTGGAATGTGAGAGAAGTGTTTAAATAGAACCAAAGAGAAAAGTTAAATATAAATTGAATGTTTAAAGAAAAAGTCTTAAATTAGCTCAAGGGTGATACAATTAAGATAATGCCATGCCTGTTTTAGGAACTAATACAGTATCCAACTACGTGAGGCAATAAAAACCTGCAAAGTGGGATTTTGAAAATGTTGTGAATACAAGTGACAGTATTTTGAGAGCATCTTCATGTTGCATTTCTATGCTAATAAACTTCAAGGTAAATGAACAGCTTGTTCGACACTTGCTATGTTAGACAATAATAAAATGCTTTCTTCTGGAGTGGTTAGACTTGATGGATTGATTATGTTAAGAGGTAAAGATAAATATAATCAAAAAGAAAACTCTCTCCAAGGGTTTTCAACTTTAGTGCTATCATTCTGTTTTAGCTGATGCCTAATGGTGCGTCTCACACACATGAACGTGGCCACAATGTGTGCCTGCACACATGCACACACGTACAGACGCGCACGGCATGCACAGAGTTTCTGAAACAGCCTGTTAAGAGAGGAGTGTTCACCTAGGAGCACAGTTCCCATTTCAGTGAGAGCTGATTTGTTGTTGGAAGCTGTTGCCTGAACCTCGTCAGTGCACCAGGATGTAATTTTACTCTCCCAAGGTAAAAAGCCGTTAGTGGTAAAGTGTGATAAATTAGTTCACTCAAGTAGATGCGCGTGCGTGTGTGCGCGTGTGTATGTGTTTAATTCTGACCTTGCTGTGCATGTTTTTAGCTGCTCTCCGTGCCCGAGTCAAGCCTGGTGGAGGTTTAATCCTGTGCCCTTGTACACGTATACTTGATTAGTAGTTGTGGTTATCTCAGCAGAAGATATTCTGCCCTCTTCCTTGTATTGGCTGGGACCTGGGCGTTGGGGAGTCAAGTTGAAGGAGAAAGAAAAGAGATTTTGCATTAGTATTCTATGAAAGTCTTACTGTCTGCAGAACAAATTGATTGCTACAGTGTACCTGTGCTTGGCACCACTGCTGTGAAAGAAAGGTATGGTTGTAATCTGTTTTATTGTATTACATATTGTGACACTCCAGGAATGCTTAACATTCGGCTCTTCTATGGCACGTGCTAGAAGTCTAAGTAGAGAAAAATATGTGAATGAATGAAAAGTATGTGAGGCTGTTGTATTGGCAGCTTTGTTTACTACAATGAACTAAGTAGCCCCTGCTAATGAGACAAATTTATTGTATGTGCCAATGGCAACGTAAAATGGATAACTGAATTTTCTGTATTATATTCAGTTACATCTGTGTCAGTAGTTGCTGCCTACCAACACAGATAAAATCCTAATTAACATTTTAAGGGGGGGTTTGGATTAGCTTTTAGCAAGATGATAAATGTGAAATAGAGTTGAATATGGATTCATTCACCTCTTTAAATGAAAATACAGGGGGTTTTCCTAGTTTTTAGTCTGCTGCACTGGTCCTACACAGAGGAGGGTCAAATATGTGAGGTATAAAAATATCAAAATCTTAAGATGTGGTACTGTGATAGAACAGGAACAAAGCTGAGGAAAAGTCGTGCATGATTTTAGTCTTCATTTCTCCCTCACTGCCCCCAGTAATGTGTAAATATGCACCCATATTTTAGAGAGAGCTAGTGCTCTTATTTCCTTAACTCAGTTGCAGACTTTGCACAGGTGATTCTCTGGTTTTATAGGTGCTTGACTGATGTCAGTTCTGTTTGATGGGTAGTATGAAGCACTCCATTAATAAAATTCAGGCTGTTTCGCAGAGAGCTGTGCTTGGTGCTTCGTTCTTGGCATCACTGAAGTTGTGTTGGTGATTATTTGAATGTTTGTTTGTGGTCGCTCCAAAACATCTGAAGTATCTGCCCTTGTCATGCAGACATTCCAACTAATTAAGTTTAGGACAGGTGGCAGACTTGTCCTGAGCATTTAAATCTGCATGTAGAGCTAATCTAATAACTTGATGAGAAAATGAAAATCCATCCTTCCTAGTGTGTTATCACCGTGCACAAGCCACAGAGGTATTTGTGAAATCCTCTGTCCGCTCTTTGTCCTGGCAGGTGATAAGTAAATGAGTTGCTTTAAGGAAACGAGGGACTTGGAAAACGCTGAGGAGCAGTCATGCACTATAATAGTTGCTTCTGTCATGTGGCCTTGCTGACTTAAGATTAACACTTTATAGATGTGCAGTATATTTATATGAGTGCACCCTTGAGCTTACATTTTACACCTTGCAAAGAGTGTGAATAGAGCCTTATGCATGCAAGTTGTTGATATTTGAAATCTTCTAACAGCTAAGAAAATTTCAAAGAACTTTGGATAGGGAGGCTCAGTGATGTACTCAAGTAACGATTACATCAGTTACAACTAATTGGCCAAAACTTACTTATTCAAAGCAACTATTTTGTGAGTGAGCTATGCTTCCCCTTGGATTTTTTGGAAAATATAAACACATATTGTAATGATTATAAAAGTTGGTTAAAACAGTTGCGCAATTTACACACACACAGTAAGATCAAGGGACTTGACCATATCTAACAAGATATTGGAAGTTAATTGTGGTAATACTGGAGAACTGGTTAAATCTTATCTTAAATTCCAACTTGACTTTTTGTAGATTTTTACCAGTTGGTGACAGGTGGTTGAATTCTGAGGAAGGTGTTAGATAAATACAGGGCAATTAATTTTTGTTCATAAATAGTTCAACCTATGATTTTAAAGAAATTATCAGAGGATAAGCAAATGATATGTGATTAAATCTAAGTCAGTCAAGATTAGGGTGAGTGTTTTGAGACTTCTTGTAATTCCTCTTTTGAGTAAAGCCAGTTCTAAGAGCTGTGGAGGTTTTGTTTTGGTTTTTTGTCATTTATTAGCATATCAGTAGAGATATAAGGTAGATTCTCTAGCTCATAGTTAAGAGGAGTGTGTGGTTTTGATATCTGTTTTCTTAGTGCTATGTATCAGCTTGGATAGCATGTAGGTTTCCACTTTCACTGCCAACTTTATGGAATGAGCATGCCTGATAATACTAAAATCTTGATGAGGTTTATGGAATACAACTATACAACTTGACAAAGAGGGGTGGCCAAGCAAAAACCAAAACAAACGAAAAAACCCCAAATCAACCAAACAAAAAACCCAACCAAATAAAACTAATCAGATTTTAAATAGTTTAAAAAAAACCCCACAAAAAACAAACCAACCAAACAAACAAAATCCCACACCAAAACCTCAACAGTTTACCTTCGAGACATCCAGCTGATTCAAGCATTTCTTAACTGTGTAAACACCACCTTTCCTCTAGAAATGCTACCAAGTTTTAAGTAAGAGTTGGTGCTTGAGCATTATCATCAATTTGGGCAAATTTTAGAGACTAATTCCAGTTTAGGTATGTTTTTGAAAGGTAGTGATGATACCCTAACTGAGACTGTAAAATGCCTGTTACCCATCTCCACCCCCTTTCCTTCTGTTACTGTATTTTACCATTATAGAGAAAAGAGGAAGCTGAGGTGTTGCATAACTTCTCTAAGTAAATAGATTTTCTTTGCAGATACTGAAGGCAGCCTTAACCAGTGCTGTAGCTACCAGATTCCTGCTAATGCTAGAGGCAGTTGTGTAATTAATGGCCTTGTGTACTGAACTGAGACTGCTGCAAAACCTCTAGAGGGAATTATTTTGTCTATTGTGTTCATTAACTTTCCCTGAAAATTAAAAGTGTCGTGGATACTCCATTGGGGTGATGGAGGATTTTACAAGGCCTGATGGAATAAGCTCAGATATCCTGACCACTGGACAAAGCATCTGCAGCAGCAGAATCTGGCTGAATGATTGAAATGGAGCTGCTAATAAAAAAGTGATCAGCCTTACTTGAGAGGGCAAATATGGTAAGAGAAAGCAGAAAGCTACACTTAAAAGTCTGTGTGTGTTTTTAATGTGTTCTCATTGTACAATGGTAGAAAGAATTGGGACCTGGTTTTACTGCTAGCATGATTGCCTATTGATGATGTAGAATAGACAAGATTTATTTGTCTTCTTTGTGGAATCTGTTCTCCTGAAACCATTTGAAAAATTTGGGATTTGTTAGAGGTTCCAAATGCTTAAATGCTTGCGCTGCTTTTTTTCTTTTCCTCTCCTTTCTTTGCTTCTACAACATCAACTGTAGATGGCACTGACTATTAGCAGTTACAAGGTTTGGGATACTTCTTCTCCTGCTAAACTTACATATTTTGTAAAGCCAGTGACAGCCACTTATTCTGTTTTTCTCTCACTCTGGCAAAGAGTGCACATGGCAAATATCTGCAAGTTCTACAAATTAATAAATACAGGAACTTAGTTATTTAGTGAGTTTTTGTCAGTAAGGAAACTTCCAGCTTCTGAAGCTGGAATTTGAGTTTGTGAGAACTCATCAGGAAAATGGTAATATTGATTTTAAAAGGATTCATATTCTTCCTATGTTTTTTAGCTTTATTTAAATTGGAGGCCAGCTTGTTTCTGCAGGCTTAGTTGTAGTTACTGGTGCGACTTGCAAAGAATGCTCAGTCAGGCTTGGTGTAATATGTGGTTCCAAAGTCTGGACACCGCAGAACAGTTCAGCATACACAAAAGCTGCCTATCTGGGATCACTTGCTACTGCAACTTCAGTCACCTTTTCTTCATAGTTCTGCTTATAAGCATGAACTGCTACAGTTTTGTTAATACACTGGTATACATATGGGTGAATGGACATCCCATTTCCTAGTCTATCCAGGCAATCCGATGCTGTGAGTGTATTGCAGCTTATTTAGACTAATAAAAAGCAGGTTTTGACAGCTTCTTAAAGCAAGGAAATAAAAATAGGCCTGTTTGGGAAGGATCTACTTAGTTATGTGTATATATACGTATGTTAATAGATACTTTACTATGAAATATCCATGCTTTGGGAGAAAAAGGATCTTATTGCTCTTCAGAAAGAGACTGGAAGTGGGCAGTGGATCAGCAGAGCCACTGCCACTGTTGCAAAACTCTTATCTGCTGATGCTGTGCGGTGGTCCTTCCAGCTCCAATCAACTAAATAGTGCTTGCCCAGCATTTTAGGACTGTTTCAGCATGTCAGAGTTCTGAAAAATAGAAAAGTTTGTGGAATTATATCTTTTTATCCTAATGCAGTAATTAATTTTTTAGTTCAGTACTGACAAAGTTGTTTTCTTAGAATGTTGTTTCTGCAGATGTAGTGGAAAACCTGTATTGGCTGTAGTTGACTGACAAACATCATCTCCCCCTCAGGGTGATGGAAGTGCTGGTAATTTTTCTTGTTTTGGAAGATAAAGGCATTTACTGTGGTCTTGCAGGTCCTATTCCTGTAGTAATCGCTGTTGTTTCCTCAAGTTCAGTGTACTCAATTGGGCTTTTTTGTTTCACTAATAGGGGAAAAAAAACCAACTAAACAAAAAAAACCCCACATAAGCTGTAGAGACAATATCCTGTAATTAAAGGTTCTAAACTGAGGTTTAGAAAATCTTTCTTTCATTGCTATGGATATGGAACTTCATGTGACTGTGAGCAAGTTGCCTAATCTTGCAGCCTGATTGGTGTTCCTCATGTGTAAAGTGGGAATACTCCAAAGGACTGCTGTGTTATGTTCATTGATGTTTGCAAAGTGTTCTGTTTTGTTCAGAGATGGAATAACTTTTTTTCTTACAGTTTTGGCAGTGCCCATTAGCTTCCAAAATGTTTTAGACCAACACAGTACATGTAATGAGAGGACCTGGTGAACAATGGAGGAGTGAAATTGCTAAGATCTGTCTGAAAGGAGCAGCAACCACCTAACATCAACTATTTAGATGTCAGATTGATACAGGCCTTTGGTAACTGAAATGCCTCTAACTTGTTATTAGTTTGTTTGTGAGTGAGATTTTTTTTTTATGACCTTGCGTTATATATAAGTAATGTGGAATTGAATTCTGTGGTGCATTCAAGCCTTAAATAGTTGGGGATTTTTCCAGATTCATATAGTGGATGGATAGTCTATGAAAATCCCTCCTATATTTAGGAAAGTTGCCTACTGTCTGCGGCTTGGTGGTGGAGTACATCAAGTTTTTTTGGTTTTGTTTTTTTATTTTTAAATTACGGAGTTTTTAAATGACAGTTGTATGTTGCATTAAAATAAAACAGTATGCTTGGTCAACTTCACACATCATCTTCTCAGCTTTTCTACCTATCACTATCATTTTAACAATAATTTCATGGAAGGGTAGTTCAGATGCATATTTTGTGTAATTTGCAAGTGTGGACTCCTGCATATAGTTACAGCTGACAGAGTACGGTCAACTGAAGAAAAAGTCTGTTACCAACAGACTCCTAAGAGTCTCGTAAGAGCATTTCTTCTCTGCGATTTATGAAGTTGCTGTGTCAAAGGTTTTTGTAGCATTCAGCTAGTCATGATAGAGTGCAAACCAATTGGAAATTAAAAATGACTGGATGAGCTTTACTATGCAAAAATTCAATTCATAATCGAATTTGCCTGTTGAACAAAGAAATGTTTAAAAAGAGATGTTTTAGTGACATTACTGAAGAGTGGCAAAGATTTTGCTTACATACCTTTATCAAATAGTCTAGGATTTTTGGATGTGCATTAGGAAAACTGTCATAAATACTGTTACCTTTCTGATGATTGATACTTGTGAGGAACATGGATCATATTTACTCTTGGAAAATACCCATTTGCTTTGAGGTGAGATAATTAAAGATGAATATGAGAACTTGTGGTATACTCAGGAATGTTGTTTTCAGTAATATGTTGAGATGCATTAACAGAAAGGAGGGTATTGTTATTCCATGTTCTTTAGAGTCATTCATGTCTTCTCAGGCAGCTGACAAAAATAATTTACATTCAGTGCACACTCTGTGTCTCACCTGAAGTGAGTTACATGAGTAGTTCAGTATATTAATTTCCATTTTAGAATCTTCCTTTCTACTCCCCAATATACGTAGAGCTTATGGTCTGAATGGTGATGGACAGGGAGTAATTTATTGATTTTTTCCTTCCTTCCCTCCCTTCTGCCCCTTTCTCAACAATAGATTATAGTCAAGAAGTTGCAGATCTTCCAGTCTTCTACCTTTGGCTTTTATATTTTAATGAAGCAGATTGCTTGTATCCCTTTTACAGTGTGCAGTTTCCTACATCATCTTGTTTCTGCTCTTCTTTTTCTTACTTTTCCAGACTCCATGCTTGTGAGACTGTGTCCCAGGCTGCTTGGATAGTCTCACTGCTTTCATCTACAGTTGTTAATACTTTTCTTCCTTATACATATGTTTTCCCTACAACCTTTCATTTCTGCTTAGTTATCCCTGTATCTTGTCTTAGTTTTGTGATTTTAGTCTAAATTTACAGGAATATAAAATGTTTTACAGTAGTAATTATGCTATGCAGTGTTTCCCAGCAAATGTCAAAGAACAGACAGCCTTTCTCTCATAAATCTGGCAGAATATATGGAAGGCAGGTGTGGAATTTGCATCTCAGTAGGTTATTCTTGGTAAGCCAGACTGTTCACTTTTCAGGAGTGCTATAAGCAAGTTCTAGGTTATGTGATTTAGAAGAGACATACCAAAGGGACTTAGGAAGAGTTAAATTTGTATTTGCAATAAAACTCCAATGAGAGGTAGACCCAGTAAATCAAATCCCTCTGATTTGAGGAGTAGGAGAAGAAATTATGCTGAGAAAACTGGAGAACTTTCAGAATTCAGCCTAGTGTTTGGGCTTGGAAGGTTATTTCATTAAGGCAGCTAAGACACAGAAAGCTTGCTTTTGTTTCATTTAAAGAGGTCTGGTTTTATGTTTGACCAGTCCCTGGGACAGGTGCTTTCTCCACCTTCACCTTCCTCCTCAAAAGTTCCCTTGTTCTTGTCATCTTTAGCACTATTTACTGTTGTCATTAAAGATAAATAAGTAAATGTTGCCCTGAAAATAAGTTTTGCTAGGAGCAGTATTTCCTTTCCTCCTCTGGTTGGTCTTCTGTCATTGAAGTGAAAACAAACAGCATTGAGGTAGAGATACTGTCATTGTACCAGTCAGGGAAAGAAAAGAGCTTTCACTAGGTTTTTAGTACCAGCAGCTCATGAGAAGGATAGCCCTTTCATGCTGTATTTTTAACTCTTGTGCATTATGTTTTAGCCCATCTGTACCCTTTTCTTCATATCATTAATCTTTATACACTGCTGATCTTACAGTGTGTTCCACTACTTACTTCCTCTCTAATCATACGTAGTAAAAGAAAGATATTAGGTGAAAACTATAACAGCAGCATGCATTATTGTATCATAGAAACAATAAACACATTTTTTCTTTTGTAAAAGTAAGGGAAAACATTCTGAAGGCCAGTGTTGCTCTAAGGTTTTATTAATTGTTTTCCAACTGACCTCATATTGTGAGTGTGCTCAGCATCACATACATGCCAATATGTTTATTTAAACTTGATATGGTCTATGATGAGGGAAAGTGAACTAACAGTACAATGTGAATCTATGAGGAAAGGCATGCAACATACATCATTTCTGGTTTGGTTTGTGGTTTTACAGGAGATATTTTGGTGGATTTAATTTTTGCTATAGTGATTTACTGTTGGAGGGGAAGAAATATCCTCCAGAGTGTAGATGATCTTTGCCTGGGGAGCAGCACAGAAGCATAATGGAATTTCCTGTGTGAGAGGTGCCTGAGTATTACAGTAAAAACAAGTATTTGTGGAAACAGAAGGGAAAGGAAGAAGGATACAGTAAGTGGTTAGGTTATGTGGGTAGAAATGCAAGAGTTATTAACATCTGTAGAATGACAAATTTTAAACTTAATCTGGAGCAAGAGAAAAACAATTGAAAACTTGATGTTAAGGATTTTATGGTCAGACTGTCTTGAGGATAAGGCTTACAAGAACAGCTGTGTTTTGTGAAGTGTGGAAGGGTCATTGGCTGTAAGTAACGTTACAGAAGTGTAGATTGTAGGAGGGAGCTGAGAGAAGACTAAATGAGAATAACTTCAGGATAATAGTGGAAGAACACAAGTAAGTTTTTAGAAAGGCAGAATGCAGTATCAAGAGCGTCGTTTTGGTTTGGTTTTGT
Source organism: Bucco capensis (assembly GCA_013396975.1). Classification (NCBI taxonomy): domain Eukaryota; kingdom Metazoa; phylum Chordata; class Aves; order Piciformes; family Bucconidae; genus Bucco; species Bucco capensis. The sequence continues at coordinate 769,228 of VWZO01016686.1, read as the reverse complement.
CTCTGATTTTTTTGAGTCATGGTTAAATGGATAGTGGAGATGTCAGAATAAAGTTAATCTATTGACAGGTGGTTTTTTTTTTTTCCTTTTTTACAAAGTAGATAGTATTAACTGGGCAAGCAGACCTATCTCCTCTCTCCAGTATTGTTACCTTTATCAGCTTGCTTAGTTCGGTTTCACTGGTCAAGCTCAGATACTGTCACGAACTGACCACAGATATAACTAACTGTAGGGGAAAACTATTTTAGTCTGTAGATACCCTATTAAAAGGTAAAATAGGCTCCCTTTCATGAGCTAATACTGAATTAACATTAAGACTTTCCTGTTACAGTAGAAATAAAATTATTTTTCACCATAATTTTCTGCGTCCTGATTGTAGTAAATTTGTTTTTGGCAGGCTGGAGTGAAAAGCAGACTCACAAAGATCCGGCATTGAGGCTTAAAAGGTACGAGTTTCTGCCCCTGAACTTGGAAAGAAGTTTATTAACTACTTTTTTTTTCTTCCCCCTCACCTCAGGCATGGAGTGGTAGCTTTAATTCACAGTAGCTTTGGTCTTTATCCCTCTCCAGAATTCTGAGTCAGAGGGTGATTTATTTCACATCCCTAAATAGTCTTTGATCTCTTTCTCCTGAGATTGCTAACTAGGGTGCCAAGCTAACAGTCTGCTGTAAGTTTCCTGGGAAGCTGGAGATGTGATCACTTGTCCACCAGAACTTCTTACCTTTTCTCAACACATAGATTTTAAATTGTATGTTTTTAGAGCACTAAGTCTCTTTCAGAAGAGTGGGGGTTGGGTTTCAGTGGTTTTTGCAGGCATTTTAGGTTTTTGGGTTCATTTTTTGCATGTGGTTGGGCTTTCTTTGTTGTTCTTTGGTCCTCCTATGCCCTGTTCTTCTTGCACCTCCCTTTCTGATATGATTTGCTTGTTCATTAATATGTTTTTTTGTTGGGTCATCTTGTGATTTTGTAAGATAGTGCAGATATATATGAAACTGAACTGCTGTTGAATAAAAGTACGTAGTCTACAGTGAATGAAGTTCTTTTGGTATTGTTCACTGGTGAAATTTAGCAACAGGGGTTGAACAAAAACCTTGTTTAGCTTTATGATAGATTTCTTATAAAGACTCTAAAAAAGAGAAGAACAAACAATGAAAGTACTGTTTCGTAAGAATACAGTCAATGAAACTTACCTTCAGGTCATTGACAGTGCCTTACTATATATTGATTCAGAAAATGCCAGAGTTACTTATTGATAGTATATTGAGCTAAGAAATGACTCTTCAGACACATGAAGGAAAGATGGCTTTATATTACACAAAGGAAATGGGTTGTGATCTGTCAGCCATGTTCAGGTCTTTACTGTGGCAGATTAAGCTGGAAATAATACCTAGCCTTATCAGCTGAATCGATAGTTGTGGTTATGGGCAATAATGACTTTATACTACGTGATACATAGTTCAAGCTACTTTGGTGGAGTTTGACTTATTTGCTATATTCATGACTTTTTAGGTCTCTTGTTTTATGATAATTACCCTCTCGTTCCATATTTTATCAGGAGACTTTAAGCGAACAGATTAAAACTGTAACTAGAACTGTAAGATATTTCCGTGGGTTTTCCACCCCCAAAGCTGAGACAAGATTTACAGAGAGAAATTTACTACCTACTTCTTCCTGCCTTTCATTGTTACTACCAGTCAGTTTTGTTAGATGATGAATCAGTATCAGACTTCCAGCATGTGGGAAACCAGATCACTTCTGTGGTTGGCGCATGTTGAACAACTTGAGAAATGGAAAAGCTGGAATAACTGATCTTGCATATCGTATTTGGCAAAGGAATTCCTGTGCTGTGTCCTGAATAATAGAGGAATATTCAAATTTTGAATGTAAACCAGTTTGCTTTTAATAGACATGATGCTTAAACTGGTGAGCTATTAGTGTTTTTCAGTAATGTAGATGTCTAACTTGACATTTCACACGTAAATATAACCACAGACAGTACTTTTTTTTTTTTTTTTTAATAAATAGTACCTTTAGAGGTTTAGTATGGGAAGCCATCCAGTGCTTCAAGATAATCCATTGTTGTGGCTACTTGATTACTGGGTTGATCAGAAGTTACTCTATTCTTTGTACTAGCTGTCATACTCAGTTTTGTTGTCACTGTGTTGGCTAGTCATTTATTGCATTATCCTCTTTCTGAAAAACAACACGTTTGAAATGTTTTATGTTAGAGTCTCTGCAGAAAACTTGAGCTCTGCCTGTTTGAGCTCTCCAAAGAGGAATGGCGTAGAACTGGTTTTCAGATGTTTCTTTCTTCGTGTGACACCACTGAGTAAAACCAAAACTGCCGCTGACTGCTGAGAGCAGCCTGCCACATCCCTGTCATTTGTCAAGTGGAGGATTTGGTACAAAATTGAGAACTAGCAGAAACCCCTTGCTCCTGCAGGTGATGTGTGTAAAGAGTGTGAACTTGCATTTAACAAGAAAAAAAACCCAAACAAAAAAAAAACCCAAACTCCAACCAACTGCTGCTGACTTGTTTTATTAAATATTTTTTGTATGATGGTTAAAGAAAGGTGGTTTGTTTGGTTTAAGTGTAAACATAAGAGAAGAGAATGTGACACTGAATGAGCAGCTACTGTAATATAAGCTCAAGTAAAGTAAAAGTTTTTTCATGCATTCAAATTTTAATGTTAGTAAACTTAAGCTATATGACTCTAAGTGTACTTGCTTTAGCGTGTGAAATGTTGGGTAGCTATACCACTAGTAAACTAATGTGTTTCCTAGAATGTGTTTGGTTGTGGAAAGTTATATACGTATTTTTATGTCTGTCTGGTTCTCAGAGTAAGTTGCTGATTAGATTGCAGATGTTGAATGAACCTCTGGGATTTTTTAATCTTGACTCATAATGATTGCCTGAATATTTTTATTCATTTGTTTTTCGTCCTAACACTTCAGTGCCGTGAGTAGCTTTATCAGACTTCAATGAAGTAGGCGGTATAGAAATTCCATTTGGAAAAAAAAACAAAACCCCAAACCTCCCCTTTTCTCCTATTTTGCTGAAAGGGTTTAGAACAGGAAGGAATAAAGAGCAGAATTCTATTGCCCTGAGGTCTACACTGAACTCATTTTGATCTTAAACTAGTAATTGATATAAAATCAGACCAGTCACTATCAGGGCTAAAACCACCTGTGCTGTTGCACTGAGAAGCAGGAGTGATTTGTATATGTCTCTAGTAGTTCAGGCAATACTATAGTTAAAAGGATAACAGTACTGTGTCGCCCAAGACACCTTTTCTTGTTTGTATCAGAAAGTGTCTGGTGGACGTAACCTATAACCTAAATACTCTTCAGCATATGTTTAAAACTTTGCAAATGTATTGATGGGTGGGTGGCTGGCTGACTGGATAGGGCAGTGAATCCCTTTCATTGAGAACTGTTTTCAGCAGCTGAGTTTTAATGAGTCTTTCACCTCTTGCTACTGTGTTTAATCTGCTGAGTTACTCAGAATTCAGCATTAAATAAGCTTTCTAGGAGGTAAATGTCCTGATTACAGAAGAGGTTAGTGTAATTGTGTTTTGCACAGACTTTGTGTTAAGGTTTTTTTTTAATTGAGAAATTTATTCCTTGCACCCAGATAATTGGGGTAGATAAGCAACTGTTGTGCTTGGAAGTGCACATCCAAATATACAATTGCTATATTAATGTAAGTAACTCAGACTGCATGAAGTTAAACTGAGGTTCTGATTCTGTAGCAGTGATCTTACTGCCATATCCTGTATTTGTGAGTAGATTCTCCTTTTGGATTTGTGATTTAATATGTATTTAATATTCGGCACATAGCTGAATAGATTGAAGAGGATGGCAAAATGCAATTTCTTCTACTCCCTTTCCATTCAACATAAGAGTTTTTCCTTAGTTTATTTGATAGGCTGCCTAATGTCTCTTGTTAAATAAGCGCAGGGCTATTTCTCTTAAGGTAGGGAATACTTAAAACATGTCATGTACCAATGTGAAGAAAATGTAGTGGTATTTCTGGTAAGTGTACTAAAAAAAAACAACCAACAACAAATCCAGGAGCTTTGATCAAATGCCAGCTCTTACATCAGTCCTCTTTGTAATCTTTCTTGCTGATCTGTGACCTTGACCTTGTGTTTGTGTTTGTATGTCAAATCTATTTTGAGGATGGACAAACTTAAGTTCAGTTTAATAGGATTTATACTCCAGCTTCACAGGACACCTTAGTAAAATATAAAAATTAAAATATCTGAATCAATTATTCTATTTTCAGTCATCTTTTCAGAGTTCAGAAGGCTTGAAAAGAATACATTGGAGGTTTTTTTAATTTTTAGGGTATGCTTCTTAGAAAGGCATCTGTATCTTATCCATGAACTCTTCTGAACTCAGCACAGACATTCTGCCTGGAGTTCAAGTTTCCTCCTAGAGAATCTCCCTGGTGGCAACGCTCTTCTTGCTTTCATTTGGTACAAGTGCAGTTCAGCACGGGAAGGAGATCCTACTCTTTGTCCTTCATCATGCCACTCTGGTATTCAGTGTTTCCACAAGGAGGACTGTGAAATAACCACTTGACACTATCTGTGGGGTTTCTTTTGATGATAATGAAGTCCTTAGTCCAACTTGCCTCATAAGACCAAAGGATGCTTATGTCAATGCAGGGAAGGTGGCAGGTGTGAGTGGCAACAAGGTGTGAGTAGACCAAGACAAGGCTACACACTCTGGCAGCAGCTCCACACTTAAATGAGACAAATTCTTGTGGAACCACGTTTTTGTATACATTTAAATGTGCAGTTTCTAAACTAGTTTAATTTATTGATAATGTTGTTCTTCACGGCGACTGAGATGGCCTTGTTTTCTAGACATTGAGACAGAGCTAGCAGCCAGTTAGGCTCTGATGTGCTGATGCCACTTGCATTCAGCAGGGCTTTTGAGCATAGGCTTAATTTTAGACATATGCTAACATGGCAGTGAAGTTGTCCAGTGTAATTGACACTTTGGGCATAAGGCTTTATTAGGGCTTAGTGAGGTTGTTGGTTTGACAGGCAGTATGAAAGATGGTCCCAAATTAGCTAATACTTATGTGCAAATATGGAGTAATTTTAATAGGTCTTTTATTTAGGGGTAATGTTATATGTAGAAAATCACACGTTTTCTTCAGAAATTAACCATACATCTATGTTGGTTTGTTTTACACAGTTTTGACGTGGCTATGAGCACCTGTTTAAACTGTCATTTCATCATTCCCATGGCTTTGTGGTAGTGAATAGTTTTCATCTGTTTTGAGCTAAGTCAGTATTTTAATTGTTCTGATTTGAGTCGTGGCAAAGCTTGAGTTTCAGCCCAATTCCTAATATTTGAGGGTATTATTAACTGACTGATATCCCTGTGTACATCTATATGACTTTAAAGGCTTTTAGTATTTTACTTACGGATTTATTTTATGAATGTATTCAGATCAATTCTGGCACAGTGGTAAAATGAGGACTTTCTGTGACATTCTGTACAGGATGTTGTTAGCATTTTCTGTCCAGGTTTTGCTAAAATTGGTTCTTATGTTCCATCTTCAGTTCTGCTTGGTTTTATTGCTGTTTCATAGGGAAAAAATATTTTTAGTTGTAACTGTAGTAGTAGAGACCTTGTTGCTAATGCAAATTTTTCCTTTCCTACCTGACTGAAATTATATGAGCCTTTCCTTATACCCATAGCCTTTAGAAACTTCATCTACAACAAGGTGAAATCTCCCATTACAGTTGAAACTGTATTGTCCCTCCATGCTGTTAAAAAAAGCCCTCCAAATCATCTGGATCTTTAACGTGTTTATGAGGTTTTAAATAAAATTGAATACTTAAGCAACTTCACCTTGCTGTGGAATTTCTGTATATTTGTATTCAGTTAGCTGAAACCTATTCTCTTGAAAAGTCTAGAAACTGGCTCTTGTTCATAACTGACCATGAAACACTTGATCTCAACTGGAACACAACTACTAACGTTAATAAAAGCTGTGCATTACTTTTTTAGTACTTCGTTGCAGTTTGGCCCCCGTGAAACCAGTGACTGGTTAAATTAACATAAAGTGACTTAACACATGATAGTTCACCTAAGATGTAGAGTTACTCCAACAAATCCAAGAAATCCACAGTTTTGTTTTAGTACTGTGGATAAATGCCTGTGTCCCCAACAAGCAGAAGGTCGGAGATGTGTGGAAATGCATTATCTGCATGCATTGATTGTAACTCAAAAGCATGATTGTCCCGAAGAGGACATTGATTTCTTCACCGTGTATTAATCAGGTTTCATTCTTGGGGTGTTGATGTAGAGTAAAATGCATAATCAGTGATTGTTCTTTGTAGGTGGTGATGGATTGCTAGTTTCCTTTTTAATTGTTTATTTATAGGCAAGTGGTTTACAAGACTGGAAAGATGCTTCCTTTGTCAATTGTGTTGTACCTACCAGTATATTATCCACCTCTCCATCTTGAAAATAGGTGTTGGTATATATTTTTCTGCCCGTTTGCTCTTAGTCTCTTGAAAAAGATGACTCAATTAACCAAAAGCCTTTCTGCTCACTATACTTTCGAGCTTTAATCAACACACCAGCCCAAATTAGTTGAGATTTAGTGATATGTGGCTAGTTCTATATTCCTGTCCTTAATTGGGTATGAGGTAGGCTGTAAGTTTTCTGCCTGAACATTTAGTTTCTGCCCTTTTCCTTCTTCAGTAGCAGATCATTGTGCAGTGACTCATGGGCTGGTTCAGATGTCAAATACTCAGTTCCTTCACAGGTGGCATTTGTAGGTTGAATGTGTATTCCTTTTCATAATACACCAGCAAACAGTTGGCAGAGAGTGTGTTTCTATGTTCATGTGAGTGTTAGCAGATCCTGATCAAGAAAGTAATTCAAAGGTAAATACCCTTTACCGTACTGTTACAGAAAAAAATAGAAGTGTTTCTCCAGTAATATTGGTAAGAACAAATATGTATGTGGGTCTCTGCAAAAGAACTGTCTGAAATTTCTGTGGACGCTCAGTTACAGGGGTAAATTTTAAGTTATATGAACAGGGTGGGGTTTTCCATATCTAAGAGTGATTATTTCTGTGATGCTCAATACTTGTATTCATTAGAATAAGAAGCACTAATTTAAGGTAGGGTGATATTAGGTGTTGTTTGAAGAATGCCAGAAGCATGAAGAATGACCACATCTATGATTTGTCTCTGAACTTAGCAGGACTTAGTAGCTGTAGATTTTGGCACGCAGGCCAGATTTCGATTAAGCTGTATAAAGTGCTTTAGTGTGCTTGTAAACCTTGAGAGCTGCTACTAAGGCTTTCACAAGCTTGGCTTTTAGGCATTTGTGTCTGTCCCCCATTTCTCCCACCCCATATACTTCAGCTGTTTGGGGGAGTATGCTTGTTTTTGAGGTGTTGTTCCGTGGAGTGAGGTTTTTTGTTTGTTTTGTGTTATTTTTTTATTTTATTATTATTTTTACTTTTCCCCTCCTTACTTGTATGTTTGTGAAGTAAGCTTCAGAAATGTCTGCCTGTGACCTTGTGTAAGCTGTGCACTGCTTTCTGGAAGAGGTGGCTGAGATGGGTCGAGTGCCAGCATCAGACAAGTCATAGAATCATAGAACAGTTATAGCTGGAAGAGACCTTGGAGATCATCAAGTCCAGCCTTTGCCCTAGCCCTATCAACTTGCTAAGTGATGCCCCGCAATGCAACATCTACCTGTCTCTTAAACACCTACAGGGACGGTGACTCAACCACCTCCCTGGGCAGCCTGTTCCAATGGTTGACAACCCTTTCAGTAAAGAAATTCCTCCTAATGTCTAGCCTGAACCTCCCCTGGCACAATTTCCATCCATTTCCCCATGTCCTATCACTCTCCACTAGGGTGAACAGACCAGTCCCTGCCTCTCTGCGACCTCCCTTCAGGTAGTTATAGAAAGCGATGAGGTCTCCCCTCAACCTTCTCTTTTCCAGGCTACACAGGCCCAGATCCCTCAGCCTTTCCTCAAGGCTTATGTTCTAAGCCCTTTACCAGCTTGGTAGCCCGCCTCTGTACCCTCTCCAGCACCTCAATGTCCCTCTTGTAGTGAGGGGCCCAAAACTGGACGCAGTACTCGAGGTGAGGCCTCACCAAAGCTGAGTAAAAGGGCATGATC
>VWZO01016686.1:539612-760336 GCA_013396975.1 Bucco capensis | reverse complement strand
CCGGAAGAGCTTGTAGCCATTGATTGTGGCACTCCAGTCATGTGAGGCGTCCCACCACATTTCTGTGATGGCCACTATGTCATAGTTTTCCTGCTGCATCATGGCTACAAGCTCCCCTTGTTTGGTGCTCATACTGCGTGCATTGGTATAGATGCACTTCAGATTGGCCACTGACCCTTTTTGTGTGTGTGGGCCTTGTTTCCTACCAGGCCCATCTCAGCTGTCTCTATGATTTTTAAACACTCATGCCTTGTCCCAGTTGAAATAGAAGAGGAAGGTTCCTCGCTAGTCCACCATCCTATGGGCCCTGATGTGCTTTCTCTGGACTTATTCTTAACAACCTCAGTTGTGTGTTAACAACCCCAGTTGTGTCCCCTCAAGTCACAGCAGACCAGGAGAGTGTTGAAGTACCCTGCCTCTCAGGGCAGGCTAACCTGCATGGGGTCCCTTGCTGCCAGGCTAGGCTTACTCTGGCTCCTGAGCTATATTGGCTCTTTCCTGTATGTGTCAGTCTGCAGCACAGACTTGCCATTTTCTCTGAGCACTGCTGCTCTCAGGTTCAGAATCACAGAATGGTTTTGGGTTGGAAGGGACCTCTGGACGTCATCTAGTCCAAACCCCCTGCAGTGGGCAGGGACATCCCCAACTAAACCCTACGGTTGCTGCTGTTCATTTTCATACTGTCCCGTCGGAGCAGAGTTGTATGTCAGAGCTAGACGGGCGTTCGTTTGTAACATCCTTCTCCAGGTTGGGTAAAAAGCTGTGATGTAGCCAGTACTGCTCAGACTTTTGGTCTTTCACTTGAAAACGTTTTGCTGCTGAGTTTGAGGTGTTGTAACTTCTACAACTCTCCTTGCATGGGCACAAACATGTGCAGCCTGCCTTGATGCCTCCTTGAAAGGCTGTCTGCGTAAATATGAAAATCTCTCTGACATTTCCACACGTCATTTAAGCAGACAGGGGAAATACTATATTCCCCCTTGATATATATAATGTATCGTCCCAAAGCTCCTCATTGCAGTGAGGTCATACTGCACAGTCTGAATGAGTCACAGATTCCCGGACAGTGGAGAATCCCATGTGAAATCTGAGGCGAGAAGGGATGCTGAGATGAGGTGTCTGAATCCCCTTTTCCACACCCCAGGAGGAATATGTAGGAACAGCTTTCCCTTTCTTATGTGCCTCTGGGACCACAATTAATGATGACAGTAGTTGGCATTTACATTTTAACAGTCTCTTAAAAGCCAAAGTAAATCTAAATGGTCTGTACTGCTAGAACAGTTGGAGTTTTTTCTTCCTTGTTCAGTTGTTGGTTTGCTAACATTTCAGTACAGTGGCCTGTCAGATCTTATTCTCACAGAAGAAACTTTCTTGTGTCTGCTGTGCTGCTGGTTATGTGGTCCTGTCAATTTTATGTGAATTAGGACTTCTCAGTTGCTCATTGTTTGTGTGCTTTCATAAAATGGTAGGATTTGCATCAGTTTTCAGCGGTAGTTTTCAAAACCCTACCATTTGAGCTGCTAAAATCACCAGGTTTTGACTGGGCCTGTTTGGGTCTGTTCCTTTCCACTTACTTCCTTTTTGCCCCCTAATACTGAAAAAAACAACACCGCTTTCTGTTGTATAGAACTTCCCTTAAAGTAACATCAGGACTGTGTTTGATGGTACACAGCTTAACTAAACAACAGAGAAAAGGCTTTCCCATGTCTTACACTTGTGCAGGATTTCTCTGTGAAGCCGTGGCTGTTGCTAATCCTGTTGCACTCCAGAGAGGATATTTTACGGAGTGAGCAATGCTGCCATGTGGTGCAGGAGGGACAGCAAGAACGTACAAGCCTGGAGGGAACACCCCTGCCTGGGTTTGGGGCGTTGGGAGCCCCTCCAGAGATCCTGGCAGCAGCAGGGGCTCCTGCTGCAACACCATTCCCCATCTGCGCTCTCTTGACTGAGGTGCTTAAAAGTACTAGGGATAGGCTATCCTTTCCATGTTAAAAATGTCTTTTGGAGTCAGTCAGTCAGGCCTAATGAAGGAATGGGTAACATGCCAAGTTCCTAGGAATAAGCCTATTTTTATTTTCTTAAAGTGATATCCTAGGATTGTAGGAGGGGAGCCTGATTTATTTATTTATTTGTAAAATTCATTATAAAAAAGGCTTGTTGTTTCTCAAGTTCCTTTGAGTGCAACCACAGAAGAATTTACCCGTTTATTGCTGGATTTTGCTCCACCATCTGAGCACTTTTACTTTTTTGTCTTTTTCATTTGCAAAGGGAACCTTCAAAATGTCTTGACAGCCTGAATCAAAACTGTGAAGAGGTCCCAGCTGCTCTATTCATCTCAGTGGTTTTCTGACATAAAGTGGGGATTTAGCGAAGCATTTAAGAACTCGATTCTCTTAAAACACAGGCTTAAGTGCTGTCAAAGTACCTGCATGTTTGTGCAGCTCTGTGGATTTGGTACTGTGAGTTGTTGAATCAGGCCTGTTTCACTGCTCATAACCTTAGCAAAAAGAGTCAACTGAAGTGCTTATACCACCACTCTGAATGCATCCTTCCTGCCTGCTAAAATCAAAGCAGTACAAATTGAGCTAAATAACAAAATAACTGAGACAGCTAGTCTCATCCCCCACTCATGTAGTTCACTGCAAGATTCTACTGCAATTTCCTTTGCATCTCGGAGTTTCTCTGGAGACCTTATTTTCACTGTGATCTGCAGCATTTCACTGCAGGCAGTGATATGGATGGGGAATCACTTAAAATCCTCTGTTTTAGATAGTTAGTGCTATTTGTGAAGCTGTTGAGCAACACACAGCCTTTAATATATTTATCCTTAATTATCTTTCTGAAGTTTGCATCTATTATTACTCCATCTGGGAAAACAGAGTACAGAAAAGTAAAACCAGAAGTCAGACAGCCCGTCTGCAGCACAGTGAGTAATTAGACCCCTAGATCCCAAGCTGCCACTGTAATCACTGTACTGCATTCCTCAAATCTGTAATAATTAAGATGACTGTCTGAGCCATTGGTTGATGTGGTAGTGTGTAGCCTTTACATTTGGGAATATGAGAATGAGAAGTCAGTGAGCTAGTGAGAGACTTCTGTTTCTTCCAGTAGTTTCTAACCATTAGAACACTGACTTTATTAAATAGCTAAAGATTTTAATTTCACAGATCAGTTTGATTTCAGCTCTGGAAATTCATGTTTTGACTCAATGTAAAAATGGAAGATAAAATTACTACAGGATTTTAATAGTCATTAAAGAACTGTGAAATGCAATTAATAAAAATGTTTTGTGTGTGTATATATACACATCTCAACCTCTATTAGTCATTCTAACAGTGTGCATGAGTTTGGATAATCTCTCTTTTAATAAGTATTCATATGGGTGATCTGCTAGCCATTGACAGTTTCCTAAGTGAATACCTTAATAGTTTATATAGGAGTTTTTAATAAGATCTTAATTCAAGATTACAGAAAATGACACCTTGATATTATCAAGCTTTATGAGTTATCTCCATTAGATTGTGTAGCCCTCCTACTGAAGTAATATTAGTCTAGTGTTGTTAATTTACTGTGGCTCTCTGTTCCATTTAGCAAGGGGTTTTAACTAGAAATACAAGTCAAGGTTACTGGAAAAATATATTATGGATGTTGTTTTGCTAATTTAAACTTTGAACTATTCTTAATTTCTTAAATGGCAGCAGCTGAATACGTTGAGTTTACTAGGAGGCTGCTGTTTAGGTTTTATAATTGAGGTGTTCATTAATGCAAATAATTCTTTAAAAAATAAACATTGAGAAATAAAAAGCCATTGGCTCAGATGTTGTGGTTTCACCCATTAGAAGATGTGCTCTCAAATTTCATTATCTTTCGCAGCAGGAACACTTCATGGTAAGCAAAGGATGTTAGTTTACTATAAGCATTCTTTTAAAATCTCTGTGGCAGCTAAGTATATCTGTAGTTTGCAAACAAAGTATAAAACTCTTAACAACTGCAAAGGTAGAGTTAATATTCTGGACATAAACACTTTTAATATTCTCTTATCTTCCCTGTTCTGTCCAGTTTCTCCCTAGGCACATTTTGAAAGGCTTGAGAACTGATTTTCCATGGTATGCTGCATTTGGGGAGTGTTTCACCAGGTTTACAGCATTTGTACTGTAAATCTGCTGCTGCGTTAGTTCTGTCTAGGTAAACATGGCTTAATGAGCTCTGATCTGTGCATGCTCTTGGAGATTCTAAAAAACAAGTGGTTTATTTCTTTGTTAGGGTACAAAGTCTGAGAGAAGACAGTTGAAGCAACAAAAAGTCCACATACAGTAGTTACATGGTCAAGAAAGCACAACTTTATCAATTTTGTTACAGTAGTTAAATATAATTTTTAGGTCTAGAAATTAATAGATATTAGAGGTGATGTTAGAGGGTAATTGCAGTAAGTTTACTTCAGCCCTGACTGGGAAATACTAAGTCTGTTGCTGTATGGCTGCTCCTTACTCTTTTTTCTGCCTTATTTCTTCTTGTTTTTTTCTGATCTTTTTCCTTAGTTCTAGTAAGACTGAGAAAATAACAAGAAAAACTACGAACATTTCAGTAGGTCCAAGGAAGATCTTTTGTCTAGGGAAATTTTATATGGTCTGTATGTTTTTCAAAAGGTTGCTGAATAATTGCCTTAGTGTCCCGGTAAACAAGAATTGCCAAAGCTTTTTTCAGTTTCCACATGACCAAATGTCAGATAATGGAAGAAAAGTGTACTTTGTTCAAAACTCGCTGGAAAAGCTTCATTATGAGATCGCCTTCAAACCCTGAAATTTACTACCTGGTTTTCCTTGACAAATAACATGTAGGTATAGAGACTTTTTTTTTTTATGTAATTTCAGTTCTTGACAGATGACTTCATCACATCTGTGTCTTGTACATTAGGTCATGTAAGGTTTTATAATGCCATAGTACTTGTTGCAGCATTAGAGCAGAACAGGCTCTTTAGAAGGATTGCTTATGTCCCATTCCTTATGTGTTAAGTGCTTTTCAGATTTCATTTAGGCTCCTTTGTATCAACATGATTTCTGCAAAATTATCAGTATTTCCTTTGCACTGAGTATAGGTACTGTATGTAAACTGTACTGGCTACAAGTGTCATCATCTGCAACAGGCTCTTTGAGTACCCAAGAGATCTGCATAAACATATTGCGTTTTTTTAATTACCTAGAACTGTAATGAGTAAAATTTTACTGAATATTGGCTTAATGATGCATTTGTTTGGGACTTTATCTTAAAGGTGACCTGCAAGGCTTGCCTTTATCAGATAATAAGAAATTTTGAAAAAATTTCCATTTATTCTTTTTAAAGACAAAATACCAGGATATCAAATGCTACTCCTTTTTAAGAACAGCATGCTCTCAGCTTAGTTCCCTTTTGAAACATGAAAATGTGGCTGCAGGTAAGTTTATTTTTGGAAGCAGGAAAGCCATATTTTACAGATAAAGTACATTCTCAAATACTTGATGAAATAAGTCTAGCTGTATTGATGTTGCAGTTGCTGGATACTTGATGTATTCATTGGAACCCTTGATTTTCTTTTCCAAGGATTTGTTTCTGTTTTTAATCTCTTTTTTGTGTTAAAACTCTGCAAAAGCCCACCCAGAGGTGCACAGGTCTTTGAAGGAGCAGTAAGATGATCAGTAATTTTTAATTAGATAAATCCTAGATTACGTTGGGTTATATACTTAAATTAACATTGTATCTTCTATAGATAAATGCTAGCTAATATAAACATGTATTTCTGAGAGAATTATTGAGACTCCAAGAGGAGTTACCAAGTTTTCATTTGATACTTAAATACATGGATATACACATTTAGATTACAGTGCATTGCTGGTATTTTTTTCTTTGTGGTGGTGTTTTTTTTTTCTTGAGATAGTTCAGTTTTTAGAGTTAGTCTCTAAATTACTTAAACTATTAGTAAGGGAGTAAGGGGGATATATGGGCTGTTAACATTACAGCTTCTTTTGATTCTTACTTGTTAAGAGCTGATATTTTTCTGACTTCTAGTTGCCTGTAGCTTTTGAACTAAAAAATAGCCTCTGGAAAATCAGTCATAACATGTTCACTTAGTTTCAGGAGGCAAGGATTTGATTTCATCTTTTTAAACTTGTAAATAAAAGTTTTCGACTGGCTTTTAGTCTATGAAAGCAAAATGGAGAGTTAGATATGTGGAGAGACGCTTTGCTTTGCTCGCGTTGAATATTAATGCCAATTTAGAATGAATGAGTGAAAGAGTACATGTGTGTGGTCATCTCAGTATTGAACTGTGGTGAGTGTGCAAACTGTTCATGCCGTCATTGATCAGTAATAGAACTAAAACTGAAGAGATGTATCTAGCATAAGCGCCATTGTGCTTTTTAAAATGGCTTTTTATGGCATGCTACGTCATCAAAGTACTGAGACGTTCTACACTCTTTGACAATAACAAGACTTAAAGGAAGACGGGTTTTTTTACCATATATATTTAATTCATGGAAAGAATGTAAAGGTGAAAATCCTCCAGTGAAAGTAGGATTTTGATAACTGGATTTATGTTTTATTTGGAACATAAGCACCCTTTTCGCCACTCTTATCGTATGATTCTTCTAATGACTTGTGGTAGTTGGGATTTGTAAGAACAACAGATTTCCTCTAGTATGTTGTACTAACATACTAGATTTTGCATTGTTAGATAGTCTTGAGCAACAGTGATAAGTTGATTTCTACTTTTAGCAATATCATCTACCTGCCAAACAAAAATGTACTTATACATATGATGCTCCCTATTCTGTTATTTGAAGCTGGATTCAGCATGAACCTAATCACTGATTTTAGGCATACCTTTACCCGTTAATTCTCTTCTAGAGTGAGAATCTGCATGTCCTTTGTATTTACAAAATACGAAAGATTGATGCAACTGTAAAGTAAAATCCAATGTAATTTTTTTGCAACTATAGAGTGGTTGAAGATTTTCCTTTCATGTTTGCTATTCCTTATTTTCACTGTAGGATAGAGAAACTTGATAAATACTGGTAGTAGCTATGTTTATGATAGTTCAGCTTAATTTTTGTATAAAATTTTCTGCCTCAGAATTGTTTTCACAAAGTTCTTTAAATTGGTTACCATGTACTTTGTCTATTACTTGTTTGTTTAATTTCTTCTGCAAGGTAGTTGTTGCTTATATATCCTGAGTTGCTGTTTAAGAAAATGCGTTAAAATCTTATCCTAAATATTTTAATCTTTTCTTTCTCTCTCTCTCTTTTTTTTTTTGTTTTATTTGTCTTTTTAACTTAGAGTTTTATGCACTTGGTGGAGATGGAAAAAGATGAAAATCAAGCTGGCTTCCTGGAGAAAGAAGACGGCAAATACTTAATGGAACTTCATTACTGTGGAACCATGTTTTGAGTGCTTCTCCTAGACATCTTCCATACGTGTTCTACATAACAGAAGATTGATATGATTGGAAAACCTGGCTTATCAAACAGTGTACACTGGAAGAAGCCTTCTTGGAATATGACATTTTGTATTGTTTCTGAAAGTCTGTGAGAAAACACTTATAGACATTGACCTTTTTTCTTAACTCTGCATCTCGATTCAGCTACAGCAAAAATAGTCTTTGAAGTGAACAGAATTAGAGCCCTTTTGGAAACTCTTATTGAACATGACTCATGGAGAAGAGCTTGGCTCTGAGATGCACCAGGATTCTGTTGTTCTAACTTACCTAGAGGGATTACTAATGCATCAAGCAGCAGGAGGCTCAGGTACTGCAGTTGACAAGAAGTCTACTGGGCATAGCGGGGAGGATCAAAACTTTAAGATTTCTGGAAATATATTTCCTAGCTGTCAAAGTAATGGTCCAGTTCTTAACACAAATACGTGTCAGGGATCTGGCATGCTGCACCTCAAAAAAGCAAGACTGTTGCAGTCTTCTGAAGACTGGAATGCAGCAAAGAGAAGGCGATTGTCTGATTCCATTGTGGATTTAGGTGGAAAAAAGGAAGCTTTATTAGCTGGCGTGGTTGAAAATGTGCCTAAAGGCAAACAGGATAGTACGTTACTTGCCTCTTTGCTTCAGTCATTCAGCTCTAGGCTGCAGAGTGTTGCTCTATCGCAGCAGATTAGGCAGAGCCTTAAGGAGCAAGGGTATTCCCTTAGTCATGATTCTTTACAAGTGGAGAAGGATTTAAGGTGCTATGGTGTTGCATCCAGTCACCTGAAGACTCTACTGAAGAAGAGCAAAGCAAAAGATCAGAAGCTGGACAACAGCCTGCCTGATATAACAAAGAACCTGCCCAAGGAGAGGTTTATAGAATCTCCTCATGCAGTGCAGAGCGGACCTCAAGTGATGAATGAGCCACTGTCATGTGCTGCAAGATTACAAGCTGTTGCAAGCATGGTAGAGAAACGATCTAGTCCTGCTGCTTCACCAAAGCCCAGCGTAGCATGCAGCCAGCTGGCTTTACTTCTTTCAAGTGAAGCTCACTTGCAGCAGTACTCCAGGGAACATGCTTTAAAAGCACAAAATGCAAATCAAATAGCCAGTGAGAGACTTGCAGCTATGGCCAGATTACAAGAAAGCACTCAGAAAGATACTGTCCAGTATGGTTTAGCAAAAGGAATGACAAGCCATCTCAATGGTCAAACAGGATCATCAACCAAAACAGTACCTAGCAAAAGCAATACAGCACCATTTCAGAGTTCGGTGGGAGTCATGCATTTGCCTCCCAAAACTGTGGGATACAAAAGTACTTTGGAAAGGAGTAACCCAAAAACCTCTCCCAGCAACAGTTTGCTCTTGCATCTACTTAAAAGCCAGAATACCAGCAAACATGTAAAAGGGCATGAATCAAGTGAGAGAGCCAGCGTTTTTGAAGACAACAGCACACCGACAACTATTGATGAGTATTCAGACAACAATCCTAGTTTTACAGAAGATGACAGCAGTGGTGATGAAAGCTCCCATTCTAACTGCCTTCCCATAGACCTATCCTTTAAACAGAGGACAGATAAACCAGATGCAGGTCCACCTGCATCACTGGATAACCTGACTCAGTCCTTGCTTCATAAGTGGGATCCTAAAGTTTCCTGTACAGAGAACAAGGAAGACAAAGACACTCCAAAAGATTCTAAGCTGAATCCCCATCAGAAAGTAACGCTACTTCAGCTGTTACTTGGGCATAAGAGTGAAGAAAAGGTAGACAAGGGTAATGACCCTCAGGGACCACACAGTGCAGCTGATGTGGCAAAATTCACTGTACAGACTGGTAAAAGGACTCCTGTTACTGACAGTCCCAGTGCGAATCGAATGACTCCATTAGGCACTCCACCTTTGCTGGCGTCTACAAAAGCAGAGTCTCCCATAAATCTGTCGCACCAATCATTAGCCATCAAGCGCAGCTCACCGCCATATGTTTGCAGCATCCAGCCAGACAGACTGGTGAATCCTGCATCTAAACATTTGATAGACCTTTCTAAAAGCAAGGAACTTCAAGGAACCAAGTTGAGCAGGGATGGTAGTCCCCAGAACTCTTCAGCATTCAGTGCCAGCAAGCTGTTGCAGAACCTCGCTCAGTGTGGCATGCAGACTTCCATGTCAGGTGAAGAACAAAGAGCTAGCAAACAGCTGCTAGGAGGGAACGCAGATAAACCTGTTGGTTTGATTGATAGATTAAACAGCCCTCTGCTTACGAATAAATTGAGCACGCATGAAGAAAATAACAAAATATTCAATTGTCAGCCTGCAGCCGCTGAACAAGGACTTCCAGGTTCCGAAATAGAAAATCTCCTTGAAAGACGCACTGTCCTTCAGCTGCTTCTGGGCACTCCCAATAAAGGTAAAAGTGAAAAGAAAGAGAGGATGCTTTTAAGAGATGAAAGTTCTCAAGAACAGACAGATAAGGCTTTGAATGAACAAATATTGATGGTGAAAATAAAAACTGAACCATCTGAAGAATCAAATGTTCCTTATAATTCAAATGCACAAGTAAGAGAGTGCAAGGGTAACAAATTTCAAGGATTTGTTCATTCAGTGAAGAGAAGCACAGCTGCTTCTCCAGCGTCTGAGTTGAAATCAGAGCCTCTTTCACCTCAAGATTTCTCTTTTTCCAAAAACGGCCTCCTAAGTAGGTTGCTAAGACAGAATCAAGACAGTTACCCTACAGATGAGCTGGACAGAAGTCACCAAAACAATGAGCTGACACACCTTGAATCAAAGAGTCTTTGCACAGTACCGAAGAAGAGGAAGCTTCATGCTGAGCCTTTGGAAAGTCCATTAAAAAAGATGAAAAGTAATGTGTCAGATGCTGTAAACCATCACGGTTCTCCTACTGAGGCAGTGTATGGGTCTTTGCTTAATCATCAAGAACTGAAATTCAGCAGAAGTGATGCTGAATTTAAATATACTGTAAGTCATGGTTCAAATAATGAAAGTGAAAATAGGAGTTGGTCTAGAGATAGTAAAGGCTTTAATGTGTTGAAACAACTGCTTCTCTCAGAAAACTGTGAGAGAGATCTGTCACAACATAGGAATAACATACTAACAGAGGGCAAGAAAAAAGGAAACAAAGCTAGTGCAACAATTAATAAACCTGAATTCAGCATTTCTTCAGTAAATGCATTAATGGGAAGTCCTGTACAACAGAACAATTGTGTAGATCATAGAACATTTCAGTATCCGGTAGCAGTGAAAAGTCCTGCCAGTTCCCCCTTTCCTGAACATTTGGGGAGTACAGTATCTAGACTCGAGTCTGACCAGTTTAGCATGTGTCCCATGCCCAGTGAAAAAGGGCCCATCAGGTGGGTGATCACAGGTATGGACAAGAATGATTATGAAAAAGACTCTCCAAGGCTGACCAAAACCAATCCAATACTGTACTACATGTTACAGAAAGGCAGCAACTCTGTTAATAGCCAAGAAGCACATGACAAAGAAATTTGGAATGAACCTTCATTTACTGATAGTTCAGGTCATGTTACAATCAAAGAGGAGTTGACATCTGATGCAGAGCTTAAAACTCCTTTTGGTAACTTCAGAAGCCCTTACAACAGCCATATGGGAAGTGAGATCTCTCATCAACATAGTGAGAATGGAGAAGTGCATGGACTTCTGGAAAAAGTGCTAACAATCAAAAAAGAGCCAGAGTAAACTGCAGCCTCCTCAATGAGTTTACAATCAGTGGTTTTGAATCTTTATTTAAAAAAAAAATAAAAATGAGTATGAACTTGACTACTGTATAAATTCAGCATGATTTTAGAAAAGCATGGTCTAATTGAAACATGTTTTCATTTGATAAACTTTTTATTTTTCTGGTGGTGTTATTTAAAAATACATGTAGATAAAAATTTGCTTTACAATAGATTGTCACAAGGAACTAGAAAGGTTGTAATTTGTACAAGACATTTCTGTATGTATCAGATTAAGTTATGAGTACTCTTTGATCAGAGTTACTTGGATCTGAAAAGTTTTTGGTATAACCAAGTGTAAGCATACAGCCTAGGTGGTGGTAATGCTGCGTTTCTCTCTCTCTCTCTCTCTCTCTCTGTCTCCCCCTGTAAAATAATCCTTATTTTTTTGAAACCTGAGCATAGAGACAGTGTACTTTTTTTTAATGTTTAACATGTTTTGTGACATTTTAAGAATAACCTGTAAGAAATGGAGCAGTCTGTCCAAGGTATTAGCTCATCATATTGGAAAACCAGTGTCAGTGTTAATAATTGAAAGGCACTGAAATGTATTTTTTTAGTGCTTCCAAAATTTTTATTGTTATTTTTAAATTGTTTGTGGTCCTACCAGAATAGTGGCATAAAATCTATTTTTCTTCATTGCCCTGCTCTTGACAAATGCCTTGCTCAGAATCGTTAGCCATAGTTAAGAGTTACAATTAAGGGGTTTTTCTAGGTTTTTATACTAAAAGGCGGATTTTTCATAGGGCATGCAAGTACTATATATGAGCCCTTTTGTCAGTGGATTCCTGTCACTTCCTACTTAAAAGGGGAAAGCTGAAATTCCTCTTGGAGTAGTGTGGTTAAGAAACCATAGTATTTGGTGAGGAAAATGGTGGAAAGTTTGCAAACCAAATGAGCAGAATTGTCTGTTTAGCACCGTCATGCTTGCCCTACCAACTGCACTGAAGCATCACATCAGACTTCCACTGAAAGATAGAACAGGATTTTAATGAAAAAAATGTGTTGGCCTCTTCCTACAACTGGGGAGAAGAATCCATATTCTGCCAATGTTTATTACTCTCTGAACAGTTGATGCATGGTTTAATGAATTACCCTTTCTCTGCAGAAAATCTGGTTTTAGAATAATTTCATGTTGCACTAAGGATAAAATTGTGGTTTTGTCATGTTCTGTAATGGATAGTAGGACATGTCCAAGAAATACTCCTCTGCCCTTTTCCTCAATCCCCACCTGTCCTGTGATTTGTAACATCTGGCAGTATCAGCCTGAGATGGGAGTAACCAAAAATTGCTGTCAAAGCTGAGACACCTTAAAAGAATTGCTGGCTGGGGAAGAGACGTGGTTCTGCTTTCCTGTTAACACTGTCAGTGTTAACTCCATTTGCAGCTCTTATTTCTCATGTAGGAGGAGGAGGACAAAATCCAGTTCCTCTATATTATATGCATTATTGGCAACCAAAGGTTTTGCTGAACTTTTTACTCCCCTGAAAAAATGTTCTCTGTGGCTTCTGCTTTCACTACTAATCCCCTATGCTATCAGCAAACAGCTAAGTAGTTGGCTTGCACAGATAACATGAGCTACACTGTTTTAATTTTGACTGTTTTCATCATGGAGAGCTGGTGACATGACAAAACTGCTGTTTCTGTCCATCTCATGTTTGCATAGCCGAGATGAGTGATGGGGCATTTTGCACTTTTCCTTTCTGATTTGGTTTCGGAGATCATTTTCCCAGACTGCTGGCTTGCTGAGACAGAGCAAGCTCTTGTCCCCTTCTCATCCTCCACCCCCTGCCTGGGATCACTTTCCCATCTTTACAGTGTAGTCCCTACTGAAAGGGACTTATGTTGGCCAGCTGGAAAATACACCATTATTTTGTTTTGCTCTCTGAGGGATACTTTCTTTTAGGGAACACAAATATTTGGCTGTATCTGACATAAAACATTCCCCCTGGTTCATATGAGGAATAACAGAGCAATTTAAAGATATATTTTTATGTTATTTGGGTGAAGCATAATATATTGATGGGCTGTACAAAAAAGATTTATATTTTAAAACCTTCACACAAATCTAATACCATTTTAAATGTCATTAAGTATAATATAAAAATAATTTTTTTGTCTTTAATATTGCATTTATAAGTGGCCCAATGACAATTCAGATGTCTCACAGAATAATCATCACTGAGATAAAGTATATTTTGGATTGACAGTGGAACTGACTTCTTTTTATATGAGTCAACCCAGCAGAATTATTAAAAAAGATGGTATTTGTTCCATCCATTAAATGTCTCTTAGAAAGTCTTAATTGATTATTTTTCTTGAAATGACATGTATATAGCTAGGAAATATGTACAATATAGAATAATAGATGGTCCCCAGAGTAAATACAGGGCTAAATTTACTTGAAGGACTCCACAGAAAAATTCAGCTTGAATGGATGTGAAATAATCTGGTTGGAAAAACTTAATCAAAAATGAAGAGATTAAAAGTAGGGAGGAGAGTCTAACCCTAACAAAAGGTAATTTTGGAGTCTAGGAGTGTGCTTACCTATGTGTTTATTCTATGGTAGTCTATTGTTATAATATATACTTTTACACATTTAGTTTTTAAAGTTTTATAAAACAGTTAAGTTAAAATGTTAACAGTTTGACCAGTTAATGATTTAGCTTTCTTTTTAGGTGATGTTAATGAAAGGGTATTACAATTCTCACAGACGTCAGTAAACTATAATACACAGGAATTTTAAGTTTAGGACATGCTGTTCATGGAAGAATCTTACCTCTGCTAGACACTGCAGTCTCAAGCAGCATGTAGTGTAATGATGAGACCCTTGAGAGAGGGGAGGGCATGCCAAATGGATGCTCTTCAGTTAGCCACTTAAGAGGGCAACAGTCTATGTAATTTTCCAGTATCACTGGTGTTACCCCTCCATAGGGAAGAGAGGTCTTCTTTAAAATCTACCCCATCCACATTTACAGCCTTTAAACCTGAGGACCAAAGGCTCTTTAATTTTTTTTTTATCTGGTAGCATGGGTAAGTTCAAAGGAGTTGCCGTTGTTTTCCTTGGAGACTTTTGCCATCAGAAAAACAGGGTACAGGAGCTGGGTTTGCTACACCAGCAGAAGGACCGGTAGGGCTGGTCAGGTTTTCCCAAGCAACTTAAAGATCCTTGATTTGTACCAGTACCTGTAGATGAACTACAAACAAAGGTCATCTGTTGAGTAACACTTGGTATTCTCAACAGCTCCCATCTTCTTGGTTCACTGGACATTTACTGTTAGGTGTGCATTTCAGCTGTCCCCAAATATGCTTCCTCAGTCTGTGGAAGTGGATGCTTCAGAGATAGCTCTGCAAACTCAGGAGGCTGAAGTTTCAACTAGACCTCTAGACTATAGATGTAAAGAAAAAGGGGCCATCTTTGATATTGGCAGCAGTAGCTGTACAGGCAAAGAGATGCAGGATTGGTGGGTACTGTTGTGTGATCTCACCATCAAAGGAGCAGTGAGGGGGAAGAAAACACATCCCAGTTGTAGCTGGGTCAGACTGCTGAGGGAAAGCTGCCTCCACCTCATGGAGAAGTGAAGACATGAATTAGGGATATGCCTGTACCACACAGAGTTATAATTGCAACCCCTTGGGTTTTATACCCGAGTTAATTTTAACCTCACCTAACTGAACAGTTGCAGCAGCAGCAGTTGGGTTGCTAAGTGCCCAATGCCTCGCTCTAGGGGACATCCACAGGCTCATGCTGCTTCACCCACTGTGATAGTATAGCGTTCAACATTCAAGCTAGATAGATTTTGGGGTTGAATTGTAATTGCCATGCAGACAGACCTTTTCTTTCCAGAGGGAAGTGTGCAGCACTTAGATAACCAGATTTGTAGTGTCTCTTCTGCCAGAGTTCAAGAAAATGATGGGGGGTAATGCACAATCACAGAATCAAAGGTGTTTTGCTGGGAGGCTTCTCTACTGATGCTACACAACCAAGTGGCTTAGTTTGAGAAGTTTATGTAAACATTATGAGATCAAAAGGGAATTCAGCCATAACTTTCACTTTTCTTAGCCATTTACTCTTAGTAATGTTTTTAGATTTTTAATTTAGAAATTTTCAAAGAAAGAAATGAATGGTTTAAATTTTCCCTGTTAAATGTTGGTGAAAGTATTACAGCTCTCATTGACGTCAGTGATATGATATTACCAGTTTGTTCTCTGCCACATCTTACAGAGGAGTAAACTGGTAAGTATATATTATATATATTTATATATAATGTAAATATATTGACTTGTTACACCTATAATATGTTGAAATTGGTTTTTAAAAGGTGATGTAAATAGTGCTTTCCTTAATGAAAAATACATATTTTGTATTGTTCTAATGAAAAGGAAAAAAAAACCCTTTTAATCTTTTTTTGTTATGTATATTCCATGTATAAGTGTAAATACAATCACATAAGTTTAAAAACTTTTGCATGTATGTATACAGTTGCAAGTCTGGAAGAATGTATAGAAAAATACTTTTATTTAAAGTTGTGATTACCTGCTGCATGAAAAGTGCATGGGGGACCCTGTGCATCTGTGCGTTGGCAAACAAAACAAAAAAAGTCTTAACATGTCAGGTCAGTTCAAAACACAACAGTATTCCACTTCTGGACATGACTTCTGCTGTGGTATTTTAGCTTTGTGAAAGAATGTGCTTCAAATCAAAAGGGTCTGGGAAAAAAAAATGCAAAACTACTTTTAAAACATGAAGTACTCATACAGCTATAATCAATCATGTAAGTTCAGGACTCCATTTTGCATAACTGAAATACTGTACCAGGACTATTCCATCTCTGTGAAAGCAAAGGAATATTGATTTTCATTGCCATACATAAGAATTTGGGATTTTGCCACAACCAATTTTATTGTGATGTGTCTTCAGTAATTTATCTAACTGGTCTCATTTTTTTATTAGAAATTAATTTCCTCATGTGATGTCACAAAACTGTACATACTGCAGTGTGAAGTTTTTTTAAATCTTTCAGTGTTTACTTCCTGCAGAAGATTTGAATAAATGAAAAAAATGCATTGTCTTGATGGCTTGTAAATCTGCTTTATTTCATGTGTGTTTTCCCTTGTTGTAGTGTTAGCGGGCTCTCGCATCAGTGTTACAAGGTTCTGACAACAAAAATATCTTGAAGGAACGTGGGGGGACGAAGCTTTCAACAAGGCTACTGACTGGAAGTAGTTGTGGAGCTGGAAATGGAACAATCTAAATCAGATTAGCAGCTTTACTTTACAAAGCATTATATTATGTTTTATTCAAATACCCTTCTGCTTCTTAACTTGAAATCAGTGACCATAAACTGGAAACCTCTCAATGAGAATTTTCATGTGAAAGTAATTTTAAACAAACATTAAAACATTTTTCAGGCCCCCTGTGCAGGACAGGAAAGGTGTGTTTTCCCACTAAAATCTATTTTGGTTCATATAGCAAAGAGGACTTTTTAGTTGCATTCAATTTAAGTTCTTAAGCAAATGTAGAAAAGGGAAGGCAATTTGCCCATGAAGATTTAACACTGCACTTGCATCATATTTTTCAGCATTTAACTTTGCATATGATATCAATGCAAATGGTGGATTGTGATGGTAGTGCAAATGGGGGACTGCAGCATTAGTGCAAGTGCTATTTCTCCAGAGAATAGTTGTTCCGACATAAATAGGCATGCTGTGTCTGGAGCTGTACAGTTGCAAGCAAGCACTTGAGTTGTGACTCTTTGGGTAGACATAAAAACTCTTTTCACGAAATCCTTTGTTTTCTAATCTCTTAGCAATAATGATGTGTGCATGAAGTTCTTTGGAAGCTTTCTGGAAAGTTTAAGTTATGATCTATAAAGATAATTTAAAACCAGTAATTCCAACTCCATAGATCTCAGTTAGGGCTTCATGAAGTATATAGCTGAGCATTGATTGGTAACCTAACTGGAATAGGATCAGGATACTGTCTGTCTTTTGATATGTCATCTTGAAATATGTATATAATGCCACCAGTGATACTGAGCTATACTTCAGAGGGGACAAAAACCCTTTGATCCAGCCTCTGCATAGACTCTTCTTGCCCCTGATTGCTTTTGGTCATGCAGGAAGCCTGTGTACCTTTAGTTGCTACATGCTACCCTACGTATGCATCTGTGTGTCTGTCCTTGGCATTTGCTGTGGAGAACCAGCGACTTGGAGCTGCAGTTAGTTTAAGGAGATGAGAAAGAAAGAAAGGGAATGAGAACCTTAGGGTAGCAAGCTATAAAGATGTTACTCTCAAGTAGCTTTTATTTTCAAATCCCACCTTATTCTCCTCTATTCAACATGGACAAGGGAAAGTCTTTGTTAGCATCTGCAGCAAAAATTAGATATATCCAGGAAACAAAAACCTCATGCAACCATTCCTATCATAGATAATACACTTCTTATAGTTCAGTATCACTGCTTAAATCTCAGAGTATTACTGATGCAAATTTACTTAATTCCTAGTCCAAAGTCAAAAGAAGCCTTATAATTCCTTATGCAGAAGTACCAATAGCTGGTTGGCCAACTTGTAAATACGCTTGAAAATCTGAAAGGAATTAGTTTAGCTAATCCTTGTATGTAGTGGCGTGTCCATCTCTTGCAAGCAACTTCTAACCCTTACACCACTTAGCCCCTTCTTGATATTTTTGCGTCCTTTAATCTCATTTTTAAACTATGTGAGAGTCAAGTTTTCTCCCATGAAGGGCAGAGGCAAAAAAAGTATGTAATTCTAATTTAGACAAAAACCTGCTTTGAAATAAATACTTGTCTAAGGTACTTGTTACATGTTGACTCTATTGAATGCTTTATCTTGGTCTCTCCTACTAAAGAGAGGTATTACATAGTGCCTGCAGACTGAGAATAGAGTACCTACTCTATTCAGCACCTACTCCAGTGTCTCTTATTTTAGAATGCTGCTTACTATGGTAGAAAGCAGCAATGCTTATGTCACAAAGCCCTTTTTGAAAAAAGAAAGTAAAAATTAAACATTGCTATTTAAGAGGGTTTTTTTTAAAGTGACACAATAAAGGGTGCAAGTCTAAGGAGTGAAGGAGTGAGTAAGAGAAGGAAAATGAGTGGGCAGGAATTTTTTTTTCTCCAAGTGTCCTCAGCATGGTCCAGCTGGCAGCCTGTTGCCTGCTCCCATTCCGTGCCACCACCTGTTTCCCAGAGGGAGCACACAATAGTGGTGCAGGCAGTGGTTGCTTCCCGGGGGGCCAAATGCTGCCATTTCGGTGAGATCTGAGGCAGTGAGCTAGGAGCTGGTGGTGGCTGTTGTCCTCGCTAACAGAACGGTGACAGCTGCTGATAGAGGAAGAGAAGGCACTGAAATCCCCCACTGAAAATGTTAACAGCCAAAAGAATCATCCTGTGTTTTTTGCATTGTATAGATTTGCAGTCATTAGAAGGAATAATTTTCTAGAAATAGACAGCAGCTACTGTGTTGAATACATTCCACTCTTGAACACTTGCAGAGAAGGTCTAAGGATAAAGCTAGTTACAGTTAAAAAAAAAGACTTTTTTATATCCAGTGCCTTCAACAGATTTTTTTTTCATTGTCTTTATGTGCCTGCTTAGTTAGCACTTGAAAACTTGGTTTACTTTAGTAAGAAAGGTGCTATTCCAATTTTCCTGTCATTTTTGTCTCTCTTTTTACATAAACTAGAACAATACGGCTTGCTATCCCTTGTTTGATTTCAGACTGTGTCTGCAATGCAGTACAGTTCTGTCTGCAAAATGTCTCCTGACAATACCAGGAACCTCCTGTGTGGAACAGAAGTCTCCTCTGACCCTGACTAACTTGTTCTTTGCTGCTAGGAACCCTGGTGTGGTAAGTGGTAATGTTGGTGATATGAGATACTGAAGACTGTATGAATTTCTGTCTAGTTCAGTTTTTGTATCTCTCAGAATATGAAAAAATGTTGGCAGTATGTAGAGTATCGTATGCAGAAGTAGCAGCCAGTTTCCAGACATTTACTATAGTCATGCATCTGTAGCAGTTTCACCCTTTCAGCATGTGCCCCAGTTGGCCAAAAGCAAACATCGTTACATGCGAAGTGAGATGGTGCTGTCTGTTTTGATGTGGAATGTGGCTGTCTGTGGCATGGAGCCCTGTGCTTTGCAGGAAAGTAGAGGGTTAAGCATATGATACCAAACTCTTACCTGTAGAAACATCTGGAAGGCAAGGTGGAAGTCATTTTTCTTGAGGAGCAATGCTGGATGTTTGGAGTTTGCTCTTCTGCTCTGCTTGATGCTCTGTTTTGTGTATATTTTTCTGGACTGTGAACCAGCAAGTGAAGGATAAGGATGAGTGAGAACACTCCCAGGACTAAATCTGGTCCTTGGAAAAAGGAACCAGATCAGAAGGCAGTGAAGCACAGAAACCTCTTCCTAGAAATTTACATTAATCAACAAGGAGTACATAGAAAGATGCTCTATGTCTTTTCTACCTAGTATGCAAATTCCTGGTGTTAGGTGGGACCTGGCAGGGACTAAAAGAGGAACCAAGAAAGGGTAATATAACTGAGCCCTGCTGGCCACAACTGCTACTGCTGCTCAGTGAAGTAGGGAATACACAATGGCCAGCTGGGTAGACACTGGCATCCTGAGCCTGGAGGGAATGACTGCAGTGGGCTTGCTGAGAGTCCCGGGTGGGAGGGAGATGCAGAAAAAGACCTCAGGTGGAGTATTGTGGTACCAGAATGCCTTGCTTTAGCATCTTAGCAAAAAGGGTCAGGTTACAGAGCCAAAATGACAAGGCTCCTGTGTAAGCAGAAGTCCCCATTTGCCGTATTTTCTTTTTCCGCAACGGAAGTTAGAGCTACTACATTATCATTGTTTACTGAAGTTCAGCAGCAATCACTGTGGTCTTGCCATGAGCAGGGGTTACTTTTGCCACAGTGTATGGAACTACATAGCATAGATGAAATTTATATTACTATCAAGTGGTGGCTGCAGCCTGGTTGTATTTCCTACCACCATCTTCACGAAGAGTGATGGCTCCCCAAATGATGATTGAGGAATCCCAAGTTTGCATTGTGGTTGACAGTGGGGTTTCATGAGCTTTCAGATGGGGCACATGGCCATATTGTATGTCAGGATTTCTATGATAAAAAAAGAAAAATTCTCCTTGTTTTAGGGAGACTTCAATACTAATGAAATATCAACTGCTCATGTATCTGAGATAGACAAGAAAGTATAGTTTGCCTGATATCAAGTTTTGGGGTGTTAAAATACATAGCAGAGGATTTTGACCTTCCTATCTAGAGCACCTTAATATGAAGATTCCCATCAGATGGAGACATCCATGGGGATGGTAGAACAGCTATGATCTGGTAGCCTATTAGAAGCATATTTGCAAGTGACAGATCATTAAAGTAGAAAGGAGGTTCCACAAGCCTGGTCTCTTGCTTCCTGTCTGCAACAGTTATTTAAATCACACTCTGTAACCCTGCCCTTGCCTTGGTCATCTCACCTGGGACCTTTGAGTAAAACTAGGTTAAAATGTACTTGCAAGAGAAATGTTTTGGAAATATAACTCATGCACAATGCATTAAATGAGCAAGTTTAAAAGCCAGTAAGAATTTGTACCTGAAACCTGTGGAAACTGACCCCAGGCTTGTGATGGTGTAGCAGGTCTAACCCCTAACAGGCTTGGACAAGTAAATGAGCTTGCAGCAGTGAAAGTGTCTTATTGCAACTATGCATGTGGGAGCCAGATGACAGTGGTTTTTCTCAGCCAGGTACACCTCACTGTATTTTCCTCAACACAAAGCTCCTTCACTTAGGCTTAGTTTCAGCATTCAAGATTTCATTGTATTTTTAGCATGTTGTTTGTTTATTAGCTGCCATATATTTCTTATATCAACAGCAGGGCAAATTAAACATGGAGTCTCATGCCTAAAATAGCTTTTCTTGAAGAACACAAATGGTGCTTTTATACTGTGAGGGAGGGAAGAGGGATTTTTCTAGAAATAATAAAATTGTGTGAACTCTTTAAAGCTGACTTTGCCTCTAGCTAATCCAAAGTGTTTGGATTTATGTGCAAAATAAGGAATTTCGGTGCAGGGGATTATATTGGCATTTCTTTCTGTGGAGAGAAAAGTGAATGAGCATGCTTACATAAACACATAGAGAAGAAGATGGGTACAATGGCTCATGCAGACAGAAGAAAATTAAGAAAGCTGACAGTGCAAGGGGTGATACTTAAAACAGTAGGGGTGTAGAGTGAGCATTCTTGTAGAGCAGCCATTTATTAAGTAGAGACAGAATGAGTGGAGCTATACAAAAATAAAATGAGACATGCTTCAAGGAATTTGTAGCCTATTACAAACTGAGAAAAAACACTGCAGGCATATAAAGTACAGTAAGTGCTGGTACAAGTTAGCAGTAGTGAAAGAACCTGGCTGAGGTTATTGTCGAAAACTATTGTGAAAGGAGTAAGTCTGGAGAAGGAGGAGAGGGAAAAGTCATCTGAGGTGAAATTCTTTGGAAAACTTAAATGGACCTGGCACCAGCTTCTGTGTGTGGGGTGGATTTTATCCTTGATGCTAGGGAAAGATGACTTCCCATTTGAAGAGGTTTTCAGGGAGAGGAGAAAATGGAGCCAGGTTGAACCAGTGGGAAAGGTTTTACAATGGGACGTGAAGGCAGTTTTTGAAGGCAGTAAGGGGAAGATGAGAGTGGGAAAGGGAAAAAAATTGGATCTATGGAACTACAGAGTAACAACTGAGATTGATTTGGAGCTAATCAAGAAACATTGGTTAGGGATAGTGCTGAGCTGATCTTCAGGAGTTGAGTCAAGTGAGACCACTCAGTATTTTACTGAATATAGAAAAATGGTAAACAAGAGAAGAGGAGGAGAAAGATTTGCATAATCGATAAATTATTGCTTATTTTGGGAGGGAAAGTGTTGGTTTTTAACGTGAAATAAGAATGATTACCTATGGCCTGTGTCATAGAGGTGATCAGAAAAGGGCCCTGTCACTGTGGAGTTCCTCGGTGATCCCTTAAAAAAACTTTCCATGAGCACAGCAGTAAGTACGAGAAAAGAAAATGATCAAAAAAGGGTTGAGAAAGAAGTTAAATCACCCAGAGAGAAAAATAAAGTGGGGAAAAAAGTGTTTAATGTGTTAAGAAATCTAAAATATGCTTTGAGGTGTTTGGCTAAAAGCTCTAATGATTTTGGAAATGCTGCTGGTGCCACCCCAACACTTTTACAGTTACTGTGGGCATGTCTTCACAGCCACAGTGGCAGAGCAGTACTGGGCTAGGCAGACATACTCTCAGGGGTTTGCATGAGACTGGCCTTGAGATTTTAGCAGAGAAGTGAAGAGTCATTTCTTTCACACAGCAAACTAGGCCACAATACCACACATCTGGATCTGAAAAATGAGCAGTAGTGAGGTAAAACCACGAAAAGCTATGTGGAGAGAGCTGACTCCAAGCCCCTGAGTGCTCCCTTTGTTTATACTCTGTTGGTTTTAAGTAGCACAGAAGAATAGTTCGATGTGTGTGTGGTACCTCCACTGCAACCCAAGGCTAGTCTTGCTTAGTTAAAGGTTAGTGCTGACAATACTATCTTACCACTGAAAGCTGAAAACAAAAATGCAATGGGGCTTCCTAGTAGTGACTTTTACTGATTTCTGGTTGCAAGGGAGACACCAAAATAACAAATTACAGCTCCTATAGCATAGCTATTGGGAGAATTTCAAACCAACCAAGGTTTTATATAGAGTTTGATGAAGTAGATGACTTTACCTTCTCTATAAATTGCAGAACCTGCCCACATCATCTGTTGTTCCATAATACTATTTTGTGTTCACTGGGGCTCGATACATACAGTGGAGCCAAACAGCCAGGCAAGATGGGCCTGGTTCTTCTCTACAGCAAACTATGGAGAGGAAGGGCACTTGACCTTACTTCAAAGTATTCAGACTATACATTTCAGGGAGAAATTACTTGTTTTCTTTAAAAATAACCCAAAAACATCTTCTGGCTGTGGATCTCTTAAGCAATGAATGCCTATCCTTTGCTTTTTTCACTGTGCAAAAAAAACCAGGTTTATTTCTTCTGAGTGTGATCTTTGGCTCTTCTTTGATGTAGCTTAATGAGTGTCATCACCTCTGTGAACTCACCTTACTTACCTTTTTTATGGAGAACATTTGAGACTGAAGCTAACCAACAGTGCATTTAGAGATAAGTTTAGGTAAACTGCATGTTGTTCCCCTGATATCTGACTATGCATTTGGAAGGATTTGCCATTATCTTCAGTTTCTGCATTCCTCAACTCCTCAATTCAGAACAGACGTTCTGGAATTTATGGCCTCCTGCATTTATTTTGTAACAGTACAGACACTTTTAAGTCAGTGAATTCACCCGTGCTGACAAAAAATTTGCTTTTTCCAGCTGCCTTGTCCAGGGATGCTCAGAGTCCCTATGGCCCTAGTAGACAAATATCTGCTGTTGAGAGACAGACTCTAAAGATTTTTCACATACCATGAGCAAAAGATGCAGGAATAGTTGATGAAATAAAAGAAATATTTTGAAACAATTTAGATTTAATTGTATACCAGATGACTTCTCACTTATTTAGCATGTTAGTCAGAGTGAATATACCTTCTGTCTGTCTCCTCAGAAAAATCTGTTTAGAAGAACCCCCACAGATCTGCAATTGGAAACTTACACTTTGAGAAAAAAATGCATCTGTGGACTGCTGCTCCTGCCACATTACATGAGTTTATTACTCTTAAGGGAAAGCTTAATAGCCTGTTAATTGAGAAGACAGAAGATCTTTTACACTTGACTGCACACTATTATTAGGAGCATAGCAATAAAGGGAGCAAACCTTAGCCTACATACTTGAGTAAAATTTTGCAAAATAAGTTTAACAAGATAGTGATGAATTACCCATGCTACAACGTGCATAGTTCTCTGCAGAGCACAAAAGGGCTAATAGCAATAAAAGCATTGATGCCAGACAGGGATTCTGCTGAGTTCGAGTATTACCATAGACAAGGTGGAGTTGACTAAGCAAGCCACATGTTTCTTCAACATTGTGTGAGGGCCAGCACTTTAAGAGCTGGGGTGTTTCTGCTACTTCTGACTCAATCCACAGATTGCAGAGTTACAACTCCGTAGTATCACTGCTATGTGGAGTCAGGCCTAGCTTGCAGAAAATTACCAATTTTTCCAAAATCTCACCACGTTTTAAACTTGAATCCAGACTACTAGATCAGAGTGAATATTGAGTTCCTTGAAGGTACAGAACAGTTTGTTTCAAGGTTTTGCTCATTTTGTATGCAGGGAACACTACTGCTTTTCAGTGTGTGATCTGATGGCACTGTGATTCACGTATAGGAGCACTGGTACCATGACAACTCCAAACTCAGCTGTGCTTGTGAATGTCAATCTTAGCTTCTAATCCCAGCCCCATCTTGTATAATTCCCATGTTCTGTTTTGTTGGGTGAGTTTTTTCAATGGTACAATGTCACTCTGAATTGCTTCTAAGATTTTAATGCAAGTTGTTACTGCCCTAACTTAAAACAGCAGTTTTAAGCATGGAACATCAAACTTGCAAAAACTTCTGGAACTTACATTTTTATACCTAAGTAAATTGTGGGGCTCTGAAACAAGAAATTATTTGATAAAGTCCATTGTGTCTTATTCTTATCAATTTAAAAGAAGTCAGGTGTGTGATTGTGCTGCCAGTATGAAGTCTGCGAAATTTGGATCTCGAGCATGCTTGTGAGTAGCTCCTGGTGCTTGCATGTGGCTTTGCCTGGGCAGCTGCCTGAGACCATGTCTCCATTCAAGGGACACACAGAGTTCTCTTGCAAAAGAAACTGGGCTCTTGAATCTGTGTTATCTTTATCCAATGTTTCCAATGGATCTGCATCATATACCATTTGGGAGAAGATTATTTTAAAGCAATGTTTAGAGCATCTACACTGGGGGATGTAGAGAGTGTGCAAGTGTTGTGAAGCAGAGGTAATACTTCTTTTCATTTGTGTGTTTCTTGTCATTGTTATTTAGAGATGCTACCACAGGTTGTAAAAAAGTTATTTTTTTTTTCACCCAGTGGTGTATGTTAAGTTCAGTACAAATACTCTCGTCCTGTCTTTTGGGTATCTTCTATGGGAGAGAAACTCACCCTCTAGGGGTACTTAACACTAACACACAGGACATACACCAGTCTTCTCTCAGATTTGAACAACACCAGTGTTTTAATCAGACCATTATCTGGTTTTGTAGACAAGCAATTGATTCTAGTGCAGAAGGCAAAGAGCCAGCAGAAGCGACAGCACCAGAGTCTGTCTCCTTGCGGAGGAGAGCCTACAGCCAGCCAACCCCCTGCAGTCCTTCTGGGGAAACCAGGTGTCTGGGGGAACAGTGGGTAAGCATTCATAATGTGCATATTTTTAAAACCCTGCAGTTTGCTGAAGAAGCTTCTGTTTATGCTCCTGTTTTTAAAAAGAAAAATCTGGGCTGCTGTGCAGGAAGGCTTTTATTGCATGACACCTATGCCGTTAGGAGCTTTGGGTGACTGACATGCCAGAGCTGAGGAGGGTTTTACCAGGAACGGTTTTTGAGTAAAGAAAACTTACTAATTCCTACTTCTGCAAGCACACAGGTGCAGTTTGAGGCATAGGAGCCAGCTCTGTTGCTGTACCATTTGTCTTGACCACCTGTATGAGTCCTTGCTGATGCTAAATTTCCAGTATTTCCTTGTGTGAAGTTGTTTGTCTATATTACTGTACCATTGGCATCAGGGCCTTTGGTGTAGATAACTGCTTCCTGGGAGGCAGGCGTGGCACCCGACCCTGCTGCACCATCCCAGTAGTGTTGGACAGCAGGTGCTGGCATCATGGTAGGCTTGTCACTGTCCTGTCCAGCCCCATGGATGGCCGTAGGGGCTGAGGCGGTCTCCAGGCTACCCCTGCTCCTTGCAGAGACAGTGGGATGGGCCTGGCCAGTGAGGCCCACCATTCCCTGCTGGAGGGGGTCGCCTAGGCCATGTCTCCAGAATCCCTATGCCATGGCAGAAGTGGGGAAAAATAATATCTGTTGAGCTCTCAGATGAAGCACTTTTCGTTATTCAGAAGGAGCAGAGGGCAGAGGCCTAGGCAGTGCATTTGGTGGTGGTATCTGAGAGCACTTGAAGATAAATGGAATTTGTTTGCAAGACACACTGTCCACTGATGTATTTTTGTAAATCCCAAAAGGGAGGGTGGGGGGCAGTGGAGGTTGGGAAACCACACAAAAGAACTCAACCCCAAGATGAAGAAGAGGAACTTTTCAAACCCTCCTTTCAAACACATTTTTTAAAAAATGCAGCAAATCTATTGTCTCTCATGGCAAGTACTGCCAAGAGCTGAGATTTATTTTGAGCTCACACAGATCATGTCAAACCCATTTGCACCCTCTTATTCTGGCACCAAATGTACCTATGTACTGCTCTGGCTGGGTCATGCTGCTGCTCTGACCAGGTCAGGTATGATGCAGACATAGAAACCAAACAGGTGCCTGGCTTGGGAACATGCTGCGGCCAGCATTTCCTCCCATGTCGTCCTGTCCTTGGAGCAAGAAAGAGACTCACTGTGCTACCTTTAGGAGAGGGTTTCTGGGGGTCAGAGCTCACAGGGGCACATAGGAATTGCTCAGAAAGGAGGAAATGTGGCTTGAGGAGAGCAGTTTTGCTGATGGCAGCTTTCCTCCACCAATGACTCAATAAAATCTTGCAGCCAGCTGAATGACCGCTGACATGATATATTTAGGTCTTGCTAGGATAAAGTTGAATACTGTGGCTAGTATGGCACCTCTACCATGCCCAGATCTGCAAGCTGCTTAACAGAGTTAAGGTAGTCTAAGGAATGCTAGAGCTGCAATGGAAAAATTTGGAGGAACACAGTAGAAAAATACAGAAGACAGTGCACAAGCTGATACTGTCTTCCTGACCAAAGGTTTCACAGCCTGTTTCTCTCTGAAGGCAAGATCTACTGGGTCTAGAGAAATGGTGATACAGCCAGTCATCAGTGTCACTAGCCATTCCACAAATGGAGTGATGGAGACTGAATGTGCCTAATGAAGGGAGGAGAAATTTCTGTGTCTGAAACTGCTCTTCTCTTTTCACATTGGTGAAACTTAAGTCTACATAGCTTCATCAGTAGAGAAGCATGAAAATTCTTCACAAGAAAAACAGGTGATAACAGTTGGCATGCTTCGCAGACCAGAGACGCTGACAGACAGCTCTCAGGAAGTGAATGGGAGCTCCACCCGAGAATATTAACATCTGCCCACCAGGAATGAATCTCTGGGGTCACATTTTCCAACAATTGAAATGAACTGACAGAGTTTGGGCAGCTGCCTTTGAAATTAGAGTGTTCAAAGATTTACATCTCTCTTCTGCAATTTGACAGCCCAATCATATGCAATAATCTTGGTGGCTAATCTTTCCCCATATATTTGGTTTTCATTGCTGCAATCTGACCAGGTGCTCTAATACCCTGCCAACTATTGGGATTTTAAGGCAACACTTTGCAATTATTCTTTTTCACATGTACTTGTTTTAATGTGTTCAGATGTGGAAAATCTTAAATGCATAATGCCCCAGGTGTCTGAAAGCCTCTCAGGGATGAGAGCATGCATTGCTAATATTGTAGCCTGAGACAGTGCTTTTTGTGTGCATTAGGAATGACTACAATTAGTAATGGAAATTTAGGACAGGAAACCACCTACCTAGATAAGAGAGTGAGTACAGACAGAGCCATGCACAATAATTCTGAAAACCAAGCAATATTTAACATTCAGATAAAATGAAGATAAGTCTGAAACTCAGCCTCTTAAAAAGCAAGTTAAAGTAGGTCAGAGAGTTTAGACTCAGCATTTCAATTTGAACAACTCACAGAAAGTATCTGCGTATTTTTTTTAAAACATAGGCACTGCCTAAAGCCATTGCTTTGCAGCAGATCCAGAAGTTGACTGAACATCCAAAAGTCTGATCCAAGACCTTCCACTGCTGCAATAATATAGAAAATGAGACTAAATCATTATCCTTTTTTAAGAAGTGTTCAGTCAGGAAAAAAAATTTAAAAGGGTTAAGCTTCATCTGACACATGCCCTAATTCTCACATGAGCTTACTAGCAACAGCAGTAGGCATACACCTCTGTGAGAGCAAGCAAAGCCTGAAGCTTGGTTTTAGCCTTTGAGTCATACCATTATGCCCCACCTTGGGGTTTGTGTGGTGCCACAATACTTCCCTCCAGCTCATTCCTGCCTACCACTGGTTGCTTTGTGCAAGGGCAGAGCCCACCTACAACCAGGGCAACCAAAAACCTCCCTGCATGTGACAAGGCTGATGAAGTGTTAGAGTATGGAGAAGAAAAGGTAGCAAGTGATAAGCATCCACTTGGTGAGATAGGTTAGTACTGTGGAGGTATGCTTCTCTGAGATCCCAGCAGGGGACTCAGAAATGCAGCAGTCTGGGGCAGTCCTAGCAGAAACAACTGTACTGGTTGCTATTAGAAAAGCATGCAGCAAGATCATTGTGTCCTCACATGGGTCCAATGCTAGTAATAAACAGAGTTCCTGTTAACTTGGTACTGGGGAAGAGCAACAGCATTGACCAGTTACAGCAGCTGGCAGATTTCTCCCTTTTTCTGTTCGTATTTCTTCTCTGCAGTATTTCAGCCCAAAACAAGCGTGTTAATTTAAAAAAAAAAACTAAAAAAATAATTTAAAGGGAAAAAAAACCACCAACCAAGAATAAAGTGACACCACCTAGCTGGCTAGAATCCTTAATCTCTCTTGATAGCACAGGAAAGCTTGTACAGACTTCCACCGTGAATGACTCAGATTGGTATTTAAATTTATTTGAGACGAAATCAACCTAAAAATACAAGTGAAGACTGATGCAGTTTTCTAGGTTAGGTCTGCCTTATTTGGTGAGCCTCATTACATGTTCAATGACATAAAACCAGGTGGCAGTTGACACACTAAACCAGTCTAAACAGGTCACAGTCTGCTCCAATGTCAATCATTTGCCTGGGGTCAGGAAGTAAAAGTAGGCCATGACTTCATTTCTAAAAACATCAGATTCGTTTTTGTTCCTTGTTAGTTTTGTTCAACTCTCATGTTGAAATACAGTGGTCACATGCATCCCATGTAAGCAGCTGAACCTGAGACTGTATCTTCAGTAGAAAGTCTCTGCACAGGTTTGCTGCTGCTCCT
This sequence comes from Bucco capensis, assembly GCA_013396975.1. NCBI lineage: Eukaryota > Metazoa > Chordata > Aves > Piciformes > Bucconidae > Bucco > Bucco capensis. The sequence continues at coordinate 730,868 of VWZO01016686.1, read as the reverse complement.
GACTGTGTGGTGTCTATCCACTGCTTCCTATTTTAGCTGTTGAAAGAGTAGTTGTTTATTATTCTTCCTGCCTTGAGCAAAAATCATTTCAAATTTCACAGAACAGCTCTTTTAAACAGCTTGCTCTATGTATGCCAAAGGTATACACAGTCATGAAACGTGCTTACTGGGATAAAAGTCTCAGCTAATAGACTGGTGTCATGATTTTCCCTTTGGTGCACCTCTGCTGATTTGCATCACCTCATTGATAACCCTGGTGCCTCTCTTTTCAGTTACCAGGGTAATTGCAATAACATACCTTTTTGCTAAAATAGAGTTTTCTGAAAACACATTGCATAGAGCAGCCAGCAAAAAGCTGATGGTGTGTGAAAGAAAAGAGCTTTTGTTAAAAGTGCTTTTTCTATGAAACAAAGGCATAGATTTACTTCAGTGGACAGCACTTGATTGTAGAATCCTACCAGATTAATTCCTTGGTATCTCCAAGTAGTTACTCCATAGGAAGAAAAGGTACTTCTTGAAATATCAAATGATAAAATACAACATTTTACTTCCTGTTCCCCTCCAATCCAGCTGTAAGGCCAGGAATTAAAGAGCAGGGTTCTCCTTTTTAGTCCCACCTCAAAGTGGACTGAAAGCAGTGGTAAGTCAGCAGAGAATTGGCCTGAGATTTTTCCATGGGGGACATATCCCAGTCTGGGTTTCTTTTAGTATGCAGCACCACTTTCACTGTGTGATACTTTATCATGTCAGTGATGCTTTCACCAGGTATGTTGGAAGCGTTAGTAATAAAAACATAGGCAACTGCTGAATCAAGTGAAAATTCATCACAATCCTTTTAGGTAAGATGCTGAAGAACCCTTGACACAAGTCCTTTGGTGATAGATTTCTATCGTGTATTAAATAAAATTACTTAGAGTCATATTCCAATTTTTAATTCCAGGCAGTTGTGTGGATCATCAGCATTCCTAAAGGATCTGAGGTAAATTCAATTACTAGGAAATGTTTCACCTGATATAGAAAAGTTGAGTGGTGTGCATTACATTATTAGATGTTTGTTTATTGATTTCTGAGGAGTTATCCTATTATAGTTTTTTAATCCTGCTAAAGACTGCCTCAGGTTTTTGAAAAACACTTTGGATCTGAACAACCATATTGAAGGAGTCATTTATTTGGTTTTAGTGTGAGAAAAAAAGAAAAATGCACAGCATTTAAAAATTTGTCACCAGTTGGAAAATAAGATTGAAATTTGACAAGGGTCAGATCTAGAGTAAGTATTTTAGGTGTTCTTTTCAATAAAAAAGTGTGAACAAGCAGGAAAATTTGGAGACACAGTTCATAGATGGAAAAAATATTGCTGTGCAAATTTTAAGAGAGAAAATTGCTGGAAACTGAGATGGAAGTGTCCCAAACTGTGATATGTACTGTACCATGAACTGGATTTTAATAGCATCTTCAATTAATTGTTACCTGTATCACAACTCTGTGTGGGTCAGTAAATTCAGTATAACATGAATTCAGCATATATATAGCTAGTGTGGTGAGGAGGTAGCTTTATTCGTGCTTCTACTGGATATGGAGATACTAACTTCTTTCCCAAAATTTGCTGTATTTTGAGATGCATGAGCTCTATGTTGTGTCTCCTAGCAGTACCTAGTCAGAATCAAGTGTTTGCTGCAGTGGGCAGCAGGAGAGAAAGTGTTCTTTGGGTAGTAGACTTAGACTTACGGCTGACAGACAGTGGCTGTGTAAGGCCTTTGAGTTATGACTGTGAGTCTGGATGAGATGGGTCTTAGTGCTGCTTAGTCCTGATGCAGTTTGCATCCAAATCACTGTACGTGGGCTGTCCACAGAGGATACTGGTTTTTACTAGACCTCTATTAAATAATTGCCCATCACCTATTACAGAATAGGATGCAACAGTGTCATCTCCTCCTCTTCCCTGTTTCCAGCAAAAGAAGCTCTCAGTCAAACCCAATACTGCTTCTTTTAGCCACCCATGTGTTCTTTTTTCTTGTGGCTGGTTCAAAGTACACCTTTACACACTAGAGAGAAAATTAACATGAATTCTCCAATTTTAGGTGTCTGAATAGAAACCTGAGACTGGACCATAAGCAGGTAAAAATGAAAATCCAAATTCTGAGACCAAAGAAAGAGACTTGTGCTTCACTGTTCTATAAATAGCTGATTTTGCAACCAACATGATATTAATACTTGTCATTACCTGGTAAAATAAATATATGTGATCTATATTTTTTAAGAAGTACTTTTTAGACTTATATATTAATTTCCAAAGCGTGCTACAGCTGCTTGTGGAAATACTTGGTGGGGACTACAAACTAAAGTGAGATTGTTTTCCCAGTAGAATTGTTGATTACTCATTTTTCTTGTTTTCCTTCGTAAGAACTCTCTCCAAGGTTATGTATTTTAGGCTCGTAAGTGTAATTGTATCCTCAGAGCATATCAGTTCAGTTTGTGTAGAGAGCATCATGGCATATGTCATATGAATTCACTGGTCAAATGCTATCTAATGCTGGTCTGCTTTAGTTCAGATTATCAGTACTTTGTAAGTGTAAGATCATGATCTTTGTTGTCAGTCAGTAGATATCTAAACCAGAGATCACTGAACACTGAACCTTTTTCAGAGTCACACTGCTGTTGACAACATTGGGTCCTTAGTGATAGAAACAAAAAGTGTTCTGTTCTGCTGAGTTTGTTGAAAGTCTGTAGAAACTAATAATGCTCTGTTTTAAGTTTCACAGTAATTGGAAAATAACCAGTTCATCTTCTCTTTACAGAAGCATATTTTCAGAATAAAACCAAGAATTCTGCCTTGTAACCACAGTTTACAGCATTGAGAAATCAAAGTAAGTTTTAATAAGATCTTTACTGTTAACATACAATGCCACAGCTTCTCAAGGTATCACAGTTGTAGATGTTTTCAACATAAAGCATTACCGGATTGACTATAAGAAGGAAAGAGGTTCTACTGAAAAATCTATTTATAATTTCAAAGAAGCTTAAACAGAAGAGCTAGAAAACATACTGATCAGTTTCTCCAGAACCCTTAGAAGTCAATGGAAATTGCTGGATTTGATGCAGTCAGCCACAGCAGATGTGGAAACTTGGTATGAAAATACCCTCATAAGCAAACAGATATGATGTCTGAATTTGTGAATGCCAGAAGATTACTTTCCGTGGAGATTCTTAAAAACATTACTTCTTCAACAAATAGCATGAAATATTTTTTACATCTATGTTTTATACTTGTTTTCCAGGGTCCCTACTTTAACTTGTCCCGCTAGCAGCCCACTAACATATGCTTACATATTTCTCTCAAAATTGTTAAGTCTTCACATAACTAAGAATCTTATTAAGTTACTGTTATGTGTTCAGATAGTCTCCTAAAACCCATTAGGATTGCGGGCAAGTTACTCTGAATACTATTGAGCCAGGTTGCTCTTTATTTCAGTTCACATGGTGTTAGATTTTCATTTCTAGAACTGGTTCAAATCTACATATTTTTATACAACCAGTAATGAAATCTCCAATTAAGCAAAGAAGCTGAAATAATAAAGATTTACACTGATAGAAGAGTGTGAGAAAGTTTTCTTCTTGTAATACTTGGCTGAGGTGAGTTTTCGTAATGTTTTATTTCCTTGTTGTAGCCAGGTAATACTGCTTAGCTGCTGTGCAACATAAAAGGCAGCTGGTTGGCTCCCATATTATTCTGTAGATGTCTTCAGTATAGGTATTTCCAAATTCAGCCTGGTATATCACTTTCCATATATTTCACACTGAATTCTCAGGAGAGGAATGTCTACCTTAGCCTAAATCCTTCCAATTGCCCCTTCTTGGTATGGAAAGTCCTGCTTTGTACTTTAATTACAAATGTACCTTTTCTAGATCTCCACAAGCATTGGCTTTTGCTTCTGCTCTTCTAGTTGCCTGCCATTTATTTGCTGGGTGAAAATAAAAAAATCTTTAGACAAAAAAAAAAAGGGAAGATTTTCCCATCTCAAGTGAGCTTTATTATAGCAGCATAGGGGGAACTCAATCTCTATTCTTTCTTCAAAAGAAAATTTTAGTGTTTGCAAGTTATTCTTTGCAAGTTATTCTTACCCTGATTAGCTGACAAACACAATGAGTGACAAACNTCTTTGCAAGTTATTCTTACCCTGATTAGCTGTTTTCAAGGGTTAGAGCAGAGCTAGCCACTAAATGAGTGACAAAAACTCCCTATTAACCCCTTTCCCTTCCCAAAGGGGAAGAGAAAGGGAATAGGGGGAGAGACCTATGGATTGGAAAACTAAAACAGCTTTAATGAAAATAATAACAATAAAATGACATATATACAAATATATACAAAACTAATATTGGACTCAACCCCCTTGATGGCAATTACATCACTGTCACCACTGATGCTGTGGGCAGCTACTGGGGAAGTTTCAGACTGGAAATTCAGATTCAGGAGCTGTATTCTGGAACTGGATTCAGGAATACATGATCTAGGATCAGACAGAACAGACAAAGTCCTCCTTGGATGCCAGCCACTGTTTTGCTTAAATATGTCTGCCTCAGTTGATATACTGCCTAAGGCCAATAGAGTGGTTTTACATTTGAAACAAGTTCTAAAATTTAAATCAGGAAGAGACCTTTGCTGCATTTTCTATCAACTTTAGAAAAAGTCTACAGAAGAACTGATATAACCTAGATTCACAGTTATAAAAAGATTACTAGTAATATTTTATATTCAAGAAGACAAGAGAAATTCGTGTTATATAATATTTCAAAGCTGCTGAACAAAGCAACTTCATAATGGAGGTAATATGAAGTGAAATATCCATGGTTTGAAGAAACTCTGATGGAATGATGCTGTTAAAAGTCACCAGGAAGGCTGCATCTCTGGAGATAGCCTTAGCAAGGAACTAGGGCAACCAACTGAAGCTCTCAGCTTCATCTTTAATAGATAAGAAGCTCGTTTTGCAGAAATCAGTGTAGCATAGTTAAATTGAGGCTTTGGTAATTAGAGTAGCTGAAGTTCTTCTGTTGGATATCTCTTCCATACTTTCTCCTATTAATGCTTACGCTGCCCTGGTATCCTATCCCTCTAACTTTTTCTTTCCTGTCTTCAGAATATCACCAGAATTCACTGCTTAGACATGATATCCAAGAAAAAACAGTTGGTCAGCAGTCAGGCAGTACGAGACAATATGGTAATATTTCAACTCTAGAACAATAAAAACTAAGGTGTATAGAGAAATTACCAAACGCCGTCTCAGAGCACAATAGGATTTAATGCATCTCTGCAATAGAGATTCATCAGAGCATGAATGTATATAGGGTAAAAGGTCAAACAGATTTTGGTAGCAGAGTTACATATAGCTTATGTTCTGGATTTTTAAGTGTAGAGCAGTCAAGAGACAATAATCAAGTTTTGGAACCCACCTATGGTATTTAAAACTCTGCAGATCCTTTAAAAAGGTAGACTGGGTGTCATAACACTTACTGTGCCCAGAAGAACATAAAGCAGAGAATGTAGCAAAATTACAAGGGAAAATCAATGCAATAGCCAGAGACTGAAAATGAAAGATAGAAAATATATGGGGAAAATACCTAGAGAAGAAACAGGCATGCTGCTGCTGTTGTTGCCTTTTCCAATAGAAAAGAGTAATAACTATTTTTCAGTTGATTTCCACCTGACAAGATGACAAAAGAGCAATTGGAATGACTATGACAAGAGCCTATATGCCCCAAACACTTACTAATTCACATATTGATTTTTTAAAGAAAAAATTACTAACCTTTCATGTCTGGTAAGTGTAAATCAGTGACTTGATTACCGGCTGCTTACTCCATACTTGCATACAGTTATTTGACAGTCTTAACTAGAGGGATTTGCCAACTTATTACTTTTTATCTCATTTGGAAAAGTATAAATTGGGTGTTGAAACTGCAATGAACCCTATTAAATACCTTCCCTGTCCTTGCTGGTTGCTTTAAGTGCACAGTAGTTCTTCTTACTGTAAGAGGGATGAAAGATTTCGAGTTCAAATCTACTCAAAAGGCAGCACACACATGCAGATCTGAAGAGAGTGCTTTCTCCTTTGTTACAATGCCAAAATTTTATTGTGATGTCTTGGAAGCATTGCTAGATATTGATTCTGAAAAATGATGGTGCAGGTTCAGCCCTAGTGAAAGCCATTGAGTCAGCTTATGCAGCTTGCTTTTGAGGACTTCAGCCATCTATCAAGTGAACATAGCAGGTTTTGCATATCTAAGTGAATCATTCCTGTACAGCAAAGTGTACAGGAGTGTACAGGAATTCTTAGCTTAATCACAAAGCTACTAATCTAATATACATTCCACAATTACCCTTTTCTTTGTTTCTCAAAATTAATATTCAGTGTCTTTTTGCTTTGAGATTCATTTAGTGTGATTTCAACTTCAAACAACTGATCTTCATTGTCAGAGAGGCTGCCAGCCCTTTCACTGTTAGTCACAGGGATTGTCACGTGCTCCTTCCATTGTGCCTGTAGATCTTTTCCCTTCTCTGGTTCATGCTGCGTAACCTCCTTTCTCTCCTACGTCACAAGCGCTGCAATCCTTTTCCTTTTCTGTTACATGCACAGCAATAATCTCCTGCTAATGCACCAGCTCTGACTAAGAGAATAAGCCCTGTCACCCCAAGCTCAAGCAGCTTCCTGAAATAATACCCCATGATGTGAGATTACATACTTAAAATGTATTTCAGTCTTAGGGTTTTCTTGCTTATAATTCATGCCCTTCAGTGCAGGTTGTGATCTTGCCAAAATCTCTCCCCAGATCTATAATCCTGTGATCTCTTGTCTACTATGACCTGGCTTCGTGTTTGTCTTTTTCACGAGTCTCCAAGTTGCTGGTGAAGCACGTAGCTTCTGATGTGCCTTTACCTCCCAGGGATGACAATTTACTGTGTCCCTCAGCTGAGATGTTACAACAATAATGCTGTGTCCTGGTGCAGCACTTACACACCCAAAATAGCAAAGTCTTAGCAAAATGGGTTGCATTTTGCAATCGCTACTGCCTTAGAATGTAGCACATTAGTCTTCTTATTGGCTTCTGTAATGTGGTAGATAGGTATGTATGTATTCATATCTATCTAGCTTGAGTTTTTCACTAATTCCAATAAATACTGTAAGTATAAATCTTTACACAACACTTTTGGAACTAAAGCAGGCAGGTTGATATATCTGAATATAACCTTACGTACAATAAGAATGGAGTCCCTGAATAGCTTTGATATATAAAGTCAAAGTTCACGTGCAAGTACTGGGGTACATAAGTGCTGTTTTATAAAAATTTAATATTGAAACAACTTTAGAAATTAGATCAAATATTTCTTCTTATATCTTATCATTTCTAAACTGTTTCTTTTCCCTGTACTCTGAAGACTGGCAAAAATACTCTAGGTTGCAAAATTTTGTAGCAAGGCTTTGACGTATCATGCAGTCAGATCTGTAAAGCAAGATTTTATTCTTCACAGAATCTCATAGGTCTTTTCTTTTTTTAACTGAAATAGGGTGATGTAGTAAAGCTAAAGTTGTGTAGGATGTCTGGGTTCATTATGTACTCTTCTACGCATCTTTGAGAATAATATTTTGCTCTGTGGTATGCTAGCTGTAAAATGAGGGTATTAGTTCCTACCTTCTTTAGTAAGCTTATTTGAGCTGAGGAGTGAAGGGATAATTATACATCATTACTATGATAACACTTTTTAAACGTATGATTTCATGCAATACTTTCTAAAAATCTTACTGCTATGCTATTGAAGCATTCATTAGCTTTTTCCCTGTTAAATTATGATTTTTCATTTTATTTTANACAGGAGACCCCAAGTGATTTTCAGACTGTGCCTACAAGACAGCATGATTTTTCTGATATAAACTGTCCTTTCTAGCTGGGAACTTCCAAACAGTGCTGAAATGAAGGAGAGAGAATAGCTTTCTCTTTCAACACGCTTATCTGTTATGAAATGGATATAATCTGGAATTATATAGAAGAGTTTTAGGGTGGAATTACTTTTCTTTCTATTTGGCTATCCAAAAGTTTGCTATCTAGTCAAGTTTAATTGTGTAGCTTACTATTTTCTAGTCAATTGTCATTTTTCCTCAGAGTCTGGTTATTCTTCTTGAGTTTGCTGTAGATATAATTCTGTTGATCCAACACAATGCATACTTTCACATATGAAAACACATGAGTTTTCTTTCTATTGCAGAGTTGTGATTTTTTTTTTTTATTTGTGTGTACAAGTTTCTGTGTTTAAAAAGTGTAAGTCTATTTAGAGGTAGTAGAAATAATTTATCACAAGTAGTAATGTAAGGGAGGTCAAAAGTATAGAACACTTTCTTCTTGTGATTTGAGTTTCTTTCTATCAAGAATGTGTCTAGCCAAGAGACAATTATTCCTCTTCTGTTATATAGCTATAAATAACTGGAAATTCAGTGGCATTCACAGAACTAGAGAGATTACTAAGCACAGCTTGGTGAGCTGTGAAGCTTTTGCCTGAGTTTTGCTCTGAAGTTTGACCCTGTAGCTAGTTAGATGCATAATTTGTAAGGGTATCAGGTAGTTGAAAGTCAAAAAGGGAGGTCTGTTCTCTTTGTCAGTGTCTCTAGACTAGAACATGGCACAATTTAGGACACCAGAATTAAGTTGTAAGGTTATAAGGTAGAAACTGGACTGTGTGGTCTTTATGCAGTGCTGAGTTTTATTCTCCTGAGTGGGACTATATGTCAAATACCATGACTTATTTAAGCTTGGGTGACTTTGAAGCATTAGTAAAACAGAGAGAGCATGCACCTTGAAAGATCAAGGTGCCACATGATCTTACACTTGAGTATTATGGATTCTATTAGGTGCTGCAGAAGCTTGATAATCTTCTCTGACAGATGAATGGAAACTTCATGAGTTCAACATAATTTCTTCTTCATTTTAGATAGCAAAATCTGTGACACAGGAAAGGTCTGTATGGTTGAATGAATCGTAGCATTCAAGAAGTCTGTAACTGAACTCTATTTTTCCTGAATCCTACTCTGTGGATATATCTTCCCCCAGTTCACTGTCATGCTGTCATAATGTCCCACCTGGGCTTTGTTATTGATACAATGGTGTTATGAAAGCAACCTAATTAGAAAATGGAAACTTCTCCTTTAGCCCTGCTAGAAATTCATATGAAATGTAGTGAGAGATAGCATAACACCAATACCATAAATATTTAAAATACATTTTACTCCTGGGTTTATTGAGAACTGTTAGTAGATCTGAAGCATCAAATCAAATGAACAACTAGGTAATGCACAGAACAAGAAGCTGACAGCAAACAATAGATCAGAGATATCTAAAGCAGGGTGTTATTTCTGGTTCAGGTTTCATATTTGGAGGTGCAAGCTATGAACAGGAGAAAAGGTCAGAAATTATAAATACCATTTTCAGCCAGTAAATACTTAAGTTCTTGATTTACAGAAAGAAATCTGGAATGTTTTTTGAAGTTTCAGTTTTAAAATTAAATCGAGTACTTAGGAGCCTAAGGCCATGATCAACTAATGATTGTAAATGCAACCGGACATGCTTAAGATGCTACTGCCCACTGCATGGCTACTCCCAAAGCTGAGTCGTAAGAGCAGAGGGACCTCGGAAGGTACAAATTCTCCTAAAGTACCTCAGTATGAAGTTAGTTGGATTAGCTTAAACTACTGTTCAAAGCAGTTTAAACTATTGTCCTTATGTTACTATGAAGCAAGTAATAGTAAACATTTTAATGTTTGTTTATGAGACAGCTGAAATACAGTTTAAGCAAATAATTTAATGAAACCAATAACAACAGTCTTAAGCTTCTTACCAAGTATGCAGGCTGTACTAAAGACTTCAGCAATTCTCAGAATTATTATTGTGCTGTAGTGCTTAAATTTTCAGTCAGAATTGTCAGGAGCAATAACCTAATTAATGCTGGATTACAGTGGAATTCCAACAAATGTGTATGTGACATCTAGATTAATACCAAATGAAGCCTTCATGATTAATGTTACCATGATGAACACCAAAGGTGTTAATAAAGATTAGACCAATAATTAATGTCAACCAAAAGAAGATAGTTCAGTGCAAAAAGTATTCAATATGAAAAAAAAAAAAATTGCTGTCACCCCTTAACATTCTTATTGGCAAAATTATAAGGATCTAACTAAAACTGAAAAACCCAGACTGTTCTCTTAAAAATGCTCCAGCCTGATCCTTTCTGGTGAGGCAGGCATACATGTTTGTGCTGCCTGAAAAGCACTCTGTGTCGTTTCACAGAGATGTATGCTGTACACTACATGACCAAATCTGGCTCCACCCAAGGACTATCCACAGCATCACTATGTACAGAGAGGAAAGCATTTCTAAAGTCTGCCAAATAGGGTTTCCTGAAAACCCAAATACAGATAATTGATTTGTTCATGCTGGTGAACTGATGGAACTAAACCAGATATATCCACCAGACATCCTATGGTGTGTAATAGGAAAGACAATGTCTAGAGGTTGTTTGCAACATGAGAAGTGCAAGGATACAAGACAGTTTGATCCAATACACTGAGAGGATTGTTACAGATGAACATATATGGAACAGGTCACAGAATTTCATTCACTTTTCCTACCCTGCATCTGAAAACATATCCTGCACAATGGGCCCCAGTGCAAGAGGAGGGCTTGGAAGGCTGGCGAGTAGTCAAGGACATGGCTCAGCATGCACTATCTTGTCCTAGTTCATGAAGTGAACATCCTGCCACTGCTGATGATCATCAGGTCATGGTGACCCTAGCCTCTATTTATTGCAACGGTGTTTTGTTTGTTGTATAACCACGTGAACATGATATATATAATCTGCTGTTAAAAAGGAAAAATATATAATGTGAGGCAGGGACATCCCTGAGTTAGGCCCCAACTGGTCACCTGACCCAGTTGCCCACTTTTCCCCTGCAACCCTGCAAATGGTTATGGGGGCTCCTTGCACTAGTTGGAATGTGAGTATATGATCAATAAACTGATAGCTCTCTAGTCCCTGTTGTGGTCTCACATTTCTCCTGACAGTATTGAAATGCACAACTGTTTCTGAGAATCTTTTCGCCTACACCCAGCATTCTCAGAATACAGTATTCTTGACAATTTTTTCTCATTTCACCAGTGAAAACACAGCAACCTGTGTGATGGTGAGTGGGAGCTAAGCTTCTCTCCAAAGGGAGCTGCCAGGCTGAGAAAGCATAAGGGACAACTAGATGAGCTACAGTAAAATAAACACCATGATCCAATTATAGTACTGTTTTCAGAATATGTTTTTAAACATTTTAAACTATGTTACTGAAAATGAAAGTGATAAGAAAAATTTTCCTGCTGCAGTACGCACAGAGATTAGAATGACTTGCAGGCAATTAGTACTTTATTTGAAGAATGTGACTATTCTCTGTTCATGGAATAGCTCTGTGAACTCTGTGATGTCCTTTAATGCATTTGTTGTTAAGAATTATTTGACAAAGCAGTATCTCAGTATTTCTCATTTAAATCAAACTTTCCGTGAGATTTTGATTTTAATACTTGTTTCTGAAGTCCTGTTGGTTATGTGTGAAAGATAAATTATGCTGTATTGTGTGTTATCCTTTGATTGTACAGCTGGTGCAAGCAAGACTCTCCCCCATGCCTGTAATGTTTTATTTTATCTTTTTCTACAAGCCACCTTTTTAGGTAATTTAAATGTGATTGCATAAGTATCTGTACAGTTTACACTATAGAAATTGAATTGGAATAAATTTTAAGACATTTTGAAGTAGTAGCAGGTTTAACCTCTGTCCAACAAATCTCCTGAACTTCACTCTGCATAATTGCAAATACAATCTGAGATATAGAGGAGAAGAAAGATGTGAGACAGCTCATTATCAGCTTCCACAAATAGCTCACCAGATATCTCCTGTGCTTTGTTGCTGCAATTCAGTGAGATGGACAATGCTGCTATAGTGGTGTTATTTCTGAACCAGGGAACAACTATTCAGCAAAATCCAAATTTTTCCCATATATACTTTTGGTTTTTACAGAAAGTTCCTTTTCTTTTAAGAAAGTAGAAGCATGACATGAATCTGCCTTTTCATCAAAGATAACGTCTTGCCATGGAAGGAAAATGGCTGCATATATACGTGGTGGCAGGGCAAGCCACAAGTGGAGCTTTAGGGCCTTTCTTACGTAGACTGCAGAAAAGAATAGATGCTAACTGCACCTCATTATATAGATGCAAATCTAGAAACTCTCTCATTTCAAAGTGGTATTTAGACAAAATGGTTTAATTGTCTAAGGCTAAATTCACAGCTGAAAGAGTTTTGCTGATGCAGCTCTGTTACCAAGTCCTGAAAAGATTGGTTTTGCTCTTGTAGGTAGTTCTGACCCCCTGGGTGAAATCTACTGACAGAATTACATCTCTAAGAAAAAATGCTATTTGCACCGGAGATTCTACTGCAAAATATTATTGAAATGAAAATTTCCTCTCTAAAGTATAATGTTGCAACAATGAAAGGTTTTTGTTGGATTGTGGTCTTTGAAAATCAGTTTTACAAAACTGAATGGTGAAGCTTCATTAAATCAATCCAGAAAGAAGCTTTCTGAGAGCTTGCCTTGTGTTGAACTTGCCAATTCAATAACATCGTACCAAGCCCAGGACAGTAAATTCTGCTGAAAGGTAAGATGCATTGGATCAAGTTCGGAGTTGTTCCTGTGTGGTTGCACCCCTCTAAATTCACCAGTATGACTGACAGAGCAAACTCACATTTGCCTAGAAAATGGTATGTGGACATATAGTAAGATGTAGCTGCAACCATACATTTTTTATAAAAACATAATAGCAGTAGAAATGTTTCCAGAAAAATACTGGGGTAAAAGGCATGTCTGAAAACAATAGCAGATGGAATGATAGTGCAAATGCTTTAGAACTCTAACAATGTTTAGTGGTTTACAATGAAATAATTTGACTTAAAAAAAATCGAATGTCAGTGGATTTTTTTTTCTAGCTCCCCACATTAACTGACCTTTGCATTGCCTGTTCTCTGTGAGCCTTTGAGATGGAGCACATGCAGCATGTGGAGTCCCATGTCATATTGGTCATCATTCCCTGCTTGACATTTCTTGTGTTCCTAAGTCAGTATGTTCCATATTAATGAGGCATTTGTTCTCAGGCAAGAAGCTATTTAAGAATACATTTTTAATTGTAATGGGTTGTATGTGATTAATTATTTCTACATGGCTTGCTTATATTTTTGGATAGTTCAAAGCAGATTTTTTTTTCCACTGGGTACTGCCCAAATCTTTTCGATGTTCATACTAGTTATCACCCAATAATTTATGGAATTGTCTTCATGAGGGATTGTGAATGTCTTTGAGAAATTTGCCTGGAGCTCTTCGCTATAACGTCCTTCAATATTCTTTGTCTGTAAAAGGAATAAGAGGTCTAACAAACAAGCTGGTTGCAAAAGCTGTGTGTTAATTTGTGGGGTTTTTTTGAAAGGCTTCATTGTTTTAGGACTGCTCATCTCACAGCTGGTGCTGATGAGAGTATGTAGCCATTTTAGTATTGTTCTCTGCTCATCCTTCTCTTTTAATTGAGGCCTACTCTTTTAACTCGGCTATGTATTTAGAAGAAACTGTATTTCAATGGCCAGTACATTCCAAACTGGGCTAAGTTGTTCCCTACGTGTATGCTCCCTGCATGGGGAAAAGGGATGCGCCATGTGTTTTCATTTGCAAAGCTTGTTTCGGACATTTTTTCACACTCTGAACAATTTCTGTTTGTTACTGTTCTTAAAAGAAAAAAAGACTCAGTACTTCAGGGCTCTGGATCTTGAGAGATTATTTGAAAACTCTGATTTTACGACCTTCCGTTTATCTTGGTTGCATAGGACATAATTTTGGCAAGTATAACTGTGGGCCTAATGGTGGTCAGCACACCAGACTCTGAGCTTCAAAAAGATTTGTACCTCATAAGGGAAGCTGAGATTTTATCTCCTCTGAATTAGTAAATAATTAAATTAATGTTAATCCTACCATTCCTGTAAGATCTGTTGTTTGTGGTTACAGAGACTGTAAATTAATCACCTATAAGAAGGATTCAGGTGCAGAGGAAAAGTCTTTTGCTTTTCACATCACCTTTGTCTGCAGCTATCAAATACATAATCTGATCATCCACTCACAAGATACATTGTCCTATTAAGTGGGTCCAGTCTAGTAAAATAATAGACATGAAAATGCTACAATAAAAGAATAAGAAGAATACAAAGTGCTTGTTAGAGCTGTCTGTAGATAAGTGTACTATTCAATGCCTTGTGACTGATTTTTTACAGGTTACAAATTAAATATATTGTTGGCAGCTGACATTCAGCTATTTTGCTTGGCTGTTCCCATTTTAGATGAGCAGGGCTAACATTATGAGGAAAGAGCCATTTGTTCAAAGAGAACCATTAGGTCTAAACTTAAGGGCTATAGCATCAGATTATGTGCTGTCTGCGGGTGGCTTTTTGTAGCATATGGTGACTGAATGTATGTTCTCTCTTTCACTTCTCATACAGAATATGTCATGAGGAGCAGCCTCCAGAAGAGCTTTCTCTGTAGGAAAGACATTCAAATTACTTTGATTTTTCCTTGTATCTATCATGGCAGTATGTTCCTGCAGGGTAAAGAACAGAGCTTTGTTGGTTACTTTTACAGTAAAAGGGGACAAGTGGTGCAGAATGACTTAGCAGAGAATTAAAAGGAGTAACTGCAAATGAAACAAACTGTGGAGTCAAGACAAAGTGCAATGCTGAAAGCATCAATAACTGCCCTATCCCTCGCTGTGTGGTGTGTTATTCAGGGTTCTTCTCACAAATGCCAGTGACTGTTTTTGTTGAAATTTCAAAGGTTAGCAGCCTTCTCCATTCCTCAGTGGGAGGTCATTGCCCTTGATGAAGAGGCAACTGATTGGGGTGTGTGATTGCATATAAGCTATTTCAACTCATGACTGAGTTGTTTTAATTTAAACTGCTGCGTAGTGTATTAATACACAGAGCAGCAGAATGAGACAACAGGAGAGCAGAAACACTTGACTCTTTTGCCAGCCAGGAACGCAGGTGAGAAGCATAATCCTCTTCCCAGTGCAACATGTTGGTGCTTGTGAGTCAGAGCTTTTGTTCTACAACACACTTCTTCTATCCTGGTTGTCAGAGACTGAGTTGTGAGCTCAGAAGTGCTTTTGTATAGATGCATGCATGTGGAGGGAGTGAGATGATGGCAGAGATGAGTAAAGAAACTCTCTGAAGTACTGGTTTTGAACTCTGTGGATATGATTGTGCTATCAAAAAACCCAACAACAGATTTTCAATAGAGTACAGTGTGTGTTAGCAGCTTTGCCCATGAAGTTTATTTTAGTGCAAGGAAAAGTAACAATTTTTTATCCTGAANAGCAGACCCCAAGTGATTTTCAGACTGTGCCTAGTCCTGAAGGTTAACACATAGCAAAAGCCTGTTTGAGTTAGCCTGTAGAAAGGCAGAGGTGAGACACAGAACAGGTACCGTTAAAGACAAAATGGCATATACAGAGAATAATAGAGGACCAGGAGTGAACTAGGGTAGTTCTGAAGTGGAAAATGTACACTCCATTTAAAATTACAAAATTATCATTTGGGAGGTCTTATTGCCAGGTATCCAATTTAGTCCTGGAATCAATTTAACTCAGATTGTGTTTATGAAACAGCCATGCTTTGCACAAATATTGTTAGTGTCAGCTGTATTGAACACTCTGGATTTCTTTTTGGTATTAAGCATAATTATAATTAGTTGAGTAAAATAACAATTACATCCAAAAGGGACCTCTTCCAATAAAAAATTATGCTTTGCTACCTATTTATTAAGTCTTGTAAATGGTTTTGTAATCAGATTCCATCATCCTTTGCTCTATCTGGATGGCCCAAAACCTAGAGAATCTGTTCTTAGTTTGTGAGTGAGTTTGAATGGAGCTTTCTGACACAGTCATGCAGAGTTAGTGCCAAGCACCCTCTTGGGAGAGACTGATTGAAATATGACTGGTCACCATCATTAGCTGAACTTTGGAGTTGCTGGATCTAGTAAACTAGTTTTGCAAAAAGGTAAGCCTTTCCTACGAAACTCAACTTGAGCCAGTTATGTGTTGGAGTCAATTGCTGATCACATAAAGGAGAGAGAAAATGTTTCTTACAATATTCAAGAAAATCTTATCTTTGCTCTAGTCTTATCTGCCAATGTAAACAAGTGACCAAAAAAAATGATAAAAGAGAGATGCTTGTAGAAATGCTTAATAAATTATAGGTTAAACAGAATAACAAGTCATGCAAAGTCTGTAGGAGGAACTAGAAATCAAAAGGGTAGTTTAGGACAAGGTTCCTAATGAGGAAGATTTGCAGGTCCATTTCAAAGTGTGTATTCTTTTATAAACAGAGTAGTGAACGTTATTCTATGCGAAAGGCCAGGAAATGCAAAGTGGAGGTTACATCACAGTGAAAGAAGTTCTAGAGCTGAGTTAGATTTCAAATTTTACTTCTCTAAACTTAATTGTTCTCTGAAGCAGGGGTCAGGCAGAGCAGGATGAGGAAAGAAAGCTCTTCAGTTATGTTCTGACAGTGAGATGGTCAGTTCTAAAGCATAGTGAAGTGAGAGCCCATATTGATTTTGCTGAGGTTTGTATCAGAGAGCCAGAGTCACAGATGTTGGTCAGAGCAACACTTTCAGGCACAGAGAGAGATATTTTTGCTTGCAAATACAGCAAGACTGAAATGCTGAACTTCAGCTTCTTTATAAATGAAGAAAGACTCAACTGTTCTGGGAATATTTGAACTTCGATAAGCTGATCTTTAATAACCAAACCACTCACACCATAGCATACAAAAAATCACATTACAAGAAATTCCCTAAGGACACCCCAAATTAGAATTTCTTGTTTTCCAAGACAGCAGTTACCCCAGATTTATGCATAGCAATCTATTATCTTTGAAGCCAAAGGCATTTCCTATTTCAGTTTCATAAATGCTTATTCTGGCCATTAGACATGGGACAAATATTTAAAACAAAAGTAACATTTTTGGATTTTCCTCTTTTTGGAAACCTTTTCACCCACACCAATTAGTATCAGTCTCTTCACACCTATTGAATACCACTCAGGGAACTCCCAACTGTATTATATAAAACCAGACATATTTTAGATTAACTGTTTTGTATATTTTCTAGCAGCATAGTTGCTAAAAGGGCAGCATGAGGATCTTATCCTTTAGAGAATGAAGATAATGAAAACACCTATACTTGACACATTCACCACTGACAAAACTGGTGAACCTGAACTTGTGTGAAATAAACTGTGCAGAATTTCCTGGTGGAGGAACATCTATCTACCATAAATGTTTCGGTAGGGAAAAGATATTGCCTGGCTGAAAAATGCAGGACAAATTCACAAATGCAGCATGTTGCTGTTTAACAGATATATGTGGCCTTAGGGACCCATGTGGCTCCATTACTTGTCCAAAGTTCAAAATAAAGAGAAAAATAAGTTTTGACAGTCACGTCTGAGGGCAGTGATAACAGATCAAAGGACTTTCTTTTATTGCGATATTTTCATCATTATGGAAAAGAATCACTTTGGACTTTAGCTGCTGTTTGAAATCTTTACCTTTTAATAAGTGAACTCTGTAAATGTAGCTCAGAGAACAAAGGTTCCTCTTTTACAGTTAAACTTTTAACCCTTGAGGTTGAATTGGTGGAGACCAGAGGGAAAATCCACTGTGCTTTCACTGAACTTTTTACCCTTTGAAAAAAGCTGAACAAGTTTAAAGTTCATACACTGAGCAAGAGGTCTCTACTGGGGATTTCTGGTATTATTAACTTCCTGACCTCACATAATTAAAAGGGAAGAGTGGAAGCAGTGCAGACTTTGACTCAACTTTGAACTTTTAACCTCTTGAGGAAGGTTTTTAGTGTGCAAGTGGTACATACAGTAAACTCTCTTATTAACTTTCTTTAACCCACAGACAAAAAAGATGTCAGTAGGCCAAAATTATCCTTTGTCCTTTATGTCATATTTCTATTTGTGTAGCTGTTAAAAATCAAAGAGGATATTGTTTGGATACAAAAAGTGACAGAGACAACTATTTTCCAGGAAGTGGCAAGTACAGTAGGCAAACAAAAAGGAGAAGCAGCCATGAATCTGTCAGACACTGCAGCAGAGTCTGTAATTCAGACTACACTGGGTCTTAGCTTTAGGACATACACCAGTATTTTAGTGTTGCCCCTCAGCAAAATTTTCTTCACAGAGTGGAGGTATTTTATCTCTTTTTTCAACTGGGCTTTACTTCCTCAAGCATTAAACTTAGTGATACTCAGCAGCCAAGGAGATTATGGATTTATTGACTAGGAAATAATCAAATAAGTAGTGTTGTGAATTCTGTATTTGAGTATATAAATTGTACTTTCTAGTGGCTCTTACATAAATGAAAGAAAAATAATCTTTGCTTCTTGTCTCAGCAAGATGAAGATTATCTTCGGTCAGTTGTTTGTCAGGGACACTATTTTCTATGAACTAATCTGAGGAACAAAGTGGGAAGAAGTAAAAGTTTCATTTCAACCTCCTAGCATTAGGGTTATTGAGAAGTAAAATAGAATTATCATGAATCCATGTAGTTAAAGATAAAAGAACTTGGCTGGAAAAAAAATACGAAGAATGTTAAATGAAATTATTTCCTGTAAGAGAAAGCTGTAAGTTTCTGGGGCGAGATATAAACAATGTATATATCCTCTCAAGTTTTTCATTATAAGAAAAGGAAGTACACAAGTGAATTTATATCTTGTGTTTCCCTAAATGTTTATTGCATATCATAGCAATGAATTCTGAATCATAGCAATCAATCATGTGTCTTCTGCACTACAAACTCAACACTGTTCAATATAAATTGTAACATTCATTTGAGTTTTCTTCAGATGCAGAAACACTATCAGAAAAACCTGCAAAATGTCTTTTGGAAGCAGATGTACTAGAGTATGAGTTTGCTGCATTAGGATTATTAGAAGATTATCGTGTAGCCAGCCTCAAGATTTTACTGCATCTTGAAAATTTTGAATTTGGAAGATTTTTCAAACCTCTTGGTTAAAGCCAGCTGACCACTGGAAAAAGAAAAAAATAAAAGAACCCAACCCTTTTTAAAAAAAATAGGCAAATCAAATTGTTATTTAGGGGATCACCCTGTATGTCCTGGTGAAAAGAACTCTGAAAGACAAAAGTCCTGAAAAATTTGGCAAAAATGCACCTTTACTTGGAAAGATACCAGATTAGCTTGGTTTTCTAATGGTTTTCATTGTTTTTCTACTGCTTAAAGATACTGGCTACATTACCAAATAGTGTGATGCAATTCAAATGGGTCTGTAGAGTGAAATAGTTACTGTAGTAGGACCAGATATTCATGCTGTATACATGTGGAGGGTGTATTTCAAAGTAGCTCTGGTCTGATCCCCTGAGTCAAACACCCATTGTAGCAGGAGCACATCATGAATACTTCTACGATTTATTTTTTTGATCTATTTTTAACCTGGAAGAACCTATTTCATGTGCTCTGTGACCGCCCTGTGTCTATGAAGTCTTGACTCAGAAAAACACTAATGCTACTGGTTATTTGTTTGAGAAGTGAAATGAAGAGTAGAATGGTATTAGTCAAAAACATAGGGAGGGAAGAATACTTGAATTGCTACATATAACAAAATTCATTAAATTTATTTCCCAAATGTAGATTTAAATGTGACTTTTTCTTATATGAGGCCTGCAGCTGAGCAGCGGATCTTGTTGAGCCTTGGCCAGCCAGGTGCCTTGCTCCTGGATGGGGACGTGGCCTTCTCTTTAGGGCATAGTGAAAGAGAGGCAGGCATCTGCTTATGAAAGTCAGCTTCCTTCTGCTCTACCTGCAGAGCAGGGTGAATGCTCTTATTGTGCCCTGGCCTTGGAGGAGAGCATAAAAACCATGGCTAAGTCTCATGCTTGGGCTGAACAGACTCCAGCAGTACTGAGCAATCTCGAGGCTGGGCAGGATTTCCCCTGCTCGCTTTGCAACTTTTAGCTCTGAAGATTTTCCAGTTTTTTGACTGCAAAATAGGTGGCTTCGAAGTCTGGACACTGGGCCAAAGTGGGCAAATTTTCATGTGGATGGCCTCTTGGAACAAAGGCCCAAGTCTTAAGCTTAAATTCCTGTTGCAGAGTATGGGGTTAGTAAGTACATCTTTACTAGCAGGTTACCTAGATTTTATTTTTTTTCAGCAAAGACATAACAATGCTTTTTCCCCTCATCCAGATCACTGAACCTCTTGAACGATTTTAGTGCAGAGGTTTTCCAAAAAGCATTCAGCTTGTGGTGTTTAGTTGCCACAGAAACTTCAGCTGGAGCTAGACAGAAGTTTGGCAAAGTTACAGGCAATTGATAGCAGGGTGTTTATCATAACAAGCTTTGGGAAACCTTGCTAGCAGCCCCTTTCTGCAATCTCACAGTTCCTACATACATACAGAATATGTAAAATCAGCATGAGTATGTATGCGTGTGTGAGCATGTGGATGGATGCAAAGTGTCAGTGTGTGTCTGAGCTTGTGTACTGCAGAGCTACTCATGTGAGAATGTAAGTGCCAGAGCCTGTCCCTAGGCGTGGATTAGGGAAGTCAATTAGACACATGCTTAAGACACTGGGGGTTCCTTCTTCTATCAGACCTTTGCAACTACATCTGTCCTTGTGCACTACTGTGCACTGGAAGCACTGAACTTCTTTCACTTAGATTTCAGCATTGATAAACCAGCACTGGCTCTTCTCTGTGGCAAGACCCTTGGCTCTGCTGATCTGCATTTGCTGTCCCTCAGAGCAAAGAGCTGTCTGATCTGCTTTTGCAGACATGCCTCCTGAGCATGGAGATTATATTCAGCTTCTAGTGAGGATAGAGATGTAGGCAGAAAAAAACCCCTTGTAGTGGAGATATTTAGCACCCATACAGGGCTCTTCAAGAAGTATCTCTATATTACACGGAAATATTCTTGGGACAAAACTGCACTGTATTTTTTGCTGTATGGAAACAGATAAAAGATAAATCCAATGATTATTATCTGTTTGTAGATGGAAAGCAGAAATGAAATGGTTTACCTGGGCTTCAGGATGAAACTATGTCTGGATAAGATTTAGAAAGTCAAGGTCTCGTTCTCAGTCCTGCACCCAGCCTATATATCATTACCTTTCTCTCATACTGGATTTAGGTAGCTTTTCTTTTCCTTGCTTTCTGCATGGGCATGTGACAGAACTTACAAAAATTGGAAAGCAAAGTTCTCACTTTGGCCCTGCACACTGGAACAAGAATAAAAGAGGAATCCTGGTAAACATCACAGCCCACACACTCCGCCTTTGAGTCCTTCGAAGCCAAATTATCAAGGCTGAAATGTGTTGTGTGAAAAGAAGGAAGAGGAATTAAAAACCTGCTCCACCTTGCAAAGGGATACTTACAGCTTAAATTCTGGTCAAGGTGAGGGACAAAAAGGAGATATATCTGAATTACAATCCCTGCTTGAGCATTTAAGGGGGATAGCACCCCACTTACTAGAGCTAAATGGAAAGGCCTAACCAAGTTCTAAGCATGTGCAGTTAGTTAGAATGACAGTGGTAAACACTGGCAATGAATTCACCCATCTTTTTGTCGTATGGTTCTGCCCTGCCTGCAGCTGCACTTGGCTGGTCTGAACATGGCTGTGGGTGTCTGACAGATGAGTTGAGAGCAAAACACCATGTCTGTAGGTGGAACTGGATCGTAGTAAGGATTTCCCCTGCTATTTCGTGGGCTTCACCCCTCACACCAAGTGGATCATGTAGAGTTGGGAAGATCCTGATTTAAAGTGCCAGAGAGGAGGAGTGGTTGAAAGAAGAATTGAAGGAGAAAGCTCTGCCAACAAAAAGGATCCTTACTAGAGATCCAGAAAGTTATTTGTTGACACCCTGAAATGAGGCTCCTCTGAAGGTATATGTTCGTGCCCTCATGGTGTTTCTCAAAGGCATGCTTGAAAAATCTCAGCTTGGACTCATTTTTGTTCCTCAGCTGTTGCTCTGTTAGTTTATGTGTAAGTCTAATAACATGCAAAGATTTGCCTATAGTGACTACTACAAATGCCAGTTTAGCTGATGGATGAGTGTGTCTGTTTTTCATTATTACTTTGTGGCCCTGCAAATAAGACATCTGAGTGCCTACAAGGATGAAGAAGACATGATGCCAGCTGAAAAACTGCTTTCAATCAAATTAAAGACTTGATAGTGAAGAATGGCAAGACAAAATGGTGGATAGATGTAGGCTAAGGGCTTTAATTAGCAAAATAGACTACATGGTCATCAAAGCCTTCTTTCTTAATGGTGAGTTGGAAAAAAGTTCAGTTTTGTTTTGTTTGATTTTTTTTTTAAATTTATTTGTTGGGTTTTGGTTTTTCATTTGCTTGGCTGGTTTCTTAATTTCTTTGTTGGGTTTTGTTTTTTTGTTTGTTTGTTTTCCCAATGTAAATCAAATCCATTGCTGAAGGTGTTAAGAATGATGTGCCTGAAGTTTATGAAATGGCCAAGCAGATACTGGTGTACAAATCAAAGGAAACTTTAAGATTGACCCTTATCCTATAAAGCTGAACTTCTCATAAGCCATCATAAACAGTTTCTCTCCTATTTGCTTCTTTTGTGCCATGGCTGTAGCTCTAACTATTTAACAGAAGACCATTCCAAGCAGGTTAAAAACACATTTCAGACCTTGTTTGCTTAGCTGGCTACTGGCAAAGAAATCTTTCTCCCTTGGAAGTGCATAGCCTAATTTGTCTAATAAGATGCTTTTCCTCTGACACATTTTAGTCTGTCCTCTGACATAACATTTTCCTCTGATGTGTGATACATGTTATTTTATTACTTATCCTTTAAAACTTTTCAGTGTGCCTTATGCAATATTACATACAGTACATAGAATACCTTTAGTATTCTAGTGTCAAGTATTAGAATAAGCAACTAAAAATAATATATAAAAATACTTTAATATGTAGCTGATACTTTTAAGAGGGTTTTTTGCTAGCTGGAGAACAGGATGATATTTTGGAAGTATTTCAGGAATTTGTGTTGGTCTAAAATCTCAACCTCAAATCCCACCTTACTGGCCACAAGACCATCAGGAGTCTGCTGGATGCTGTACTGAAGAAGTACCTGTTTCTATGTGTGGGGTTTTAAATGTTTGTTACTCATCCCCAAGTCTTAATTTTTTGATGTGGCACAAAAGTGAAATGAAAGTACAAAATAGCAATCTGTGACCATGGTGAAGATACCATAATTTCAGTAAAGATTTTCTCGATTCTAAACTACTGAAAAGTTGCTGTTAATAGCTTAGAAATCTACACTTCTTCTTATATAGGACCCTTATTATGTTCTGGAAATACATAATTATAATGAATTAATATCTGTCCACTATCACATATTGTCCAAGAGGATGTCAGAAAAGAAGGGAAAGAAATGAAAGGATTAGTGAGTTTCCTAACTTCTCACTATTTAAGGAAATTGAAATATATTGTAGTAAGTGAAAGTTCAGCAAAATAAAAATGTGAAGCTGAGAGTCTGGCCCAATGAAAGAACATCAGGACTCATCATCTGTCTTGAATTCTGGCCATACCCCAGCTTCCCCCCCCCCTCCAAGAAATGCAGATTCACTCTCCCTTTAAAGTACATTACCACCTAAGCAAAAAAATCCTATTGTCTTTGCTAGTCACAGTTGTAAATTTGACATGCTTGCTTTATTAACTGATACACACTACCTTTAACAAAGTACATTTGTGTTGTGCCATAAGATGCTCCTGTTTACAAGTAGCTGTTCCCTGAAGGAGGGTAATTTTAATGTCATAAGAAACTTTATGTCATGTTTCTCACACTGATGCACCTAATGTAAACAGCCTTCCCCAAGGAAGAAAGGGGGAAAGTAAGAATGCAGAAAGTACTGTATGAAAACTTGGTTTGGACTACAACCAAGCCTGTCTTTTCCCCACAGTGGTGATGGCACAGCACCATACTCTCCAGGAGCATACTGCCATTTTCTCCTTTTAGGGTAGCAAAACCTGATCTCTAAAGTTTATGGTGGCACAGGAGCTGCAGCCAGTTCCAGGAATCTGCTGCTGCTCCCTGGGTCAGCTCAAAGTTGTTTTCATCAGAAGTGTCACTGCAATGGGAAGAAGTTGTAATAATGAGTTTCAGGAGGCATTGACATAATCAGGTCAGCTGGAAGTGCATAAACAAGCAAGGGGGGGAACAAAACACACAGAGAAATGTATATCTTTCTATCCTGTCCCTGGAAGATATGAAGCAAAAACCCTTTGTTTTCACCTGCTGGCATGGTACCCTTGGTCCCTCTTCTTCTCTTTTTGACTCTAAGGCATTTTCTTTACTGCAGCCTGGCAGACCCAAGGACATTTTCATCCATCACATGATTCTTAGGCAAATTTTCCTTTTCTTCTCATTGTTATTGTGGCAGGCAGATTTCTTTAACAGGCTGCTTAATGTCTAGGTACCCTCCACTGCAGGAATATCTGTCAGTGAGAAGGAGAGAGGATAAGAGTCTCTCTGGGGTCTTTAGGGCTGCTGGGAAGGGGGAAAGAGGGAACTTAAAGGAATATCGTACATTGCAAGAATACCTAGGGAGCTTGTGCCTCTGATGATGAAAACTTTACTAGACTTTAGTATTTTATCCTCTTGTGAGCCTATTGAAAGTTTTTCATGACAACTGTGATCTGAATAAAGGCATGAAAAACACCATGTTATGTAATTTGAATCTAGAGACAGCACATGCTAATGCAAACTTTAGTCATTCACAGAGCAGGCTGCTATTTTAGCGGAGGCTGAAAACACTGTTTCAGTTTAGAAAAAAATAATCTAAAACTGTTGAAATTACTGAAGAATTCTCTTTCCTGATGTGACACTAGTGATGTCAGAAGTAGGGCCAGCAGTCCTGGCTGGGAGATGAAGCACTTTGTATTTATTGGGCATTTAGAGTACATGGATTTGCTAACATCCATGCCAGTATTTAATACAATCTCTAGCTATAGTACTTTAAGAAAACTGATTTCATGAGGAAGAAAGATGGCAGATTCTCAGATTCTGTCCTTTATGTTTTCACCATTGCTGAGCAATTAAATTTCCTTTGGAGGGAGAGGTCTTGGGGAATATGAAAAGGAATCTCCATCAGCCCCATCTCCATTAAGCATCCAAGTCAACCCAGAAAGGAGGTGTTAACAGGGAGCTAGGAAACAGTTTGTTCATGAGAAACTCATCTTTTGTGATCTGCTGCAGCAATGAATTGTGAGTACTCATCGATAAGGGAACCAGTTTTAGGGGGTCCTTTGGGGAAAATTTTGAGGTGCTCTAAAAAGAAGGTGTGATTGTTGGATTAGATACTGTGACCTTCTTTTTACAGCAGTGTAGAGCTGAAGATTGCCTTTGACATTGTTTGGCGAAGATCTGCTGGGGTTTTGGATAAGACTGATGTCCTTGTAAGTACAATCTCTTGCTTCTGGCAAGAGAGTGGCAATGTATTTCTCTCAGTATTTGGATTATCACCATGCTTTCTACCTACTTACACTTCACTTGCAATTTTGGCTAAGTAGAGTCATCATCTTGATTTTATGCCCCAAGCTTTTGTCTGGTACAGCTGTGTAGTGTTAACAGCTGCTGGCTTTTGTTACAGAAGTGGGTGCATTTTAGCAATAGGCAATAAGATTTCTGCTCTACAGTTTGCCCAACCAGTTTGTGAAGCACTTTGTAGATCCAGATATATAAGAAGCCCCTAATGATCTTACAATAATAATAATTTGCTAAAAAGAGATTCTGATCTGTGATTTGATGTGCAATTTACTACTGATTTATTATACAATATACAGAAAATCTTGGGCTTATGTTACTAAGACTCACTGAACAAAACTACAAGTCTAGAAATTAGGTTACTATTCTGCAGCTCAGTGATTAAAATAAAAAAATACTCTATCACTTGTATTTACATTTTTGCTGCAAATCAGGTCACCCTGCCCTTTGAGTTCTGTTTTCCACAGAAAGGGCCAAATCCATTCCCAGTGTGACTCCCTTCACTCCAGCATGGTTGCACAAGAGATGTAGCTCATTAAGTCTGTAGAATAACTCTCTTTTGATTAGGGTTAAAAAAATCTTATGCTTACTGGCATACTAGGAGGGTTGGGTTTGGGGTTTTTTTTATTTACATTAACTGGAGCTGGAATAGACTGTTTACTTTAAATGTATACATTTTATCTGCTTTCTAGAGGTTGTATAGAAAAAAACATGGCTGTAAATGAAAGCAAAATCAGAAGAGAAAGTAAATATATCTTAGCTTCATCTTCCTCTAATACCATTCTCTGCTGAAAATACAGATACAGTTCTGCTGCAAACATAAAGAAATTTGGTGACTCACTGCTTCATCTCTAAGCTGGGAGCACTGGGTAGAGAATAACAATGAGAGGGGTTACACTTACCTAAGAACCCCACAGAGGAGGTGCAAAGAGAGAGCCAAATGTGGGTGCTACCCCCAGGAGGCTTCCAGGAGAGGCAGAAAGAGGCAAAAGGAACAGGAAAGCCTTGTCTGCCTTGCACAGGTGGGACACTGAACAGGGAACTACCAACCTACAGTGTGGGAGGGTATGAGAAAGGCCTGGGATAGAGCTAGCTGGAAAGGCAAATATGAAGCTTTCTACAGAGTGTGAGATTGAGAAAAAAGTCAGATTGAGAAAAAAGTCAGATGAGGTACCCAGAGAAGAGAGGTTGGACTTTTTTGGCACAGACAGGAGAAGAGATAACTGGAGTCACCCATGTGGTCTATCAGGAAAGCATTCAGTGGATAACTGATTTAATTCCTCTGCCTCTCTCCAGGAGAAACTGGCCAAGACAGTCGTCTTTCTGTTGTCTCGTCTCCAATTACTTTGCCATAGACAGGGACCTGCAGTGCCCCAGACTGTGTCTGGTGGCAAATAAATAAATCTGATTGACTAGCTCTGTGCACATTAATTCTCTGGGAGTAGCAACAGAGTGGTATTGCCCTTTGTACATGCAAGGGCTAGGAAAAAATGTACTGTAGCACTTTTCTTCCTGATGTT
Source organism: Bucco capensis (assembly GCA_013396975.1). Classification (NCBI taxonomy): domain Eukaryota; kingdom Metazoa; phylum Chordata; class Aves; order Piciformes; family Bucconidae; genus Bucco; species Bucco capensis. The sequence continues at coordinate 703,653 of VWZO01016686.1, read as the reverse complement.
TAGCTGAAAGTAACATTAAAGACCTCAGCTCCTCCCAGCAGGTCATTAAGCCCCAGGAAATAGCCTGTTCCTCTATCGTTATTGCTTAATTATTTTCAGCTCTGTAATCTAATTTGCAGTTTGACTCTATGTTGATTCTAGCTGCTGTATCATAACCTTTGCAGTACAGGAAATGTGACGCAGGGTTGGCTTTACTGACATCTAAAACTTTTGGTGAAAAGGGCCTTTTTCCAAGCCTGAAGCTTCAACAAATAACTTGTTTTCTAGAAAGCCTGAAACCTTTAACATTCTGGAGTTTTCACTTTCTTCTAAAAAAAAATAATAGAAGGTCTTTTTTTGAGAGTATGCCATTACTCTTCAGTTTTAAAGCAGGATATTAGAGAAAAATGTCACACAGAAGGTGTTAACATAGTCCTTTTATTTTAATATAAGATGTTTCAGGTGTTCTGAAAAAACAATGAAATAAACTCATAGCCACACAGGCAAACTTTCTGAAGATAGGAATTTCAAATGAGATAAATTAAGGATTGAAAAAAATTAAAGCTTTAATTATTATTAAGTACATGTTGTCTGAAGTGGATAGTTTTATTTCAAACAGAAATAAGTTTCTGCAATACCTACTACCTATTAGGTTTCTGTAGAAATCTCCAAAAATTATTAGGAAATTAAAGCCGTAGGGAGCCGACTGCTTTGAGATGTGTCTCATCCAGACTTTTGTTCTTATATCTGGAATTGTTTGACAGAATACAGGGACAATAGATGCACTTAATAGTACACAATATATGAGATGCTTCTGAGCTCAAAGGTTCTTCTGGATGCTTATTAGTCATGTGACCCTGTAGGAGGGCACTTAATCCAAAAAGAAAAAAGGGAAAGCATGTAAAGGGGTTTCTGAAGTGTAAGTCTCCAGAAAAAGCACAGAAGAAAATAATTTAAGCTAGGAGGTGAGAATGGGGGAAGCATATAGAAGTTGGTGTTCAGCCCTCCAAAGACTATGTTTTGGGTGAATATCCTTAATGAGTAGGAAGTATTGAAAGCAAGATTGTATTCTGTTTTTCCTGTAGCCTTTTTTTTTTCAACTCTTGCGTGCATACCTCTGAACCTTGGCCGCAAACCAGGTTAAATACACTTTCCCATTGTTCTGCTAGGTCTGTCGTGTTGAGGTGCACCAGGCTGAAACTGAGGGCCTGAGCCTGCAGTCTGGGGCGGGTCATGGCATTAAAGGTTGCAGAGGAGGGGTGGGAGTGCCTATGCTCTGTGTGAGCCCCCAATAATATGAAATAATCATAGCATTGTGGTTGCAAAGCCTTTCATTCCTGGACAGTACGGTGACAGCTAGGCCTGCCCTTTAAATTAAAATAAATAAAATAAATAAATAAATAGAATGATTCAGGGAGAAAGGCCTTAATGCTTAGAAGAAAGGCTGAAAAGAGAAGATATTCAAATGACAGCTAGAAGAAGGGAAGAATCCTGATATAATTGGAGTAGACAAAGGGTGTTCACTTTGTGACACATTTTGAGAAACATCCAGGAGCATTTGTTATGCCAAAGCAGGTTCATGGTTCAGTGGAAATGCCATCTTCCAATGGGGAAGTAAGCATAAGAGGCAGCACTCTGATCAGACAAGGGAACAAAAATAGTTCATGGTTCCAGAGTGGATAGTTGCATACAAGTTTAGATATATTATTACCATAATAGTCTTGCTAAATGTGCATAACATTTTCCTTTTGTGATTGTTCCACTGAGGAGTGACTGGATAATGCTGCTGTTCACTAGCAGAGAGGTCTTTTTAATTCACTTCATAAGCAGCAGCGTTCAGATTATGTATCTCGCCCTCTTCCTGTAGTTGTTAGTTATGAACTAGAGACTATCTGTGTTTATTTCTGAATTTAAGATACATGATAAGAAGATATGGAGAAGCCTGTTCATGCCTTAAGCAATGCCTGATGACATGGGAATTTTTCAGATTAATCTACTCAAATACTGGCAGATCTGCCACAGCAGTCTCATGTAACAATAAGCAATAACAATTGGACTCCTTGGTTTAAAGAAAAGAAGTTTGCAGAAGTGGCTTTTAGAAAAAAAAACTTTTTAATAGAAGAAAAGCTTCTCTTTTCTCAAGCTGCAACCATTTTCACAAAGTTTTGAGGTATAGGGAGACACATTAAAACTGAGTTTGATAAAAGAAGCCAGAAGAAGCCCTTACACCATTTGTTCTGACCTGAATGACAGATTTCATCTGGCTTTTCTTTTTGTGATCAAATGTGTGTGTGCTTGCATATATATATATATATATGTATATATATACACACACACTCTCAAACACGTATAAAATAGTATATGAACTATACAAGTAGTCTAATATCCATATATGTGTCTGTATGTGAGTGTAGATATATACATGTATGTATTTTACTTTGTTCAAAGATGAATTATATTCCTTTAATTGTCTGGACTGAAATCCTGGGAGAAAAGGTATGTTTGCTTTTGGTGGTATGAGCAACTAACCTGCTCAGGGATAATCCCAGGCAGGCTGGCTAGAGAGGAAGCATCCACTGAGCTCTCTTCAGAGGAATAGAAACATTTTCACATAGAGCAACAGGGCTGTACAAGGTATGCACCACTGAAATCAAGACTGAAAGCAGGAACTGACTGTAAGGAGAACACAAGTAGAAGAGAGAGCGCTTGGTAAACCCTTCTAATATCTTTATCAATGGCTGAGATTTTTCTCTATCTAAAAAGTTAGTTGCTCTGGTTTTTATATTTTAACAATACCTGAGGGGGTTGAGCATTTTTAGGATTTAGGGTAGCTGGATAGGTCTAGACATGTTCACCTCAATACCGTTGTCTTGCTTGGGCCACTCTGTGCTTTCTGATAAAAGCTCAATATTTTGTATTAAAAGAAGAATTACTTCCATATGGGCAAGCAGTGTTTTCCCAAAGGCATCAGAAGGAGGAGAATCTATCATATCCCTGCACAGAGTGCTGATGGATTTAACTTTTAACAGTGTGTTCTTTATTCCTGACTGGAATTAGTTATCCTTAAGATCTTAGCCTTTGTTTTTGTTGTTATGACTTTCTTTGTTGAATTGGTGAGTCCTTAAGCTGTAAGTACCTTCTCCCCAATAAATTTATTTTAATTGCAATCCATTTAGCTCCTGATCTTTTGGATGAGAAAAAGAGATGGAATTACCTGTCAGTGTAAAACATCTTCTCTTTTACTCGTATTTTTTTTTCTCCTTTCTGTATTCTGGCCTTAAAATGTAAACATTAGGCCTTTATGTGGCATCCTGGAACATTTCTTATCAGTAGATTCACCAGACATATTAATTAGTCCTGCTCCCGCTGACTGACCTCTGTTAGGTTCATCCAAAGATTGTATAATTCTCTTTGTCACAGCAGATCGGGTTGAACTAGTTTCACTGTGATTCAAAATCTTTAACAGAGATGCAACCATGGTGTAGTGTCTCTAAGGAGTATGTGTGAATTTTGTTCTTCTCACTCAAGAAATAAATTAATTGCTTTAAAAAATTCTAGTAGTTTAATAAGCTTTTTTTTTTTTATACCATAAATAAACCATATATAGTTTATAAGCAATATATTTTTCTATGGTTACTATGGTTTTTTATGTTACTGTGGTTTGAAGTAATCTTGGTTTTGCAAAAGCAGTTATAGATGTAATTTGCATTATTATGGCACAGTATAGCCTCTGGTGTTTGGGTTTTTCACATCTCAGAGAGACCCCAAAGAGTGCTGGTTGTACCTTCAACTAAGCTGCTTTTTCCATAAGGTGATCCTCTACATCTGCTTGCCCTCTGAGTTGTGTAGCATATTTCATGTTACAACGGAACCCTCAAGGCCTTGCATATTGAGCAAAAGGTTGACTTTACCCATGTAACTAAAAGCTTTGAGTGATGGTGCTTTAACCTTGTAATACTTGCTTCTGCAAATTCTTTCCAGAAGCTTCTTCTCTTCCTTTTAAAGAAGAAAAAACTTCCTTCTGAACTTCTCATCTTTCATAAAAAATCTTAATCTGACTCACAAGTAACAAATAGAGGCTTCAGTGTCCTAAATTAGATATCCACTTAAATGCTGCATCAGTCTTCAATAAATAGGCTAACAACCATTGGTTCCTTAGTTATGAGTGGGGGAAAAAAAAATTCTACACACTTCTCTTCTCTTTTCTGAAGTACAGGCAGCTGTTGCTGGCATCAGTTTCAGTGTTTTGAACTTTCCATTGTGACAAACTAGTGAAGTTTTTTCAGTGGAGGTATCTGCGGACAGAAGGAGATTTGGCTGAATAAATCCTCTCATGGGACATACATCAGGTAAAGCCTGCTATTTAATTTACAGTATTACTAAAGTGATATTAGGTGTGGCAGAAACTAGCTTACTATGTGTCTAATTTGGGGAAAAGTTATCCATTTAATTTCCTTTATGCAATCTCTCTCTGCATATGTATGTACAGGGTACATGTAATACTTAATGAATTAATAAATACTTGGCTCTGAGAGCCTTAGAGCTGAAAACTTAAGTAAATCAATATATCATTTACTAAACCAAGAAGTAATACTTTGAAAACAACATTTTTTTGTTCTAATTTCACATTTGACCTTGAATATGTATCTAAGACAAGCAATGTTCTTAAGAGGTGGTGCCAGGATGTAGGTTTATTTCTTCTGATTACAATTCTGTAGGCTGTTCTCAACTGTGTTTCTATGTGGTAAGCCAAACTTAATCCTTGGAGTAAGACCATTTTACCCAATAGATGTGTTTGGCCCATTAACTTTAGTCTGCAATAAAGTCAAGGACAAAAGGATATTCTTACGCAAAGCAGAATCACTAGATGTGCTACTAATCACTGAGGATTAAAATGAGGATATTCCTGTCCTTATAGCACCTTCGTATGACTTTTTAGCCTTTTTTAAATAGCAAAATTACAAGGATTTTTTCCCCCTAACTTTTAAGAAGATATCATAGTTTCATCTATTAACCCAAAGTAGTGAAACTTTATTAGAAATGCAATTATGTTTCCCAAATCATTTAGCACTTCTGTGCATGCGATTGCCAAGCAATAGTAGTTCTAATTACAGTTTCATAAACTGCCTATGGGCAAAATGGTAGTCTGAACTTTCCACTGTTACTTTTTGGGTTTGGACATTCTGATGAATAATATTAAACCTACATATTTCAAAGAAAAATAAGTTCAAAATTTCTATAGAGGGCTGAAACCCCATGCACCTTAATCTTGTATGTAGATCTACAGGAAATCAGTGGGACCATTTTGTCATCAGTTATCTGGAGGCTCTTGAATTCATCTTAAGTGGCATTTTATAATATACTTTTATAGTATGTAACATTTTGCCTGAACAATACTACTAATATCCTTCCAGTATTCTGAAAACACAAAAACCCCATGGCAGTAAGGTATTTCATTAGCAGAATTTAATGAAATTTCTCATTCAAATGGAAAGACTCCTTATGTTTTTGTTTAAACTAGTGAAATCGGATTTTAGCAACAAATACTTGATAGTGTATTTTTAAAAATATATATGTAAGAGCAAGAGATTTCATTCATAAAGAAATGCAGCTTATCTCACTATATTTAATTACGATGTTCTGAACTGAAATACATAGCCAGTGGGAATAGGACTATTGATTAAAAACTAGGGTAGCTTCTGTTTAGGCTGTTGGAGTCTCTTTTTTTTTTTTTTTCAGTTACTGCATATAGGAGAGGCCAGTCTGATTGCATTATAAAATTAGGTTAAAAGACAATATTTCTATCACTGAATTGCATGTGATCCATTGCTTGAGAAAAGACACAATAGAATACTTTCACTCTAAATATAGAGCACTTGGCTGTGCCTGGCATAAAGAGTTTTTATTTTACCCTTCAAATTCATCATTATAAAACCAGAGATACCTACAACACAAAGAACACTCCTAACTGATATTAATGGGAGTGTAAATAGTCTGTTTTAGACTATATATATGCCTTCAATTTTAGGGAAATTTGCTATGGAAATTACAGTGGATGTTTGGAGAGCGTAAAGATGCAGACAGAGCGTCACATGGATTTTAAAGAAGGGGATCTCATAATAATATCCCATAATTATATATCTTCCCAGGAACAGCAGCTCTTATCTGACAGCCTAGCTGAGCTGTCTGAGCATCCCCAGCAGGGAGGCAAGTGCGCTGAGAGCTGCTGAGCTCTATGGCATGGGTTGCTTCATGTTCATCAAACAGGTGGCAACAGTTTTTATTTTGTATTGCAGCCAGGTTTGTATTTGTCTGATAAAAGATGATAATGAATGAAATGTGTTAATGTTGATATATGAATAAAAAAGCATAGTAAGGTTTTCCAAGAAAATAATTCGGTTTTGCTTAATGTTTCATCTCAGTGAGTTATAAATTCATAGGAAACAGAGCTGGAAAGAAATCTTGAAGGGTCATCCCCCCTGCTCTGGCATTGGATTAGCCCTACCTAAACCAACCTGACAGATGTTTGTCAGGCCTGTTCTCAAAAACTGCCAGCATGGGGACTCCATGGCCAGCCCAGGCAATCTGTCTTTACACTTAGAAAAACTTCCCTTAGTGTCAAACTGAAATTTCCTTGGTGAAATTTCATTCACCCCCAAATAAGCCCATTTTTTCTGTCTTTTCCACAATGGATAAGAAAAATTTATTTCCTTCTTTTTTTTTTTTTGTAACAATCTTTTACGTATTAGAAAGCTGTTATCGTGTCACCTCTTCGTCTTTAGTTCTCTAGATTAAACAATCCAGATCTTTCTATACTCTCCCACACTGGTGGGAGCACTCAGCCTTTGATTTTTGTGTTTTAGAAACTTATGTGGGACAAATAGGTATCTAGTATACTCACATGACATATCATCTGCCTGTGAATAAAGGTTTTTATAAAGACATAAAAAAGTAGCAAATGTGTTTACAAGTACTCAATCAGTGTTGCATAAAGAGTAGTGTGCAGAGCTAATTGAAAAGAAGGCAAAACAATTACAAAAAATATGACCTTATTCTCCTTGAATGGTTAAGAGATTTTAAATGTGCCTGCCCCCTCTGCAAGTATATGCAAAGCTGAATGAAGAAAGAATATGAAATAAGATTATTGCTCATCTAAAAGAGAAAATGCTGACAACAGAGGCAGAGCTTCTTTTCTCTCTGGGTTACTTTGGATGCCATTCTTTTTACACCTCATCTGATGTCTGCAGTGTGGAGGAATTAATCTAAGCTAGTCATTGTACAGTGCTTTTTTTGAGCGGTAAGTAAAAGCTTTCAGGGTGCAAATCACCTAATCATATTTAGAAATCTGTTCCTGGATGAGATGAATCACTGCTGAACTGTTTTTTTCTGCTCCATTAATTTTAACTGAGTCTAGGTGACCAATTTAAATGAGTAGACTTTTCCTACATTGCTGATCATGTGTCTCAAAGGGATTTTCTTTAGAACCTCTAGAGTCTGTGCAGAAAGTCCATGTTATGGCTTCTTTAAAAGGAAGCCCTGAGAAGATGACTTGCAGTTACTGGCAATTGAGTTGTATGGCTCTAATGCTCAGCAGGTGGAAGATCTTGCATTGGCATAACTCCAAGGGGAAGTCGTGTCATGGGTGAAACATACGCTCCAGAAAAGAGAATTGTACTATCTATCTCTTTCCAAAGAGAAAGGGAGAAAAAGCCAAGGGCAAAAATAAGTAAGTAAGAGAGACCTTCAAAGACTCTCCAGAGAAGGACAACAAAATAAAGGGCTTAAGAAATAACTTTGAGGGAGACAGTAGGACAGAAGCCAGATGTTGAGGAAAGAGCACTGGAAAGGAAAATCAGGATGATTCTATTTTACCTAGTTCCCAGGGCAGAGGAGCCATAAAGAGGAGTAGGTAGGATTTTCCTCTGAACTGCTGTTTCATACTTATTTATATTAGCAGAAAACCAAACTATATAGACTTCAGAGTGTTGATTGCTGCTGGAAAGAAAGAGCTGGGACAGAGATTGCAAATGAGGGATATACAAAATGTACTTCATTAGGGAGGAAAGGGAGAAACCTGAGTTTGTACTGCTTCAGTGACTGGAAAAGATGTGAGGAGACAGGGGATCTTCATGCTAGAGCTGGAGGACTAACTGAATCTAGTTCAGCTGAAAGTTTGGGAATTACTGGGATAACTAGAAGACTGAAGCAGGTTGCCTGAGGGGCTCTCCTATGCTAGAGATGGGACAACAGCCTACAATAATAGCTTTGTCCTAAACCCTGAGTTGCACTGTCCTCCCTCAGAAGTAGCCTCAGAAAGTAGTGATTTCTGGGAGCTAACTCTGAGGTGTGACTTTTTTTTTCTTTTCCCTATGGTGCTGCTTACCTGTATCTTTAGCCAATTATATCCTACTTTGTCCTGGTTCAAATTTATTGGCCAGACAATGTGAACTGAAGTTTTACTCCTGTCCATTCCTTCTTGCTGATGTTCTCTGGAAAGACAGCAAATTCAAGACCAACTGTACCTGCTTAAATGTGAGAGTAAGTAACTCTGACCTAAGTCAGGTATTCCTGCACTGCTAGCAACTCCAGCTGATAATTTTTTACTCCTCAATGGAAAGAAGAGTAGGTTCTGCTTATTTACGTCACTTTTATGCAGGGTTTTATTCATGAGAAACGGTAATGGTAAATGTGATAAACTCTTTAAGTATCTCACTAAAGTATAGCTTTATTCAAATCTAATGTGTTACTATGAAGAAAAGTTTGTTCCAGTTCTGGCTTGTCATCCTGTTTTGATTGGTAAGGGTATGATATAGAAATCTCTTCATGTTTTGGATTGCTACCCTTCTCAATCTTAAAATTGGGTAATGTCTAATCTTCAGTCAAGTTTGAAATCAAAGTAAAGTTTAACAGATTCTCTAGTGGTACTTCCAATCCAGGAAATCTTCAAGGAGTACAAGTTTGTGGTTGGTAGCAAAACACGTGCTTCAAACAACAGAAACAGTTAGGTAATAGCCTATGTCATGTCTGGCTTGACTTAAAGAGGGACTTTCCTATCTGAGGCAACCACTGGACATAGTTTGGTATTCAGAGCTGCACAGTGACCGTGTTAACCTAACCCTGTCCTTGGCTGAGGAAATATTTGAGTATTCTGTACAGAATGGACAAGTGAGACTGACAACAATGTGTCTAAAAATAAGTGAAGGTCAGTGATGATATCATCTTCAGGGAGATCACTGAGGTTACAGTACCCACTCCAGTCAAAGATGAGATTTGAACAGGGATTTTCCACATCCCATGGTTGTATTTCAGTCAAGCTAACTGAGGGAAAGAGAAAAAAGAGCCAACTCCTACTCCTCTCAGCAGCACAGGTAGGACTGTGGAGTACTTCCCTGAAAGGGAAAAGGGCAGGATGACTAAGTCCATGCATGTTTTCAGGTATGTGTCCTGAAAGGTATGTTTCCATGGAAGGTGACACCCTTCCATGTACAGAGTCCAAGGGCCTACTACCAACATCGGAAAGGTTTAGGTTTTTGGTTGAGTCTTATTTTAGTTGCCTCTTAAAGCTGAACTGCCACCTTTTAACTGAAGTCCTTTATTGACCAGACTTTTGTGATCAGAATTAACCTGTTGATGCTTAAGATGTAGCTTCACAAACATAGTCCTAGCTCAAGAAGTTCCTGCCTTTCCCTGGCTCTGCCTTAGTACTGACCCCTCAGCAAATCTGGGAATGATGCTGCAGTTCCTCAGAATCAAGTTAAATAACCCTATTTGGTTCTGGGTTAGAAAGACCTTAGAAATGCTCTCATGTATTAGCACATCTGCAGGACTCAAGAGTAGGTATGAACTGGGGATGAGTACAGAGACAATGGAAAGTGTGGAGGGGCAGGAGGTGGGAGCTCCTTGTCATTCATGTCCAAATGTCATGGATGTCCAAATTTCACAACACACTTGCAAGTGCAGAGTGTTGAGGTATTCTTCTGTTTTCAAGGGCAGTGAAAATAGTAGTACAGTTTAGGATGCTTTTGCCTTATGGTTTCATTTTTATTCTTCTTTTCTTGACTTTTCTGGTGTACTGATCTTCCCACAAATTTTCCTTTCCTTGATCTCCAATTGTAAGTATTTCCAAACAGATCAAATAACAACACTTCTATTTTATGTTTCAGTGATGTGAAGCAGAGCTGATTAAAGGATAGGTAGGCAAGGACAGCACAAAATTTCTCAGTGTATCTAGTCTGCAGTCTTTTCTGTAGAAAGTTTCCCTTCAAATGTTTTACACGGTTCATTGATGCACATGAAAAATTATGTTGCTGTAGTTAATAACCTTACTTATTCTGTTGAATTTATAACTCTTACTGGGAATTAAATGTCAATAAGTCACTTGATGTTTTTCTCATATTATAAAATCCGTATGTTTCCTGAGATCTCCAAGTCTTGTCATTTAATCTGACTATAGTGATCCTTTTTTGAGGAAACAACTATCTGATGAATAACCAATGAATTTATTAATGCCTGGAACTAGAGAGCACATACCTATTTATGTTGAAAAAGACAACCCCCCACATGCTTGTACTCAGTATTTTTGGCATTTACATTTTTGTTTGTTTTTTTATTTTTTCATTTTGTTTTTTTTTTACAAATTCTGACAGTTTTTACCTTTTCAGGTAAAGGTTTCCTCCCTGAAACAATGACTGGAAAAAAGAAGTGTCTCTCAGAAATGCTTCCTAACTATCAGCAATGCTGACTTTCCAGCAATGACTGACATTATCTACCCTAGTTCACTGGTCCATTCTTCTTTCATGTAATCAATGGTGCAAAGTCCATCTAGAGGCCAGTCCTTAGTTGTGTGCTCCAGGGGTCAGTCCTGGGTCCAATGCTGTTTGACATCTTCATTAATGACCTGGATTCATGGGGCAGCATAGAACCTCAGCTAGTTTCTAGGTGGTACAAAACTGTGAGGAGCTGCTGATAGACCAGGAGGTTGTGCTGCCATCTAGAGAGACTTCCTCAGGCTAGAGGACTGGGCCAACAGGAATTTTATGAAGTTTAACAAAGTTCTGCACCTGGAAAGGAGCTACTCCAGGCACCTCTTCAGGCTGAAGGTCGATGAGAAGGAAAGCAACTCTGCTGAAAAAGACCCTGGGCCTTTGTGGACACAAAGCTGGCCTTGAACCAGCAATACATTCTTTCAGCAAAGAAGGCCAGCAGCCTCCTGGATTTCATTAGGACCAGCATTACCAGCAGATAAAGAAAGGTGATCTTTTTGCCTCTGCTTAGTCCCACTGGTTCCAGTGCTGGGCTCTCCAATACAAGAGAGACAGACATGTTGGAGCAAGTCTACTGGGAAGCATCTGTCTTATGAGGAGGGGCTGGGAGAACTGAGACTGTTTAGCCTGCAGTAGAGAAGGCTCAGGAGGGTCTGATCAATGTATAAATATGTGGTGGGGGCAGGGGCAGTGAGGAAGAGGGACCCAGACTCTTCTCAGTGGTGCCCCATGACATGACGGGACAAGAGGCAATGGGCACAAACTGAAATAAAGGATATTCTGTTTAGCATGAGCTAACTACCACTCTACAGTCAGGGTGGTCAAACACCCTCAGAGGTTTCCCAGAGAGTCTATGGAGATTTTCAGAACCCTACAGGACATGGCCCTGAGCAATTTGCTGTAGGTGACCCTAACTGTGAACAGTGGTTGGACAAGATGATCTCGGCGATGCCTTGCTACCTCAGCTGCTCTGTGTGAGTCTGTTGTTCTTGCATAAGCTTAGCAGAAGCACTACAATAGGCTTTGTCTGGAAGCTCTATCTGTGATCAAAATTGACTCTCTTGTACATATTTTTTCTTGTTCCAGCAAATTTTCTTGTATTTCTAGATGTTCATTGTTTCATTTTCCAAGTTTAATCCTACTGTAAGAGTCAACAATGTTCATGTCCTCTTTGCTCCACTTGATTCTCAAAATGATTTCATGAGAGTATTAATAATTGTGCAATACATGAATTAAGACGTTTCACATCCAAGACTTTGCCTAACATATCCCATGATTCTCCTTTCAGCAGGGCATTGTTAAAATCTATGGGCTAAACACAAGTTGATGTTAGCTGTACTTGCAAAATATGAACTTGAATTTCTCAAACACAACAGAGCATCCTGGTTAAAGGTCAAGGTAGTTTCAGGATGTTACTGCATGTATGTTTGTTAACCATGGTACAGCTCCGAGTAAACAGCTTATTCTTTAAGCTCCTGTCCTCGTGTGTTCCCAATAGAAGAGTCACATAAGGGCATTGGGGTTGATGCACCAAATACTGAGCTAATTCTGGTGGAGCATCCTAATGCCATCTTGTGTGCAATTTTTAAACTGCATTTTGGTTGTTACTTTCACGCACAAATCCGAATTGACTGATGAATACAGCTACTAATCCCAACTAATTCTTTCACCTTCTGCTGTTAATTAATTACTCTAACACAGGGAAAGTCTCTTAAGTCTAAACTCCCACAAAATGCCTGTATCATTAAAACAAGGATGCTTTTCATTTCTTCTTTTCCTAGTCTGATTGCTTTAGAACAATTTTAATAACATCTTCCCCAGCTGATTTTCCTTTTAACCTAACATATTTTGAAACTGGTTGATTAAACTGATAAGCTCTACAGGCACTTTGTCTCAGTCTATTGATGCTAGGAGTGAGGTGCCCCTGGGTTGCATGGTGAAGAAAGCCTGTCACTATTTGGCTTTGACAGGACTTCTATGAGCTACTGACACAGATGGCATGCTTTGAAGGTGCTTGTCCAATCTATTCTTATAAAATCTCTATCATTCTTTCTTGCTTTTCATGAGTTACCTATATTTGGCTGAAATCCTTTTCATATTTTAACAGCCCTTGACTTACCTGTTCTCAACTCTTGTCCACCTCTTGACAAGTTTTGCTTTAGATGTCTTATAGCTATTTTTCATATCTCTGTTCCATGATTTAGCAAGTCATGGCAAAATTACTTCCTCTTATACCTCCAGCAGAGGATGCTTTCATCTGTTGTTTTCATAGCATTCGAATGCTCATTGAATTATTCTTCTTATTTACCACTACTAGCATCATTATGTGTGAGAAATGCATTAGCCTTGACCAGTATTGATCAGTATAGATTCACTGAGTGAAGGATCAGGCTTGTGTTACTTTCCTAAGAAAAAATGTGAATTTGCAGTTATCAACATGATGGTTCCTGTAGTTGTCCCTCACCCCAGCCAAGCTGTAGATGTGAAGACAGAGGGAGAGGGAATTTCAGTAGTGAAAATAAGAAAAGTAATGGTAAAGCAAATCCCTCTGGCAGAATGTGCTACCTCCTCTTCACTCCCCCAGTTCATCTGCTGTTTTGTCCTGTGTATTAGTGAGAACAAAGTTTACATAAGGCCATCCATCCAGAGATAAAATTCTGAAATTTATCTCATTCTTTACTATATTGTGACCTATTATCCTTACCTACATCTGCTGAGCTGAGTGTTCACCACCTTTAAATAGATTTTGAAATTCTTCTCGTCATGGTTACTGTTATGGTTATTGTTTGGTCCTTGAATATAAATGCTTGTGGTTCAGATGCTGTAAGCTGCAGAAGCATGTAAGTTCAATGTAGGAAGATATCACAAACAGCTAGTTTTAGAAGTGTTTTTCCTTTATTTCTTGCATTTTAAAAAAGTGATCAAATTATCATGCCAAGATCTGTCAACTATCCTTTATTAAGAAGTCTGGTTTTGCTTAAGGCTCCTCTGTTGTGAACTGGATGACATAAAAGAAGTCTACTTCTGTAAACGTGTGGAAATAGGATGATGTTTTTTGTTGTAGTAGTGGTTATTTAGCAATACTAAAACAATGAAACCAGTTAGAAAATATTACAGTAGTTGAACACCCCACATACTGAAAAAGAAACTACATACAACAGTCTACTCTCCCTTCAGACTGCAATACTGTGAGTCAGCAATGTTCTCAAGCTAACTATGAATGGAGTTTTAACTAAAGTCATCTCCTCACAAATCAGTGGAACTCCCAGAGCAAAAGCCAGAGCAACCCTTTAAAAATATATTTCAAAGTGATCAAAGATGCATGTGTCTTACCTTGTTCACCAGGGAGGAGCCTTTCAATTGCAACCAGAGTTAATGCAGTCATGAACTTCAGCATCTTTCAGCAACTGTCTCACCTTTTGCTGAAATTATCATTCCATGAAACCTCTTTCAGAGCAAATCCTTAACCAAGCTGAGTAGCTGGAGAACAGCCATTACATCTTAATCTTTCATCTGGTAAAGCAGCAGAACATTTAGCAATGTATACACAGCTGAGAAATGCAATTTGACTGGTACATTAAAGGTATTTGGTGATCTTTAATCTGAGCATAACTGCTACCCATCAGGGATGCAGTAATGTGCTTCACAAAGCGCACATGAGAAGACAAGACACTTAATGAGTTTTGGCTGAGTTGGGCACGTTGTGTGCAGTGTTGTTCAAACTATCTCAGGCTTCCTGCCAAGTAATGCAGAAGAAAATGCCTTGGAGTATGCTAGCTGTCTATCAAGCCTGTAGAAAGTTTTCTCAAAGACAGTCTTTGATTTGTGAGTCAACCATTATTAAGCTAGTGTCAAAACTCACTCTAGAAACAACAAAATGGAACATAGCTCTGCTGTTACTTCTAGCATCCAAATATTAAGCATGAACCTAAGTCTATAGGTACTGTTGTGTATCTCTGGAAGCCAGAAAAGGTTTGTGCATTGAGTTATGGGGCTTAATTTCTGAAATGACAGTAATGGATGCAGGGGAGAGAATACATGGAAAGACCATCTTGCAACTGACCTTATTAAAGGAGGGCTGTATATTTACAGCACAAGCCTCACATTATAGGCTTCTAACTCAACTTGCTGGCACATACATGCAGTGTGAAGGGCAAGCGGGCAGAGAAGTGCTGTGACCTGTCTCTGGTTCCAGTAGTCCATATAAGTATTGGATTGGTAGAGGGGTGGCCTACAGAGGTGGTTTCTGTGAGAAGCTGCTAGAAGCTTCCCCTGTGTCCAATGGAGCCAATGCCAGATGGCTACAAGACGGACCTGCCACTGGCTAAATCCAAGCCCATCAGTGACAGTGGTAGTGGCTCTGTGATTAATTTAAGAAAGGGGGACAAAAACCTCTCAGTTGCAGCTGGAGAGAGGATTGACATTATCTGAGAGGAACAACTCTGCAGACACCAAGGTCAGTGAAGAAAGAAGGGGAAGAGATGCTCCAGATGCTGGAGCAGAGATTCCCCTGCAGCCCATGCTGAAGTGTGTGGTGAGGCAGTCTGTCCCCCTGCAGCCCATGGAGGTCCATGATGGAACAGATAATTACCTGCAGTCAGTGGAGGAACTCATACCCAAGCAGACCATGGGAAGGACTGAATAACAGTCCCCTGTGGGAGGGACCTCACACTGAAGCAGGGGAAGAGTCCTCCCCTGAGCAGAAAGGAGTAGAAGAAACAGGGTGTGATGAACTGACTGCAACCCCCATGCCTCATCCCTCTCCACCTGTGGAGGAGAAGAATTTGGGAGTAAACTTAAGCCCAGGAAGAAGGGAGGGTGTTTTAAGATTTGGGTTGATTTCTCATTATCTTATTCTGATTTGACTGGTAATAAATTTGTTTCCCCAGGTTGAGTCTGTTTTGCCCATGATGGCAATTTCCAGGTGATCTCACTGTCCTTATCTTTACCAATGAACCTTTCATTGTATTTTCTCTCCCCTGTCCAGCTAAGAAAGGGAGTGATAGAGCAGCTTTGCTGGGCCCCTGGCATCCAGCCAAGCTCAACTCACCGCTACATGTTAAAGATGGCCAACATGGCATATTCGCCTGATCAGACTAGCTAATGATGGCATATTGGCTCTCAGGGAGGACTTTGCATTGTTTTGCTACCAGGAAAATGTCATTTAACACAGTGCCATGCCCACAGGACCCTCATGTGAAGGCATAGTGGTCAGCTTGAAAGTGGCACTGCAGTTCCTTCTCCATTGGAAGGTAAGATTGCTTCTGTGTCTAGTCTGTCAGAGACTGTAGGAGGAGACTTTGAGGCAGGTATGCTATCTTTTAGAGAAAATGCTGGGGAATCATCGAAATAGCTGTCCAACACAGCCCCCACATAGGTGCTGAGTAGTCATGACAACTGTGGTTTTAAAGCATTAGCATGGGACAGCATTCAAAAACTATTTTGCAGGCATTAAGTAACGAATCAAGCTGTGGGCTGGTAATTGCAGAGTTACTAGATGACAAAAGTACACTTTCTGACTTGGAGGAACTGCCAAAAAGGAACTGAGCCACAGGTAATCACTACAGATTCAGCCTAATTGCAAAGGATATGATAACAATGTTATATGTAGTAGCTGACTGCTAAGAAAATACGGTTACTCTACAGAGTAACCTGACTCTCTGGGAAGTATATTAATAAAGACCTGCTTGAGGTCTGCAGCAAGCCAAGCTATGTGAGGATTTGTAATACTACCAGCAAGATATAAGACTCTCAAAAAGGCTTTCACACAGCAGCCTGTTAAATTTACTGTTTGAATATCCAAAAAGGCTTTTTAGACCTTTGCCTTGTCTGAGTTTGTATTGTTGTAAATATTATGTGGTTTGAAGTAATGGGTTTGGAAATGAAGACATGAATTTAATGTTGTGACTATATTTGTGGGAAAAAAGAAACAGAAAGCTTAACTCTGAGGATGGAGAAGTCCTCAGATATTGCTTCAGAGTGGGTCCATATAGAGTTGCCAAAAAGTTTTCAGCACTTCCCCCTTCACTTTCCTGACACACGATTCTTCTTTTCTTACCTTTCCTCATTTATCACTGATTCCTGTTCTGAAACTTGTACTGCTTTCTTTCCACTGTAGATTTCCTTCATTCTACATGCTGCCTACAGTGCAAACACATGATGAAGCTACTGTGGCTTGACAAATTATATGGCACCAGATGTACCACCACTGTGTCTTCCTAGCTCACAACACATGCAAAGGTAAACTTCTGCTGTATGGCTAGGAACACGCAATCAGGAGTTGCATCAGCACAGCTGGCATGCTGTGACTTGTCACAAGTCTGGAGACCTGGGTTCTCATGTGGCATCCTGTATTTATAATGTGCAAAGTGAAAGTTAGCTAACTAAAAGCTCTAGCTATTTAGCCTACACATAATAACCAAGTTACTGAACTTCCTGTAGTTATAACATTTTCCAAGCTGGTGGCCTCAGATGGCATGGATTTTGTGAGTGTACTAAGGGAGAAGCACTACCTTCCAGGGAATGCTCACCAGGAGTCTTCTTGTGCAGAAAGATTGGAATAGGATTGCAGAAGATTTGAAAAGTTCTTTGAGTCTTGCATGTACTGTATTGCACCTATATTCTGCAGAAATGAATCTCTTCACTCTTTTAAAGCTTATTCCAGCACCACATAGCCATTAGAGAGTACTGAGCTACCTTTGAGGGACAGTGTACCTCAATGGGCTAGCCTGGTATCAGGACTTTGTATTCTGGCCTGGGCAGTGATCTGCAGAACAAGAATTTGCCCACTGTACAAACCAGCCTGGTGGAACACTGTGTTAATACATTTATATTGCTCCTGGTAATTGAGTTAGCTTGCTAAGGTCTGATTTTAATCTGTTGCAGCACACTGCCTTATATCAGTGGAGACATCCTTTCAGAGTACTTTGTCTCACAATCTCACTTTGAGTTCATCTCATTTTTAGGATGGGGGAAATTATGCACGAACTATCAATGTCATGGAGTCTGAGAGGTTTGGGATGAATTCTCTGCAAGTCCATGGTTCCTCTGACCTGCAGCCTACAAACCCTTCTTCAGACAGTAAAAATCTTCATGGTAATCTAGTGCTGTATCCAAGGCTGTAAATAATTTGTTATGATTTTGCATCATCTTGCAGATTTTATTCTTGACTTTTGGTGCAAAGAGAGAGATACACTCATATACATCTAGGCCACTCTCTGTTTCAATGGATCACTTGGGACATAGCTCCTTCAAGAGTAACAGTGAAAATATGTTTTATAGTCTGTAGGTTTTTCTTAAAAAAACAAACCAAACCAACCAACAAAAAACCCCACAAAAACAAACCCAGAAAATCAACCACAAAAATAAAAAAAAAAGGTGATAAATAACAAAAAATGAAAAACAAGATAATCATCTTCCAGTCTTTTTTTGTTGTTGCCTCACCTGGTGAATAGGACTGCTTTAGGACTCTCCTTTTCTCCTTGTCTTGATATGATTAAAGTAGCAGTGGCAGTGTGTTTCCAGAGGATTGGAGAATGTTACGAAGATTGTACTTGGAAGAGACGGCCAGTGTCATGTTAAAGTGAGTCTGTGGCACAATGAATATCTCATGCACTGTATGGGACAAAGCACCTTACTTTTACTTTAAAGTTATCAACTCACTGGGAAAAACAGATACCTTTTTGTGAAATGGAACTTCTAAATTACTTAATTAAAATGCTGTTAAACTATTGCTGATCTCATTTTCAGACAGTAATTCCCGACTTCTCTCTATATTTACTATTACAATGTCTTTTGAATTTGGCCTCAAAGGTTCAGATCAGCATGCACTGTAGCTATTAGTCCTACTTATAAAACTTTCATCTCATTCCCTCCCTTACCCCACCCATTGTGGTTTCAAGAAATTTTAAATGTGCATTTGGCATGCTTTCTGACCTTGACTTTTGAGCATTCAGGCCAAGCACTCCATCATTACCATATAAGTTCTTACCCTTGACATATCATGAGTAATTGATCTCAACTCTCAATTATTATGTTAGGCTTATATGGATTTAGAAGGATGAGATCCTTTCTAATTAACCTCAAGTTTTTTGATAAGATTAGACTCAAGATTGACATTGGTAGTTCATAATTCATCTGATTTTTAAGTAAGTTCTTCATAAATTGCCAAGCCAAGACTTCAGTTTTATTATAGATATAGATTTCAAAACCCACTAAAAATACTGAAAACAGGGAAGAATTTTGTAAGGAACTATAACAGGCATGGAAGGCCCTCAGAGGATGTGTCAGAGAACAGTATGAAAGAACCCAAGTGGAAGGCTGTTTTTCATGGCAACTAACATGCTAAACTTTATCGATCAAAACAAAAAATGAAAAGGCAACATAAGAAGGAGATTTAGGGGATAAAACTCATGAAGTGTTGTTTCTTGGGGTTTTGTGCCTGGTGGTTGGATTCAGTTGGATCTAAGAAGGCCTCACTCTGCACTGAAACACTGGTAGCGTTTCGCCTGTGAATTCAGTGCAGTAGCCTACTGGGTAAATTCTGTTACAGCTGTGGCAATCCTCTCTCCACCCAACTACCTTGCTTCCTGACGTTTTCTTTTTTTATAAAACTTAGTATCTTTCAGAGTGCTCTCCTTTTCTGAATGTGGTTCTGAAGCTTCCAGAGGTTCAGCTGGTCAGGGTGATACGCCCAGTTAGCATTATGCTGTTAAGGCCAATGAGGGCTGAATTAATACAGAATCAGTCAATCCTTGCTAATTCACAACAGCTAAGGAGTTAACTATAAAAAAATTAAAATTTTTTTAAAAATGCATTTTTAAAATAATTTTCCTTGTTTCTGTTTTGAGTAACTATTTTGCTAAAAGTCTAAGAAGCAGAGCGCTGCCCAACTGCTATATACCAACAGGATCATATTCCTGCATTTTATATTTACATAGTTTCCTAAAAGCGGAGAAAATATTATTAGTAATGTGACTGAAGTCAATGATGCTATCTGACACTTTGGAGAATGCAGCATTTTGTATGGAATGGGATCAATGTGTACAGCCACTGAATAAACTAGGATATTTCAGCAGCTAATTGTAGAAGAGCTGCAAGTACTTTCCCAGAAACAGTGATGATACTTGCTTTGTAAAGCAGGACATCAGTGTTGTTAGAGAGGAATTAATATGGATTCAGATAAAACTGACTTTTTCATGTAATGTCATTTTTGTTTGAGATTGATTAGTCTGACCTTCACTATCTTCCTAAGGACAGTGCAGTAAGTATTGTTGGCTTTTTTTCCTCTGGTATCACTGAGAGTAAAGCATGGATATTGGCAGTTAGGCTGGCTTTGCATGCTGCAGAAAAGGCAGCAGAGACTATTAGCTCACAAGCATTGTGAGAAGATATTTAAACCCTTGCACACAGATGTTGATAAGCAGAGCTGGTGATGGACAGCTGTTTGCAACATTATGGTCATGTATTTGTCAGACCTAAGGGAATTGGATGCAAATGTCTTCATAACTGTTAACCCTGAAGAACAGGAGTCTTCTAGTGATGCCATTCCCTTCAAGGTTTGGTTGCTGGTCTGCATAGTTTTATTGGTTAGTATCTTTATCAGTGAATACTTCCACTGAAATTAGTGGGATTAAAAGTGTTGGTGCAGCCTGACCTTTGAAATTTGAAGAGTATTTACAACACTGCCAGTTTCTGCCTGTGCAATTCCTTATATGGTCCATTTCACTATCATATCTGAGTGCATCACTGCTGCTTTTTTTTTTTGGCCAGTTCTGGTTTTACCACTATAGAATGTCAGTGAAAGCAGTTTAGAAAACCAAATATGTCCGTTAAGTGAAAAAAAATCAATAGCACAAAATTCTGGGAAACCCATTCTCCAGGAAACATGCATATATATTTTATCTTCTTGACTGTGTAGCTCAATTATCAACTATGCCAACTTCTGCTACTGAGACACTTTCCTGGCTCCTCAACCTATTTCTCATCAAATCCTGATGCTCTTTTTAAAATGACTGTGTAGTTCCCCTCTCTCTAACTTTCCAGCCAATATTACCCACTTAAATTTTGACACTTTTCCTCAACCTTAGTTTTACTCTGCTTGTAAAGTTCTACTATTGAACTTGATGGCAAATATTATGATTACCTCTGTATATGTTGAATAGGTAACAGTCTTTCCCATGAAGATTGAGATCCTAGTTAGTTAAGCAAAGATACTGCAGCATCACCAGTTAAACTGTTGCAAATAAAGCCTGTGTGTAAACAAAACTTCTTGTCCCCATCTGAACAAGAGCTGGATTTCAGCAAATTCTTTTCCTCTTTAGCTGTGCTAAATGATTTTAACAGGGTTTATTGATATAGTGAAGTTGATATTTATCACCTAGTTTTGAAGACAGCTGTAGGACAAAGTCTCACTCCCCCTTCAGTTTACTCAAATGAACTGGCTCATCTGAAAACAAAACTGTGACAGTTACAACTAAATTGTTTCTGGAATAGAACCTAGAAGAGTGTAAAAAAGCACAGTACTTCCCTTGTCTGCAGTAGACTTGCATAAACATCTGCACAGAATGTGTTTTGTTGCTAGTGTGAATGGTGAAATTCTTTGGGGGGAAAACTCAGGTTACCAGCTGAACAGCACAAATATGCTGTTGGGCAAAAGCTGGAGGCTGCAGTTAAGTTAGAAATGTTTTTAAATGCCTCTTCACTGATGTTTTTTAAAAAGGTCATCTAGCATGTTAAATAATGGATGATTTCTAAAGGCAGTACATGGAGCTGAAATAGATACCGGACATAGACTTGTTCATGGTTTGGAACATGCTCACCTAAAATGTTATTTCCCAGGATGTACCTATTATAGTATTTGTGATATTAATATTCTCCTCTATCTTGTATCATCTTCTGTAAGTTTGTCCAGGTGAAATCTCAGTTAAGCTTTTAAAGGCCAGTAAGTGTTTTTTTTGACATTTTCAGGAAAGTCAAGACGCCAAAGGTATCTCTGTCGGAGTTTCAGATCTGCACCTTTTCAAACCAGCAAGCTGGATATCTACACTAGTGACTGACAAAACATTTCTGAACTGTTCAGAGGCTGATGGTGATCTTAAAAAGTGACTGCCTGAGCTACTTTCTTGTTTCAATTCCTGTAATGAGTTTCTGATTTCAATTTAGCAGAAGCATAAAATTCAGTGCACTGATGGAGCATGTCTAAGACTCTTGACACAGACATCTTCTTTATCTTCCTCAGTTTTGGAGTTGTTCGTTTCCTCCTCAGAATTGCAAGACCTCCTTCCAGAAGGGGTCTTGAAAAAGGAATTAACTGTTATCAAAGATTTACCAGAAGAATAATATACTGTACTGGCCTCAATTAGAAAATAGGTATCAATTTAGTTCTCCTCACGTGAAGAGTTTCTTCCATCCTTACTTATGAATGGCAACAAAATTGCTGTTTCATCTCCGTTGTGGTATCTGTGATATATAAGGCATCTCAAAGGAAATTTGCATCAGCCTGTTATGCTGTTATACCTCCCCATCAAATAATGGCCTTGAGCATGGAACAGAGACCTGAGGGAAATCTGACAGAAAAGGAAGAGAGCCAAGCAATTAATAATATTTATAATACTTCCTACATGCAATAACCTATGATAAGGTTAGTTTCTCCCTCCCCCCCCTTATTTGTTTGCATAAAAGTTGCTGCATAAAGTCAGTACAAATACGTGTATGAAAGTATGGAAATTGTTTCAATGTGTGTATTCTGATTTTGGTAGAAGCTTAAGGTGGTTTCTGGAGTATAGGAAGAACTAGAATCAATTTAATTTATACTGTACAGTATGAATACCCAGGGAATCCCTGTGCTCAGTGATATCTGGGACTAGCATAGCTATTATTGTACACAACAGAAAACTTGGGTATTTTAATGACAGCAGGCACACTTGCTTTGATAAGCTCAAAGAATTGAAAGAGAGATATAATTACTACAAAATGTATGTATAACAAAAAGAACTCTGTCAATCAGGTGTAATTTGCTCAGGTGTGATAGTGGTTTACCAAACTATTACAAACATAATGCTGAAGGAACGAGATAGCAGGAAAAGCAGGGGGGTTCACTTGAGAAGAATATGCACACTAGATAGTGCCTTACTTTACTTGATTTAATAGAGGTGCTACTTAGCATAGTAAGGCCAGAGGCTGGTTTAGAGGACATAGGTGCTGATGTAAAAAGTCAACATGTCAAGTTACACTACTAAGTGGAGCTGATTTTATGGTGAGCTTTTCGCACAGGTGAGATTACCTAGTTTTTAATTACAGCAGACAGAACGTCTTAACATAGACTCACCAGAGGACATATCAGTTGTCATTTTGTTGGTTTCAGTAAGTGCTCTGAGGTCCCAGTTGTTGCTGTCTGTGAAACATGCATTGTAAATCTTATCCTATGTGAATATCCTTGGTTATTGATTCTTCTGTGAACTTGGCAGCCCTGTCAATAAAGAAAAAAAAAAAAGAGAATTAAAAGAAAATCAGTGTCCTTGTCTTATGCAGTAACCCAAACAGTTCTTGGGAAAGAGTCCAGTACAGACACAGTAGCATGGTTAATTAAAGCAGTAACATCATTAGGATACTAATTCAGTAGTGTGTAGATGTTGGGTGCATCTATATTACAGATACATTGCAATTGTTGCCCCTCTGTTTCTTGGTTTGTATCTTTTTGGAATTTCATGCAGTCTGGGGTAAAAGTAAGAATACTAAACTAACCCCTGAATTAAAAGCCATGTAATTTTTAGGCAAGAATTTTTATAGTGTCAGAAAGAGCACAATATTATAAGGTTATATGGGGATTAGGAACCTGAGGAAGCTGTTCTGAGATGGATAATGTATGGGTTCAGACTTCTGCCAATGACCCATTGGGATGCGTAACAAGGCAGAGGAATTTGCAAACTCCTCATTCTCCTGGATCCGCACAGACAGATTAATGTGTATGGATCTGATTTCTCTCTCATCTAAAATGGCACTCTGGTTTATTGCTTTACACTGTAACTTCAACAGGGCAGTGCCACTGCGGATTCAATGCTCTCATCTATTGCAAACTGGGAGTGTTATGGAGAAAATTATTTTTTCCATCATTCATAGTTCATTAGTTAATTGGGTGCACAAGGTACTGAACAGAGCTACAGAATGATGCTGAACCTCTGCTCCAGTCTCTGTCCTAATTTGCATGGAGCAAGATTCTCCCAGTGTTCTACTTAGAGGTCACAGAAAAAAGATGGTGCTGACTGAGAAACATGATACTCCTTTTTCAACACTATTAAAAATTGGAATAATGAAAATTTCAGCACCTAACCCTCACTATTGTATGTAAAATATCATTCACTATGTCTCACAATGAATACATTTAACAGAAGAATTTGAACTGTAATGTGTACACTAAATAGAAAGGGGCAAAATGTGCCCTCAAATTCATATACTGACTGTGCTGAAAGCCTTCCAACCAAATAAGAATAAATTTTGGCCCCTGTTAAATCACAGTAGAACTTAAGACCCTGCCTGCAAGAACTTAAAGCAGTGCAATCAGCAAATTTCTATCCTACTTGGGTTTGGAAAAGTAAACCATCAAGACTGAAGCCTCATGCTTGAAATCCATGATTTAATAAGCATTTTATCACTCAGGACAGTACTGTCATGGTTTGTCCATGGAGAACATAAAAATAGCTACGGGCACTGCTAGTGTGAGCTCACTCTTCTGCTTCAAAAATGTTATATTCATTGTGAGCTTATGGAAGGAAAAGAACTCTACTATTTTCTCATGAAAGCACTGAGAAAACACCAATTAAAGTGAAATCCTAGTTGCACTGGCACTTTAGCTTTCAGGACTGAGACTAACTTAGGAGTTCTACTAATCTGCAAACAAAGAAGTGCCCAGGGCTTCTTGGAGAGTACGATAGCATGTTGTCTGAAAGTAGTGGTGAAGACTACCAAACTTACAAGGACTTAATCATCCATGCCAATGAAAACTGACAGGGTAATTCCTCTATTCAACCTTTAATTTAGGTTTCTCAGAGGTGCTATTCAGCCCCATACACCTCCTAGACTATCGTCAGAAATGGCCCTCTGAGTCCTAACATCTTACAAATGGAAACGGGGACATGCAAAAGCTGCATGCAAATGCCTTGGTCAGATATTTGCCCCATGTTTTCTTTCCATGAAAAAGCAAAAGCTGATAACACTTTTCTTCTATACTTCTTTTCCAGAGGAATACTGCTGCTGAGAAATTCATATTACTTCACTCCCAGAGAGGAAGCCATTGCTGCTTGTTATTTCTTACTAGTAATGGAAATCTGATTGGGCACCTCCATAAGGAGAAAAGGTATTTCCCAGCTGTTCTTTATATATGTATTTTTCACTGGAAAACCTCCAGTGTTTGGGACTGAGGTGACCCTTGCTGACATTAAAGTGTTTCTGAGGAAATGAAAGTGTTAAGCAAAAATTTTACAAGGTATTTCTCCAAGTTTTCTACTTATTTTGGTTATGCTTTAGAGGTCACCTTTTGGAGTCAAGGTGCAGAGCTGTGGCAGGACAGCAGAGGGAGATAGTGCTCAAAGGAGGGAGGCAAGCATAGGCTTCCTCCATGGCACTCATCACCAGTAATAATAGCAATAATAATAAATAAACAACATTTAAATTAATTTGCTATCCTGTGTATGAGCACTGGTGTGGATAAGTGGCAGCACATTACCTCCCTGCACTTCTTTGCTGGCCAACAGCAGCAGTGGCCTCCTGAAATGGGCATTGGTAACTTTGTCTGTTGTCCTGGCACTAAGCCAGTTGCCTTGTTGGTGATTCTTCTCAGGTAGTGACCTTGCTGGGTTACAGAAGCATGCTGTACTGACTTTATTAAGGCATGACCTTTATTGAGAGTATGTTTAGTGCATGTGTTGGGTCTATAATTAAAATGCTAAAATATGGTTCCAGGAGAAAGTTTAACAGATTATTATCTTTCCTGCACAGAAGGAAGAGAGTGCTAGGACATATCTGTTTAAAGTGACTGTGCAAATGACATTTTGATGTTCCATATTTATAGTACTCTCCACCAGTAACTTGCATATTAAGGGCTAGATTATACCAACCCTGCGCCAGAAAGAGATCAGAGAATGAACCTGAGTCATGACCACTCTCTCCAGCTGCCTCCCCTTCTCCCTTCCCTGCTCACCATGACTGGTATGCCAGGATACCTTCAAAGCCTTGTTATTGCATGCTGACCTATTTCGCTCTGTCAGTGTGGCTCTTAGCACCTGTTTTTCAGGCAAGCCAGAGCAGGATTGACAATGTCTTGTGAAACCTAAGCTCTAGTTGTAGCTCACCTGTCCCAATACAAATAGCATAGGGACATGTTGTTAACGACAACCACCTCCTGCTCCCTCCCACTTCAGCATCTGGCAGTGTTGGGACTAACAAGCTCTTGGGCTTATCAGCTTAAGAAATCCAAGTCTCCCTGCAGAATTTCTTCTAGTTTGCTTTTTATCATTTTAGTCTCCTTATGGAGATTTTCAGTCTGATCTCCAGACCAATCCAGTTTGAGATGCTGCCTTCTCAGCCTGGGACCTGCGGTTGTGTCTAGGAGTGGCCAGGCTGCAACAAACCCTGGTGACTGTCCCCTGTCCAGCCCACTGTGCCTTATGGAGCTGCAGGATGGGGCTGTTTCTCCTTAGAGGGAGGCACTGCACCCCCTGGCAGCCCTGCTGCCCCAGGCTACCCCTAGATGTGCTGCACCCTGAGAGTGACCTTGGGCACTTTCGAGCCCTGAGCCAACCAACACTGCAGGGCCTGGTTCCTTGTCTGTGCATGAGCTGCCCCCTCACCCCCAGTCCTGGAGCTCCTTGCCATGAGGGGTGCCTCGAGGGTCCTGGGCTGGCCTGGCTCCCAGCAGCAGCCCTGTCTCTAGGTGCACCTGCAGCCCCGGTGGGATGAGGACCCCCCAGCTTCCAGCTGGGCTCAAGCCCTGGTGGGGACAGGGGAATACTCTCAGGCCCCTGACAATGCATGACAGGACAGCTCCCAAATTATCAACACAGTTGTAAGTTTGGGTTTTTTCCCAGGTTTTATATGGACTTAAATATTTGGGTTTAATGTCCAATGTACCTGCTCAAATTTTTGGTGGAATAATGCTGGGTCATTTCTCGCTGTTGAAATCTTAACTGTTTAGTTGTTTGGTTGGTTGGTTTTTGTTTTGTTTTGTTTTGTTAGTCTTTACTTTTTTAGCAGAAATATTTATTTGAAAAGGTAAGCGAGGGCATTACTGGGAGGCAGTAGGAAGGTTGTTTTAGTGGGGCTCTGGCTGTGGTTTTCAAACTTTAGATGTGAATGCTTGTCTGAACACATCTGGTATTTTGTTCAGCCCTGGACAATTATTCAATGGGATACATCTGCTTCTTACAGAGTCAGCACTCCCACTGACTTCACTGGGACTACTACTGCAGGATTCAGCCCCACATGAGCTAAGTAGAGAAATGAAGCCATTTTGCTGAGGCAAACAACAACCATTGACAAAATAAATCCACTCAAGGTAGGAAAGAAAATATTGCTGCACTACTGTGTTTACCTTTGGGAAACTACTGTAAGGTATTTTGCCATTGCAAACAAGAGTAAGTTTCAGAAGGAGCTGAGATACATAGGGGATGCAGAATTTCTTGAGAATTTTTGTCATTTGTGGGTGTTTGGTTGTTGTTTTTTAATGTATCTAAGTACTCAGGGATTTGTCTACTTTACTTTTGAGTTCTTGCTGGTGTGACTTGTGTTTAATTCTGTGTTTGATGGGACAACTTTCTCCAAGGAGAGATATGTACAAACAAAAAGTAAAAAAAAAAGTGTAAGGAAGAGAGAGAGTAGTTTTAGAAATGAGGACAAGGAATAGGAGTGAAAGCCTCTCTAATATCAAAGTGAATGTGAAAACATGCTTGGCTGTGTAGCTGAGATACTGCATTTGAAGAAAAATGTAAATACAGTGCATGCTTCAGTGCATTATTTTTCACTGGAAATGTTGAATAGAACTGAGGTCACTGAAACATGAATGGTATAGATAAATTAAAGGTTTAAACAGACTATACTAACATTGTCCCATCCATTAAATAAAATTGGAATTGCAGAAGACATCAGGGCTATAAAGGAGTGTTTCAATAGAACTCATAATTTCAAAGATCACTACAGAAGAAGACAGATGATGAACAATCAGAGGATAAATAGTTCTAGATGAGTGAAGAGAGCATCTGCTGGGTTCAAACAGTTTGGCAAGAGGAAATAGAGGTTTTTGAAAACATGGATCAAGTGAAAGAAACTGCAGCCCATATGTTGAAGAAGCTTGTGAAGGAAGAAAATACATGTGAAAATTTAGAGCAGCTCATGGTACTTGATGGGCGAGGGGAGAAGATATAGGGAGCAGGGAGAAAGATGAGCCTTGAGTGTGAGGAAAGCTGACAGTGGCCTAAAGCACACCTGGCAAAGCTGAAAGCTAGTGCTGGAGAAGGTTTTCAGTAAGAAATGGGGCTGTTGAGGGCAGGATATGAAGGGAAGAATGCAGATTATGGAACAAATCAGGAGTGAGGCCAATGGAAGAAGCCTGGGGAAATGAAATAAAATGATAAAGGGATTTGGAAAAGAGAAAGATTATCTGAAAAGTCAGAAAATGTGGGAGAGCGTTAAGGAGATAGTGTCCTTAATTTTCATCCTACAACCCTGCAGCAAGTATTACAAAGGGCACATACCAGAAAACTTTATTTATTGGTAATCTCTAACTGTCATAATGGCCCCTTGGAGGTTTTGGAAAACTCCAATTTAAAAGAGCTGTAAGATAAACTGACATGAAAAAACTTGATATAGGTCCAAAAGATGCTAAAACTACCCTGTCTCAATAAGGAGTCTTCACCTGCAAGATTCACACAGGGTCTGGAGCTCAGCTTTGTGTTTTGTTTTCTCCAAGCAGCTCCTATATATAACTTTTTATATATAAAGAGTATAACTTTTTAATCTGGTGATACTCTTCACCGAAAAATATCACCAAAGGTAATGCTAGAGGGAAAGAAACCACAGCAGTACTTTAAGAAGTGAAACTGAAAGCAAGACTTTCAGTAACTGCTGAGAGACCTATGGATAGTGGGCTCACCATCTCTACATTTCTGTAGAACATAGGAGATAAAAATATTAAACCAGAAAATCATATGATTGTGGTTATGGCATGTTCCTCACTGGCAGTGGATGGACAGAAAAGAGAGCTGGATGGGTAATTATTCAAGAATAATGTAAATTATGAATGTTTCTTTTTCTGTTCATTTCTTTATAGATTGTGGAATAAGTCATAGTATTCTCAACTGTTCCTTACTTTACATTATTTGTCTTTTTTATTTTTGGCAAGAAGTTCACATTTTAATTTGTAGGGGAAGACTTCTGAATGGGTGTGTGGGTCTTTTAGGGTTTGTGAATTGTCTTCTTCTCTCACATCAACTTCACAGGGATTAGGGCACTAGCATGAATGATGAATGCACATACAAAATTTAAGATGTAATAGCCCTGAGATACACTTGCTTTATGATTTTCATAGAAACAAATATGGTTGCAGCTGGGAAATGTAAGGTTCTGAAAGGCAAGACCTTTTCCAAGAGGGTTTTGGAGGCCATTGTCACCCCTGGGTTCACGGAAGTGTTAAAGAAGCAAGGAAGGGTAGAAGAATGTTCTTGTCTGTCTAAGAGAGGTGGTTCTCAATAACCAGCTTTTAGTGCCAGAACATCCTTCACTAGACTCACTGCTATTTGCTGAGATCAATAGCCAATTTAAAGGCACAGAAAGAATTGTGTCATTACTAGTTTTCAGTCTCACTTTAATATATGGAATCATGCTACTTCAAATGGTCTGGGGCTGATTTTCACCAACTGAAGTCAGAGATAAACCAAGCTGCTGGTATAGGTTTGGTACATGTTCCCAAACTGGGAGCATCTTGAGAAGTCTGGATGCAGCTTGTATACAGCACTGAAGCCTCCAGTCATAGCAAGTCAGAGCCTGCCCTTTCAACAAAACCAGCTAAATCAAGAAGGTATAATAAAAGCACTGGATCTCTGGCGCTTTCTTTGAGCCAAAAGAATATTTTAAAACTGTCTACAATTTGTGATGTGTGCTTATCAGCCCTAGTCCCACATAGAAATCACTCATTATAACATTTATTGTCTTGTCCTGTCTAGCTAATACATCAGCAGGGTAAACACCATGTATGCAGGCACTGGAATATGCTCTAATGTTGACCAGGAATAGAAACACAGAGGCTTGTGCCTCTGGACAGTGATGACTCAGATTTTTTTTCACTGTGAAATTATTGGTCAAACATATAAATGTAAGAATTTTTACACTTCTGAGTTCTTACAGCTTTTACTGTCCTAAGCTGGGATGATGTCATAACATAAATGATGCAAGTACATTTTAAAAAACCAACCTTTAACAAGTGAAAATTAATTAACTGTTGTTCTAAAACGGAGGGTCTCTAGGTACTGTTTATAAAAAAGGAGTATTAAAATTAATAAAATCTGCAAAGTACTGATGATAGAATACTGAAATATTTAGCTGATTATGCAAAAAGATGAGAGGAAAGTTTATTCAAGCACTGCATCATCATGTTTGTATCATTGCTTTGGAATTGTTGTCATGTCTCTTGTGAGATTGGAGGCTATGTGTTAATCAGAATCTCCCCATAATAATAAGGGAAAGCCAGAAAGGGGAATCACATTCTTGTTGGTGTGGTATTTTCCTAATCACATACTCTTAATGAAAATTATATGGCAGGGTCACTGAAAATCAGGCTAACCATATGGCAAAGCACAGTGGTTGCTTGGTAATGCATGGGCTTCCTAAGGATTAGAAATCTATTAGAGAACAGATTTAGAATTCCACTGAAGAAAGTAATGAACTGCATTTCAG
This sequence comes from Bucco capensis, assembly GCA_013396975.1. Classification (NCBI taxonomy): domain Eukaryota; kingdom Metazoa; phylum Chordata; class Aves; order Piciformes; family Bucconidae; genus Bucco; species Bucco capensis. The sequence continues at coordinate 672,970 of VWZO01016686.1, read as the reverse complement.
TGGAGAGAAAGTAATCTCAGATAAGCAGAAAGCACAGTCAGTTTGACAGTGTATTGAAGAGGTTCAAGAGGTGAAGTAAAAGTCATGCAAAACCACTGAGGAGAAGTTCTTTTATTTGTTTATTGTGCTGTAGATTTCTTGAAGAGGAGTACTGCAGATGAAGTACATGCAAGATCAGATCTATTAAAAGCAACTCTGAAAATTCTGAACACACATGTCTAAAGAACTACTTAGCTAAGAAGCAGATAAAAAGTCTCAAAGATCCTTCAAATAAAAAATAAGATGCTAGTGAATTATGTTGTTTCTAAATGTGCAGTGAACTATCAGTAGATCAAAGTTATATGTGAAATGGCTCCACAGAGTACACAGAATCCATAAAAATAGACAAGGAGGTATTTTAAATCTCAAAATCTGAAAGGAAAACAAGAAGCATATCCCTAACTTTTATTTTACAAACAGAATCCTATCCCCCAAACCCTAGAAAGAATCCCTCCTCAGCTATAGAATGAGCTGTTAACAAACTAGTTGCTCTGGCCAGATTTCCTCATTTATTTGGATAAGATACATGTGCTTCCAGTGAAACTGCATAAATATATTTTTCTCAAAACAAAGAGCAGTGCCACTGAAATCAGTATGCAAACAGTGTGTTGCTTCAATATCACTACCAGGCTGTCCTGGATTCCAGACTTGATGTGTCATAAGAATTTATTCTCTCCACATAGCATGTATATTGGGCCTAAATTGGCTGTCAGCACAGGTAGATACTTCATGAGTAGCAGATTTTTACTTTTGTTTCTCTGTGCTATGGGAAGCACTAAACTCTATGATGTGATGGGGTATAGTTTGCTTTCCTCTCTGCAACCTATCAACAACAGATAAAAAACTGAGCCATTTCTGGGTGTGCCTTTTTCCTACCATCTCAGAGTTCACCATGAATACAGAAAACTGAGAAAGGCAAAATATTTTGAGATACAATCTGCTGTTTAGTTTGAGTAGCATCTTGATTAAGATGCCTTTCCATTAATAGACCTATACTGGAAAAGAAAATGAGGCTCTGCAGAGGGTAGGGGGATATCAGACTTCTGTCTGTACCAGTCAACAGACAGTTATTAGCTCATGAACTGTCTGACATAGCACTCAGGGGTCTTGGGGTCAATGTTTGGATTTGATTTCTGTGTCAATATCAGATAACTTCTCACCTACTCTGTTTTTTTCTGGTTTGGAAGGGGTTTTTTGGCTTTTTTCTTTTTTTTGAGGGGGTGGAGTGCGGGTCTCATTCGTTTGTGGGGTTTTTCTTTGTTTTGTTTTAACTAAGGTATTGATGCGTTGTTTTCATTCTCTTTTATCATTATTTCTTTCAATGTGCACTCTAATTGCATGATCTGCCCTGCTAAGCCACAACTCAGACTCACTTTCAGTGTTCAACTTCCTGCACTTGTGTCCATATACTGCAGTGTTCCAGTGAAAGCTGCTTCTCCATGCCTGTCTCCCCCCACTGAAAAAGATTTTCTTTTTTATTTCCATTCTATAGCCTTGCCAACAAAACAATCTTTCTCTTCTAGCTCAGCTGAATCCTGTGCCTACAACTTTGATCACATTTTCCCCAACTTGCACCCCCTTTTGAAACTTTCTACACCCTTACTCTTGACTTCTCTGCACATGCTGACAATATTTTTTTCTAGTGAAAATTGTATATGCCTTTCTCCCAAGAAATGACCATTTGACCTCCCTGGCCCATCTCAGATTGCCTTACAGTCTTTGTAATGGTTCTATAAGTATTTTCTCCCCTGATTCAGGTGAAAGCTCCTGAGTCGTGCTTCTTCTCTAATCACTTCCAGTTGCCTCAGTACTATCCTATTTTGTCCTCAGTCTGCCTTATGTCTATGTATTTTCCCTCATTTACCCTGTCCTTTCTCTTACTATGCTTGAGCTTTTCTCTTCACAGTACAATCATACTTCAGTCTTTACAATCTTAACACAAATTGAATATGCACCCTTAGCTTCATGTACCTTTACAAGTACATTCTCTATTTTCTTTCTCCTTTTCATTTCTAGGTAATAAAAGTGCTATTTAGATTTCTGATGGTCTACTTTTCCGATTACAGCCTCACGTTTCTTCCCCTCTTGCTCCATCAGAACTCTCTCACTGAACTTACTAACCTTTTCAGGACTGTTCAGGACTGTTTTTCTTGATACATGAAGAAGATTTATTCTTCTCAAGTATTAAACCATACTAAACCTTTCTCATGATGGCCCTCATTCTTGGGCAATGATCCCAATAAATATCAGAAAAATTATAATGTTTTTTATATTATCATGCTTTAACCCTTCCTTAAAATTCTCCTTGCTAGTGAAGGCATTGGTGATCCAACTCTTCTCTGTCAGGCTGACCAACACTGCTTTGCTTTTTTCCTTGTGTAAATCCATGTTAACTATTAATGTCATATTGTTCATGTGGCAGTAACTGTCTTTTACTCTTGTCTGTGTAGCTCATAGCCCAATCAGGCCTTGCTCTATAATTGCCTCTTTAAGTACTACAGCAATAGTAATAACATTAATAGCAGATAGAATCCTATTGACATTCAGCACTGTAATCAGCACCTTCAAAAACGCTTCAAAGTGGTACAGAGAAATTATTGGCAGGGAGGTCAGATGTTTTCTAGGTTGTTTAAAAAAACACAAAACAACATGAAAGTCCTCTTAATGAGAATGGCTTGAGTCTGATTTTCTTGGATTAGATCAGATTAACCCACTAAACATTCATAGCTTCAGATCCTGATTCAGTTATTTCTTTTCTGAAGCTAAAAGATAAGTCCTTCTTATGTTGATTCAGTCTTTTTCACCACTGTGACAAGCAAGGATTTAAGAGAAGAGTTTGGCAAAGGAGTTACAGGACAGCTACATGATCTGAGTGTTTAATAAAGGGTAATCAGCTATGGTGAGCTGACTCCACTTTCTATATTAATAGAAAGTGATGTGGGCTGTACTGTTAAAAAGGAGGAGTCTTTCAGAAGAAAAGCCCCCAGAGGTGAGGATGGAAATACAGTATTCTCCAGTGAGTGGCCAAAGATTGTACTGTGAGTACTGGATTATGCAAGCTGTTTTTTATGTGTGGCAATGGAACAATCAAGTCCCCCCTTACACTAGCATGCTGTCTTATAAAGGTAATAATACTTCTGTATCTCACAAAACATATTTAAGCCTTTCATGTATGCATGGCATCCTCTCCATCATTTCTTTGGAGAACTTCTTGGAAAGTGCTCCGCACATCATCTAGTTTTGCACTACATCATTAAGTTCTCTTTCTGTCTGGTCCAGTAAATCCATTACCAAAACAGGCTCCTGTAACTACATTTCTCATGCAGCTTCTCACCTGAGCCTTCCTGACTCCTAATTGATTTTGGATACGCTCTGTTTCTTATGCAGCCATTTCCTGTTCTTTTCAGTGGTTGTTGTCTCCAGCAGACAGGAGCTGTTTATTTCCCAGCTCTAAACTAATTTGCATTTCTCAACAAGGTAGTCTCACAGACTATCTTAACATGAGTGTCAAAGTTCAAATGTGAATATCTCTTCATCAAACTTCTAATTTGCAAAACCCTAATCCAGTGTGTTTGTATTAAAAGAATCACAGAATAGTTTAGGTTGGAAAAGACCTTTAAGATCATTGTTCNGCCACAGGAGACCCCAAGTGATTTTCAGACTGTGCCGGTAAGATCATTGAGTCCAACCATAAACCTTACGTTGCCAAGTGCACCACCAAACCATGTCCCTCAGTGCCTCATCTACATGTTTTGCATTTTGACAGTCAGGCGGTTGACTTTTTCATCCTCAAATTTTTCTGAAGCTCATGGAGTTAACCTCACCTGGAGGTCTTAAGTATCCCTCCTGGCCTTTCATGTCCATCTGGTTTTGCTTTCAGGAGGGATACAGGCAGAAGGCATCTTCTCTTGTAAGAAAGGACTGATACATTTGTAGCCTTACATGTGCATTCTTCTGGTGCCCTGTGCTTTGCACATACTCTGTTCCCTTGGTATAGGGAATCTGTAGCTTTCAGCATGCTTCACTGCCAGTCAGACCACTCCAATAAAGGCTTTGCCTTGTCCATATAGGCTTCAAAAATACAGCGTTTGAACTAAATGGCAAAAGGATAATCACAGTCACATAAGTAGTCACTAAAAAATACTTGAATTTCTACAAAGCATTTTCTGCAAAGAAGGCTGGGACTAAAGGTCTATAGGATTTTTTTGGTACAATTTTAAAAAAAATTAGAAGGTCATATAAACATGAAGTGGTGCACATGTGAAGACTTGACAGAAGGAAGGATGCCATATCCATGCATAGCAACTTGCTACCAAGACAGGACTATTTAGGGATTATACAGTTCTTCATACACTGAAAATGCACTTCAGTCTCTAATATCCATTGTTGGGTCTCCATCTTTAATGATCAGTCCCTTCAGGCACTATTTAATTGGGTAGTACAGTAATTTTGTGATCAAGATTCATTGCAGACTAGATTGCAACTGACAAACTCATTTCACCTATGACCTAAACTGAATATGAACTCAACTCTTCTCAGGTAGAAGCTGATGTATAAAATAATTTTCAGCTCATTGCCATGGGATTTTGAGTGCATGTTTTCAGTGGTTTAATCCAGGATTTAAACCTGAATCCAGTTACTTGAAGAGCTGTCCAAACCCAAGATATAAAGTTAAAACATATATTTTTTTTTTTCAAAATGGGATCACTTCATAGTATTTTAGTATTGCCAGAACAGTGCTTTTAATGAGGAAAGACAAAATGCTTAGATTTTATTTTAGCATTGAAATACATGGATGTAATATTTATCAGAAATATGCTTAGGTGCTGTATTTTTGACTATACACTAGAATTACCAAAGCTAAAATAAATGTTACAGTTCTCACAACACATGCTTTTGTATGTTTCAGTAGTGATTTCAAAATTGGCACATTTTAAAAAGATACTTTCCATAAAATGGAATGCAGACAGCCCTAATGGCAGATGTTGGTAAATGTATTTTTTAAAAAGATCCCTAAAAATTTAACACAAGTGGAGAGCCCAACTGGAAAGGAAGAAAATGATTTTCTCAGACATTTTAATATTTTGAAATTAAGCAAAGCAAAAATTACATTTATGCTGTGCAATTAATGAATTCTAATAATCGCTACAATTCTGTCTTTCTTTGTAGAAGTGAAGGACTTACTAGCTTCATGCCTGGGTGAACAAAGACATATCAAGAACATTTCAGTGTTGTTCTGTAAGTTTATTGTTGTAATGAATATTCCCATTGATTATTATATGCTTTACCCACTACATGTTTAAAAATGATATATATTTAAATGCTTAGCATTATACAGTCAGTGAAGCTATTCATTTAATAGGTCAAATAATCATTATATTTCACTAGGATGCTGGGGTTTAATTCATTTAACACTTTAATCTTCCATCAGTTTTTCCTTTAAGAGGATTTCAGTGCATATACAGGATTTATATAAATCTGTGCAGTAAATTTATTCTCTTAACAGTTTTATTCTTTCATCAGAAATTCATTTAAATGGATTCTACTATATATCACATTCACTGCTAGTGTGGCTTTAGGTCAGGCTGTAATTGATGCAAAAGCATTGAGTTATTAGTAGAAAAAGGAAATACCTGAAATTGGAAAGAATTCAAAAAGCATGCCATTGTAAGGCCATGACATTCTTCAGATATGATGGGGTGGAGGGTGACCATTTTCGTCCAAAGCATGGAAGAGCTGCTAATTTCAGGGCTTACTGAAATCAGAATCTGTGCTAAGATGATGGTTGCCTTTAAAGCATGAAGGGGTACATTAACTCAAGAATGACCTATCAGGGTATAAATATGATCTGCTCTGTAGTGATAAATAAGTCTAAATAAGTTCTTTTTCAGTTTGTTCATGCAACGTGTTTGACATATTCAGCTCTTTTTGTTTTGATAATGTAGGTCACTCTGTTGGTTTAAGATACACAGAGAAGTAACTGTAATACATTCCTTTTTCTAAGTTTTTAGATTCAGACCACTCTTAGTGCTGGAGATAGTTTCAGAGTTAGGAGAGATACAAAACCTAGATTTCATTTTAGACTGTGTCTGCAAAGGAACTTCCAAGCCAAGTGGAAGGTTATGAAAAGACTACTACCCTGACAACTTCATCATCCATTCCATGCTGGGGAATCCTGGTTTAAGGCCAAACTCTGTGATGCATAGAATTAGGTTTAGGCTTATGAGAGAGAAATTCCAGAGCTGCTGTTGTAGTTGGCTGCTCAGGAAATGAATAGGTTGCCAAAATATTTGTTTTCTGGGACATTGTTGTTCATTTTTAGCTGAAGCTTAGTGTATATCCATCATTAGCATTATAATTTGGCAAAGGGTTAGGAGAGAGACAAATCTTGGGTGGAGTGAGGCTGCATGGGGGCTCCCAAGGAAGGAGTAGGCTACAAAAGTTTGCTTCTGTAATAATTTTTTCATCTCAGTCATGACTTGGGGTCCCAGGCTGTGGCTCAGAGCACAACACATTTGAGGCTTATGGTTAGAAGTGCAGTGAAGCTTTAGTATTAGGAGAGAGACAATGCCTAGATCTCCATGTAGTGGGGCTGCAAAAGGGCTGGCAGGAAGAACAGTATGCTGCAGAACAATTTCTCTCCTGACAGCTTTTTTATCTGAGTGATGGCTTCTGAGAGTGGGCCAAGTCTCAGTTCATCCTGGTAGTTAAGATTAAGGTTAGGCGAGAGACAGTTTGCACTTTCTTCACTCAACCTGATAATCAGTTTTTCATTTTCCTTTATATGATAGCTCTGCATTTATAGGATATCCTTCCAACATATTTAAAGTTAGACCCTCAAATTGGTGTGATGGTTTTGTATGCTCAACATCACAAGGGAGTTAGTTCCTTCAACTTGCTGCAGTCAATTTACTTCTGACAACCAAGAAATTTGATTTTTATAATGAGGTGTAAATCACAGGAAAAGTTGTCTATAAAGGACTTCAGCAGAGTTAGGAGCAAAAGTAAAGTAGTTCATACGAATAGGATTTTATAATAGAGTACAGCACAGTAAAGGACATACTCTGCATGAAGAAGAAGAATTTAGAGGAAATTTAGGACAGCTAGGTAATAGTTACACAGCTTGGAGGTTTAAAAGCTGTTGTTGTCTTGTTATGGTCCCGTGTTGGTCTGGTGTAGTACTTGGTTTGATATATAAGAATATCATTGAGCCAGTATACTGGCTGAAAACAGAAAGATAGGGTGAAGTGTAGCATGCCTGAAACAGCTGCGGTATGTCTCACTGCTCAGTACACTGAGCTGCATGTTTGTTAAATTGAATTATGCCTTTAGATTAATTCAATTGAATGTGAGACGAATGAATTATAAATAAATCTCAGTGAGGCTATAAATATGGCTTGGTAGAACCTACCTACCACAAATAGGAAAAGCCTATAAAAATGTATTTGCGTGTTTACATATCACTCCCCTGTGGTGGATTAGCAAGCAGAAAGAAGTCTAAAACCACAGGGGGAAGGTTTTAAATAGGATGATGCAGACATTAGTGAATGATTAAGAGAAATTTCACAAAGGTGGAGGGTAAGCTGCTCATTTTGTAGAATATCACAAATGTGTTTTGAACGATTAACCTAATTTACTCAGCAAAAGTTTAATTAAGGCTGCCACTGATTAACCACAACTATTTAACTCGGTATATAGACTGGCTATAAATGCTACATGAAAAGCACAGCTTTAACCAACCCAAAAGTGTTCAAGGGCTCTTGGACTTGTTTGAGCTAGCTGTCCCTTTGACATCTCCAAAGAACAGAGGGAATCTCTCAGAGAACATTATACAGTTCTCCTGAAAGGCCTCTGGTAGCCACTGAGAGAGTCTTCTTAATAGAGTGCATATACATATACAGCATACATATGCAGCCAGATCTGTGGGCCAATGCTTGAGTGAATACAGTCATATTCCTGTCCCCTTTGGTGAAATACTGGATGCTGCTTTCAACAATCTTGACATTTCTACAAAGCTGCCAAAAACAGACTGGGTCCTGTGTCTGCAAGTGAATTCAAGGCAGGGAATGAGTGGAACTCTCTTGTATCCTCTTTTGCTCCTGCTTCCTCTAAAACCCCCACCCTCCCCTTCCTTCTTGTTGCTCTTATTCTTCATGAACCCAAATGTAATCTGTCCCTGGCTGGTTACACTAGCATTTTCCAAATGCTGATAGCAGTGTTTTTTGGGCAATACTGTTTTGGTGTAGATGGACACACTCATGAGAACAAGTGATGTGTGTTATTTAATTGCTTCTTTTTCTTGACAAAAGGAGGAAAAAAGATTAGTGCCCTTAATAATAACTTATGATCAGAGCTGATAAGGGAGTAAGTATTTCCTGAAAAGAGTTTTGAGAGGANCCCCCCCGAATTATTTTCATAGTTTTATCAAAACCTTCTTACCTGTCATTTTCCCAGCTTTTAATGTCATACATTCTGGTTTCACAATGAGACTCTGGTTGGTTGTATCCTAAGCTCCAGTGAAAAGGTGTTGGTTGTCAGATAATGGTAGGCCAAGCAAATCTCTCTGATGACTAATGAATTCATCTCTTCCTTCCTAATAGTTCCACTGATGTTATTAAAAAAATAGTGGGAAATATGTTACACTTACATGGTAGACATAGTGACATAAATTGAACACTGTTTATTATTAATGTTCTTTACTATTTAGAAGACCCTTACATCCCAGTCTGTGGCTTCAAAGAAACAGAAAAAGGTGTCTTACAAGAACAGATCCTCCTGTGACTGAACCCCCTGATGCTTTTGTGCCTAAATCATGCCATTTAATTGTATTCAATCCACTGCCTTGGTGCTCAACAATACACTTTGAATATTTAACACTTTGGATATAGTCAGTATCTTGTTTACCCCCATCTGTATTAAAATGTTTGCAGAGTCATAGTGTTATTCAAGCAGTAACTCTGCACGTCTCAGAAGTCCCAGCATTACGTCATTAGCAGTTTAAATGAATGCTCAATTGCAAAATATCTGTTACCTTGTTTACAAAGATTCACAACCTAATACACAAATTCATTAAAAGACTAACCAATTTTGTTTCATTAAGAATCATGTGTCTTGCTCTATACTTGTATCGAAAGCCTGGACTTAATTTTGACAATATCAAGTACAGTAATTCTATTCTTTTATCAACAAATTATAAAAACTAGCTAATTTTTAGCTATACATCTCAAAAGCCTGTTTGCTTTCTGTTTGTATAGTTCTAAATTGTTGCATATAGCAGTACAATAAAGAACACATAGTCAAGTACTACCATGGCCACAAAGAGTAAAAATAAATAAATAAATTAAAAGCGAGGAATGGAAATCATGATTTATCTTTGGGTCAGGTTATTGAGAGTGTTCAGATCAATCTGCTTACATGCTTTGTTTATCCTAATAGCACTTCAAATATTCATAAGTAATTAGCTCATCCTCTTCAATCAGTGTCTTAAATAAAGGACAAATGATGCCAGGATAACTTGTTTTGGCATTTATGAAACATGTTATGATCTACCTGTAACTGATTGTAGGGGTAGCTGGAAGAGCATATTTTTAGACTGCTTCATTTTCTGTTATCAGAAAATCTGTCAACCTTAGCTGGAAGGCTTTAGCAGTTCCTTTACTTCAAGGAGACCTCTACAATGTGTCATGCCCTTGTGAAGCATCTGTTGTTTAGTTTTCTGAAACAATGTTCAGGTTAAACTGCAGAAGAGTAGCCAGTTTCTTTTTTTTTGTTTCCCTCTCCTGATCTTCAGAGTCCCCAGGGGTGCACAGGGAGCCGAATGCTGTCTCTAGGGAGCGGACCTGTACAGGAGGCAGAGCCCTATATGCTGCTGCGTCTGGGTTCCTGGGAGGGAATGGGGATGGGGTGAGGAGAGAAATTGGCTGTTGTCAGCAGTTCCCCGTATTCTCTGACCTTCTAGGGCTCAAGGTAACTCATTCTCTTGCCTCTTGAGGCATCAGCTTTGAAGTGAGCTTTCCTTCCCTCCTGGAGGCAGGGTTTAGATCCCCTCCCTACTTCTCCTACATGATCCCTTGGATTACTGTCAATATTGATAACATCACACTAGGTACCCAAAGGGGCAAACTTAAGACCACATGAATGTCTTATATTCAGGCATTTCTATTTTTTCAAGAGCTTTCTGAATCTTCCATCTTTACAGTAGCATAGATCTGCCACTTCATGGTTCTTCCACCAATATGCAACTATAATTTATCCACAATGGCTAGTTTTTCATCTCTACCAAACTATCTTCAACTCCATGTGTCACTTCTGCTGGTGAGCACAAATCCAGGTTTGCCCGCTGAGGTGCCCTTTGCTTACTACCCACCCCACACTGCACCAGAGGAGCAGATGGTGTGAGTACGGCAGTGAAGATATGAGCCTGTGGCTTAGCAACACCAGCAGCCAGCATGTGGCAATGAAGACCTAGAGAAAATAAAATGAACAGGAGGAGTTTCTTATTGGCACATGCAGCATGAAGGAGCTCTGTTTCAATGTTAGCAGGCTGTACTTTGTAGGGGTGGATTACCTGCCCCCACCAAAAAAGCTACACAGCCTTTTTCTCCACCCTGAACTCAGAATATTCAACTCAGGTTTGACGATTTGGTAGTTTTAGAAGCCATTGTCAAGTCTCAGAGAAAGTGCTGAATTGCCATAATCTGGTTGTGAAATAGCAGATGTTTGCTTAGCTGGGTTTAGGTCATGAGGTGGGATGGGCTATATTCTTCAAGTTAGTCCCAGGACATAAGATGGGTAGTAAGATGTCATTTTGAAATTCAAAATAACAAAGCCTTACAGAGGGACTTTTTCTCTGGCAGAGTTTTTTGCTGATTTGCGCCTGTCTTAAATGCTGAGCTGTGGCTGCAGATTCTGCAAAGTATCTTTTGCTTCCTGTAAGTATAATCTTAATTTTGTGGAGGTTTAACATTAACCAGCTGTTCTACAACCATATGGTGACCTGAGTAAGACACTGAACTGACTGGAGTTCTGTAATGTTATTGAATGTTTTTATGTGGATGCAGAGAAATGCAAGATAGGGAAGTTTATGAAATCAGTCTCTCTCTCTGTATTCACTTCTACTCTTGGAGCAGCTGCCTATGCTCAGCCTCTGAACTGAGTCAGTCAATTTACTCAGACAGTAAATCAGTCCCTTTATCCAGAATGATTAGACAGTACCAAAATGCACATCTGATAAAATGTAGGAAAAATCCAACACCAAACTTAAGCTTCCCTCACAGAGAAAGAAATGAGCCTTAACCATGACCAAACAGGTTAATGGTGAAACTGTAGCAATTGAATTAATTCTGCAATATGAAAGCAGAATCAAAGACATTAAACATAAGCAATAGCATGTTTTAAGGTACAGTAAAAAGACTGCCTCAGGCCATGTTTGTCAGCAACTATTGCTGCACAAAGAGTGTCTTATAATTAACAAAAGATTATGATTGAGTTAAATCTTTCCACTTGCATTCAGATTTTCTGAAAATAAACTGATTAGTCTGTCTTAACTCTGTTGTCTGAGCAACCTTTAAGAAAGGTCTGCTTCACTGAAAAATACTCTTAAATTCAAAAAAACTCTTAAATTCAACAGTTTTACCTGACCTGGCTTCCTTAAACATTTTACTTTTTTTACAAAGATTAAAAATACACTGTGGAGTAAAATTATATCAGCTTGGAAAATACAAAATTGCATCTGAAGCAGAGCTTCAGTATGTAGTAATTCACTATGGTAGCTCTAAAGCACAGATGGAAGAGTATAGAAAGAGGATTAAACTGCTTTCCGTATCCTAAACTTTATCAGGGATAACACAGAAAACTGTGTCATTCATTACTGCCTGTGGAGTTCTTAAGTGTTAACAATTTATCTAGATGATACATTAGAAAAGCTGGGAAGTATTTTTTTTTCATTAACAATAACAGACTGCAACTAAATGAAAGTCAAAGTTGCATTCCAAGAGTTTTATTCGGATGCCAAACAGAGGAAATTAATTGCTACCCATGGAAATATTGAGCATAGTACATCTAAGCCAAAATCTAAGTGCATGGACCGAGAAATGCACTACTGAAAAATTTATTTTCCTATCTTTATTTCTAAAAAGGCTATTTTTGTGGCATTACAAATAAAGAATAATGAGAAACTATTTGTGATACTTCATACCATACAAGGCCTGTGTTAATACACCATACTTTGCATCACAAAACCAAAATGTTTTACAATTAAGTTCAGAACCTATTAAAATGGAAAGAAATACCCTCATTAACATTTAGCAGACTTTGGATCAGGCCTATCCAAAGATTCAACTGATAATACCAATACATGCAAGAGATTACAAGCAAAGTCTCATTATCCCTTGTAATTATATGCCCCTTATGTTTGTTTCACTTGTGTGCTTTTGTAGTTTTTTCTGGACACTTCTGTTTAAGCTGTGCATTTAGATTTAGCAGAGCTTTGCGATTGCATTAGTTTTTCAATGATTTCTGAGTTTCTACAAATCCAAAGTTACAGTGTTCAGGTGGCAGATTTACTGTGGTTGTCTGTAAAAGAGATGACAGAGTTCTTGTTCACTTTGTAAGTAAACCCATTAATATAACAGGGATTTTAACAAAAAAGAGAGCAGCAGATCTAAATTTGTAGGTTTTTTTAGATGTTACTTTAAACCAGTTTATGGAATCCAGTGTCTATATATACACATAAACTTCTTTGCCTCAAGAGTATATATATTTCATCCTAAAAGTGGTAAGGTGCTTAGAAAAATGTCATAAGATTTGTCTGTCAAATTCTTTAGTATTTCTGCATGAAAGCCTGGACCTCTCATAGACAGCTGCACTGAATATCTCTGTTACATGGTATTTTTGTCTAAGATTCCACTGCAAATGTTTGGTACAAACCTGTTTCTCATCTGCTAGCTTTTGTTCTATTCATCTTTGCTCTCACTGGCTTTTTGTAGGCTGGATTTTAGCGTATCTTCAGCTACTAGGATTAATATAAAAACAACAGGCAATATGCAAGTGTAGGATACCTTTGGAAAATGGGAAGACATCTCTGGAGTGCTTAAGACCACGTGAGCAGACATAACTGCCCAGAATACTGAGATGTGGGGACAAGAACAGATGAGTGAAATTGTTATTAGTCATATTCAGAAAAATAATTACAGCCTTCATATTGTGTGTTTTTTTTTTCTTTTAGACTATTTAATTGCTTACTAATTACACCTCAGTTATTCTATGTGAGATAAATAGTATGTCCTCTTTAAGTAGGTGTAAACTGACACCTAGCAAAGCTATAGCTGTGGATAACACCACTCACAGTAGCCGTAAGAGTTTCCAGTTCTGGGAAAGGACATATGCATACACATTTGCCTTCTCTTATTCAATGTTCACATGGTATCATCATTTTCTCTTAAATAACATTCCCTGAATCCACTCAGTCTGACAGGGTTTTTGCAGCAAGTCACTGTTGACAAACGGTCTGACTTCCCTGTGGTTTGTGCTACACACAGCAGCAAGCTATTAGTAATCAGCTCATTGCATTTGGCTTTCCCACTGCTTTTATGAAATGGCTCATTCCTCACAGAATCATTTTGTTTGGAAGAGACCTTTAAGATCATTAAGTCCAACCATTAATCTAAGACTGCCAAGTCACCACTGAACCACATCCCCAAAGGCCACATCTATACGTCTTTTAAATACCTCCAGGGATGGTGACTCTGCCACTTTCCTGGGCAGCCTGCTCCAGTTTTCCCCTGTAAGTTCTGAGTCCGAAGGAAGGAGATGAGCAGTGAGCAGAGAGAGCTGACAGAGTAAGAAGATGCATGTCATCCATTGTCCCTCCAGAGGTCACATATTAGAGGTAACAAATAGAATTAAAGACTCTCAATTGTACTACATATATTGCACAGTTTGAAAACTATCTGGAGAATTAAATTATTTCCGGTTTTATTCTGAGGACAAGTAAGTATCTTTTCTGGGTGCTCAGGACACAAATCTGCAATGCTGGAGTATGGTTCAGATTTCTATCTTCTGCAGACTTCTTGCCTGAGCACCTATAGGCAGTCCTCCCAAATGTTTTATTTTACTTAGTGCAACAGTTTGCTTTTCCACTTCAGTGAACTAAATTAATATTTAGTGTTTACTGGAGCTGGGGAATCCAGTTCTGTCCCCTGACAAGTGACTGCTTGAGCAACCAGACCAGAGAGTGATGTGCAAACATTAACACACTCACACCCTCCCCTTCCTTAGCTCAACTGATATATAATTAGTCTGTATAAAGTAAAACAGCCAATTCAAGGTGTTGGAGAAGGAGGCAGTCTCTAACCTGGTGGTTGGAGAAGCCACATAGAAGAGGAGAACAGAAACCAAGAAGAAAAGGTGAACTCTGATCCTCATAGTGAAAATGATGTTGCACCCTCTGGCCTGTGACTGGTGGGCTGTCAGGAAAAGGCAGCAGGAAGGGAAAGTCCTATCAACTCCTTTACCCTTATTCTCTCTCTGCAAAGCTGCTTTGGGTAAGTTTGCTCCGAGGAAAGCAATCAGATTAATCACAGAGACAACACTGGAACATGAATATATAAATTATAGATCCTGATTTAAATTAAATGTAGGATAGATGTCTAGCTGCCCTATATTGTCAAGAATTCTACAATATCTGGTTTTCTTCACAGACAGACTTTACATTTCTCCTTATCTTTAAGCAACTTAAACCACGGATTTGAAAATCAGTGTTTTGGATTCAGACATCCCATCGTCGGAGACTGCTAGATAATGTATGATTATGCTTTTTAGTGATACAGACAATAAGCTCAACTGTATGAAAACTTGGGAATAGTATCACATTCCCTGTCATAGTAGTGTTCAAAGGATAACTGCTAAAGATTTTAAAATTTTAGATCTGTCAATAATGGTACCATGTAAGTGCCTATGATTAAGGTGGGAATGTATGTCTAGCAGAGCCATCTTTGAAGTCCAACTTACACATTATACTAGGTAACACTACTTCTAGTGGTTTGCAGCATTAAACCAGTATCTGTGTGATTCACTAAACTATTCATGATGGACATTTGGAGATTATTCATGGGCATTACTTTCTGCATAGAGCAGTGTTTTCTTTTGTGTGTTATTAGGGTAACAGGTTGTTGAACCACATCTGGATTCAACAGAGTTAGAGTAAATCTTGGCCGTTCCATGGTTATCCAAGATAAAAAAGTCATCTATTCCACTGAATCCTGCTTTGAAGAATTTGAGTGAAATAAGAGCAGGAGGAGTCGCAGGGGATGGGTCATTCTTTGATGTATAAGTCTTTGAACTGTAGTTGTATCTGTTGTATGTACATTTTTGGAGATATCTGGAGGCGAGTCTTCTTCAAGAATTGTCCTATTGTTGCATTTTCTCATAAGTTAAAATAAGTTAGGCTATCAAGGTAGAAGTTCCTATACAAATACAGAAATGCTGCTGTGCAGTTTCCCCTCTGTCTCCCTTCTCAATCTTTCTATAATTCATTAAGGTGATATTAATTGTCCTGTTCTACCTAAAGCAGAACAACACTGAAATTTTGAAATTTCCTCAACGGTGCTGTGTGGGGTTTTTGTGTTTATTTGTTTGTTTGTTTGGTTTTTTCCCTCAACTGTTTTTTTCATATATGTTCCAGTTTTCATGTTATCTGTCATAGGCTTCTGGTGAGTTGCCTGAAGTCATCATGTTCTGCTAAATTGGGGCAGAGAGACGAGAAAGGTTACCTAGTCAACCTTTAATAAAGTTTCAGGAACTGCCAACTCCAAGCCTCTTGTTTAACTAGGATAGATTTAAATGAGTGATAATATCCAGTTACTAACTCTGAGACAATTTGGCAGTCTGAGGTACCATGAGGACTCAGCTACAGCAAGCAAGGCTGTTCACAGAAATGAATATGTGCTGGTATGCTGCCAAGGTTATTCTAGGGCTGCAGATGGCATCTACAGTTCCCACTGTATAAGCCTGGGTTTAATGTGACTGGCTCAGATTGTGTGGAGCTGATGCAATTTTTTACTGGCATATGATAATCAAATTTAAATTTTACTTTCCCTAAGTATTTTAGAACACACTGATGTACTGTGTGTTGTTCCTGCAACATGCCCTGACAGCAGTGTACAGACTTCTTCCCCTTAACATCAGCCTCTTCTGTACCTTAATAAAAGCCAGTAATAGTGGGTAAAGCCGGGGCACATTTTGTAGGTACATATATTCATGAGTTGCAATAGGGCATGAAGACTGCCACGTTTTTTAAAGGGACCTAAGAGGCAAATACAGTTTGTCTCTCACATGACATGGTATGTTTGTAGAAGTGAAGAAAAGTGCTATAACACATGGAGAGAAAATAAGAGAGTATAGCAGATTCATGGATAGTCAAAAATGAGGACACTCCAAGCTGGAGGCTTTTCAATCACATGCACAGGGATGTAAACTGCTCAAATTGCCACTGAGTCAGTTGATGTATCCTTGCCTCTAAAAAATAGCACTGTCACAAAAATTAGTTACATGGGTTTAACTCTTTGGTGACACTGGATGCTCTGGCATAACTCAGATAAAAAATACGAAGCTTTACTAATATCTACCAAGCAAGGCTCTATCCAAGGAATATAGAGGGTCTATCCAACCAGCACGGAGCTGTTAACCTATGTGAAACAGTAAGGTGGGAAGAAGTGCTCTGTGTAGCAGCACGCATTTCCTGCTGCAACATGAACAGTTTTTGGTGGCTGATTTCAGCTCATGGAATCATTTGCAGCCCCAAAGTGTTTAGACCATTGTCTTCTAAGCAAATTTTGTACTTCCTGGATGCGTTGGCACTTACACTTCACAACAAGTCTAGAACATTAGGGTTTATCACTGTATTTTACTAAGTACAGATTGAAACCTAAGTTGCAGAGTGTTAGAGAAAAGCTTTATTTGATACAGTAGCAACTGCATAGCCTTTAATGTATAACTAATACAGATTGCTGGTCTTCCCTAGTTGTTTAAATAATTGGGGGTTTTTTTTGTCAGGAACATAGTTTCAAAAAGCTACTGAGTCTAACTTAAAATTACTGTGGTCAAAATGCAGTGCTTGTATAGAAGAATTGATAAATTATTTGTAAAAGAACAGACTACAGGGAGCAGATACATATCTAATCAACTGAGTATCCATGAAATACATGAAAACTGAATGGAGAATTTCTGAATACCTAATTTTGATTTGCAAAAAAGGCGAGAATTGCACAAACCTGATAAGAAAATTGAAACATAAGCCAAGAGCTCACCAATGAAATTGGTTTAGCCTTTGGTTTTTCTATTCTAGATGCTGCTGCGGCTTCACTGTCTTCCAGAGAGTTACTCTTGATTTGTATGAGTGAGAGCAGAGAGAGGACCCAAGAGTCTCAGTGTAGACTCCTGAAGGACAGAAGAGTTAAAATATTCTGGTGTCATGTCTACAAATATAGGCAAAATCAAGTCTGAATTGTCTGGCTGGGAACCAGCTCCAGCCCAGCAAACTGCTGGTAAGATGGTGGTATGGTCAAAATAGTAAATTTGCTCAGAGGCTACTCACCTAGATGCAGGGGGCTGTGTGGGCCAGCTGGCTCTTCCTGTATCACTTGGAGCTTGGTGCTGTCAGCAGCCATCTGTGAGTGTCTCCTGGAGGAAAGGCAATGATTGGGAACAGGAGTGGATGCCTATGGCCATAGGCAGTGGGTGCAAGTTAAATTAGAAAGACTATCATCAGGCTATGTACAGCTTAGGGTATAAATTGGTAGAGGAACTCTGAATGAAGTTGCCAGTAGTGCTCAGATCGATAGATGGATTCCTTTTGGCTTCATTTAGCTTTGGATCAGGATCTCAAGGAAGAAATAGATGACTAAGTCCTTAACTGAATTCTCATAGGCAAAAAGTAGAGAGGTAATCTTTCTTGCGGAGTGGATAGGAAAACCTCTGCTGGCCTTTCAAAGTTCTGTTCTTAAATGCTCACTCAAGGCCTGAGTGGCTACAAACTTAGAGGGCAGCATTAATTGTTTGGAGCTGTTTCAAGCAGAGTGTGCTTAATAAGACTGTCATCTTGATATTAAAAAAAGCCATCAAAGTAAAAGGGAAGTGGGGTGATGAGAAGCTAAATGTTTGCAAAACAGGCTGGTTCTTTGAATTTCTCAATCCATTACATAACAAAAATGCATGAACTGTGTGGTTAAGAATACTAAGTAGTGAGTACAGTAATCAGTTCTGTTTAGTGAGGATTCAAATCCCCTTGAGGCTTTAAAATGTTTTTTAAAGTCTAAGGAGGTGGGAGGGGTGACATCTTTCCTATAAATGCATAGAATTACTAAGCACAGGGGATTTATTTAACCAGGAAACTTACATTATTGAGATTAGACATCTCGTTTTCAAGGTGCTCCTGGAAGATAATGACTCCCATACCCATAATTCACTCTAGATACCAGTTTTGTCTGATAATACATAAATTGGCCTGACGATAGAAGTTAGCAATTTAGAGTGAAAACTGCAGCATAGTGTTAGATAGCAATAAAGAATGTGTGGGCCAGATTCATTGAGTTTCAGTAAAATTATAGAGCAGAGGATTTGACCCTCCCATTTAGGAAATGCGTATTTCTTCTCCAGAACAGAGATGAAGTTTTCCCCTTGATTAAAACTTAACTGTTCTGAAAAAAAATGTAAATCTTCTGGGATAAGGGAAAAAACAATATGGTTATTTATCCTAGAAGGAATTTTAGCTTCAAGGCATGGCTGAATGTTACAGTGAAATTGTATGGGAAACACCATGTACTTTTATGACATTGTGATCAAATGTAATCATCAGAAGGTGTGTGAAATTCTGATTGTGCTGAATTTGAGTTTTGTTAGTGACTTTAATAGGCACAGACCTTCCCTGGGATTCTGGAAATTGTGGAAGTATTTTACTTGCTTGATTGATTTTGTGTTACAGAATACCTGTGTGTCTCTTTATGTCTTGTATTTCCTTGATTTTCTAGACTGAAGTAAATGTTGTGGCTATTTATGCTGAGTGAGCTTGAAATAATCTTTAACTGAGCAAAACTCTGTTGCAAATTCTTATTGCAAAGGTGTAAAAGCTGCTAAGTTGAATCGATCATTGCATCTGTAAAATTGTATTTTCAAAGGATGAATGGAATAATGCAATTTGGCAGGGGTTTGGGGGCTTGTAAGCTTTTTTCTTACCAATCTTTAATTAGCCACTGAATGTAAAAGGAGGAAATGAAGAAGCTGTGTCTAAATTGAAGGAGATTCTAAAGCAAAAAAAAATCAATACTGTTTAAAGAATCAGATTTTTAGTTAGTACTTCATGGGTCCTTTCCAAACTATTAAGTAGATGTAATTTAGAGTCAGTGATTGGAACATTTGATTCAGGAATATCAAATGTTAGTAGCTCTGTCTTAGAGACATTATTTTGTTTGTGGTCTGAAACTTTCTGAGCATTCTAAAGTTTAGAGTATCTTCAGGGGATGTTGGAGATTAAAAATGTTAAACTTGTTTTATAATAACAGTTTCATAGGTTTAAATAGTGGCCTCTCACAGAGCACTCAGTTCTGTACAGAACTACGTTGTCATCTTCCAATTGTAAATGAACAGAAGGAGGTGAAATGAAGCAAGGGTTTTATCCAGTGTGTCTCCTACATGGCTATATTCACATGTTAGAGAATATGTGGTGTACTGAGTAGACACTGGCTGAAAGTAGACACAAAGTCTCTTTCCAAAGAAATGGAAGAGCCAAGAGGAAGACTCTGACTTAATTCCTGGATGTTCCACTTTCCACCAGGACAGCCTGAAAGGCATACTGACAATGCACTACATTTACCTGGAGCTCATGATAGTAATAATTCAGCCTTTTATGTGGAGCAAATAGAGAAGTGTGACCACTTAGCATACGATTATTTATTTAATGATCATACTATAGTCAGGCAGTAGCATTGCTGCTCTTAGTTTAAATCTGTATGAAGTTGCTCAGAGGAGAAATAAGTGATGATCAGAGGAGAAGTACATGTAAATTTTCATTATGAATAGTTATGCTGTGGGAGAAAAAAAAAGGAGGGAGACGAAAATATGGGTAAATATTAGTTCCAGACTTACTAAAACATATCCAGTTTAACAACTACCAATACATTATTTTTCCTCTCTCCAGCAAATCAATCTGTGAACTGCACAGCTCTGTTAGTGAGTTCTCCCAGTGACAGATGAAGCCACACCAGTAGACTAGCCAGTATTGGGAGCTTGGAGCTATGGCTGAATTGTGAGAGTGCCTGAATCATGGCTCGACCTTAGCTGCTTGAATGCCAGGCTAGATTATGGATTGCTACTTACTGTGAATACACAGCTAAGATCTAGTCTCCTGAAAAGGTCAAGGATGCCTAGAGATCTCAGCTATGAAGTGTGTTCATTGTGTCTCAATATATAAAAGCCTTGATTTGTGGGTATTTTTTCTCTTTTAATATGTTTGAAATGTCCATGTGCAGAATCATGTAGCAGTGAAGAAAGAGAATTAAATGCTAACAGTAGTGCAAGAGCAGAGCTAGGAAGTGAAGGTTCAAGTATTTGCTGTTTGATAAAACTGATTTCTGTACCCTCATTATAGTGTGGAAGGGTTGTTGTTCTGGAATGCTAGTGCTGCTGCAAATTGCTCTATTTATACCAGATAAAATTTACATAGATGTCACAACACTGATGTTACCTTCTATTTTTCTCTACTTACTTGCTGTTTTTTAATTATTTTTAAAGCTCAAATGCATTAGACAGGCAGCTGTGATATCAAGTGGTATTAAGAACTCTTGCTGAGTATTTTATTATATTATTCATCCTGATCAACAAGTCATAAGCTGTTGCATCTTATTTTAATTATTATAGTAGGTGTTTCCTCACAGTCTGTGATTTATCCATTAGTCTAGGGCTGAAACCTGATGGGTAATGTCATATATAGTTTAGGCCTACCAACAAACTTGACCCGTACAGCTGGCTACACCAGTGAGTTAGTAGAGCTCCTAAATGTTACATTTTCATAAAAGGAGTCTTAACACTGTAGGTACTCAAAAAAACATGTAATAATATTTTTTTTTCAGTCATTAGTTTTACGGTCTTAGTGGCTTGCATCCAGAATATCTGCAGCAGTGTGATTTGGGATCCCACTTGAAGCCTTCAGTGAAGGCTATTTCCTGTAAAGCTATTAGCCCAGCAGAATGGAAATCAGCATCAATTAAATTTCTCTGTTTCTCAAGCAGGATTTTAAACCTGAATTGAATAACTAGCTTCCACCCAGTACTGTCACAGTAATGCCTTTTGTATAGATATATCCAGAAAGTTGATATAGCTGGAAACAAAAGGATGAATACAGCAGGAGATGAAATGAAAGTAACTGAATCTTGGAGGTCTGCCCTTTGGAGATTCAAGGAAGTCAAACAAACTATCTGGGAAATCCACTCAGGAGACACCCTACAGAATCTATCTAAACTGCTATGACTCCTTGTTTGAATCTCCAGCTCTGTGTTTGCAAAAAGGCTGCCCCTGGTTTTCACATTTTACTTCAATGGAATAGTGCCTAGCTCCTGAGATTTCAAGCCTGGTGTGATGAATTGCACCCGTCCAAATGGTGAAGCAAGAACAACTGAAACAAGAGTTGGCCCAATGCCCTAGAAAGTTCCCATATGAGGATTCATCTCTCTTCGAAAAAGGTTGCCTTGTACAACATCTTTGTCTTCCTACATAGTTGCTTGCCATATGTGTATGTCTGTAACTGTAGATACAGGATATATCTTTTATTTGTTTTTCTTATTAAATTTTTTTTTTTCTTTGCACACTTAAAACTATAAGCAAAATGAAGACTTACTATCTCAGTGTAAGATCTGTGCTTTCTTAGCTACTGTTACCTTCAGATCAATGGTATAACATTAAAAAACTTCCTCCTAAAGGCTTCAGAGTAAAATACACAGCAACACCTCTCCCTCCCCCCCCCACCCCCCCCCAAAAGCCACAACCCAAAATCAAGAGATTAAATCAGTCTGAATGAAAAACTACCTCCCTAAGCTACTTAGATGTTGATTCCTTATTATAGCTGGGGCAGGGTGCTTTTGATCTTTACTTTCATAGTACTTGCACGTGGGGTTGGCACTATTATTTCAGTTTTTCCAGCTGGAGAACCTGAGGCAAGGGAAGGATAAGAATTTACTTCCTCACAAGGAAACTAGCAAGCAAGACACAAAGCAAATGCAAGACCATCTGTGTCAAGCTAGGCCTCTCAGATGTCTATTTTTATATAATCACATTAGGAAAGTGTCATTAGGTGGTAATTGACAAAATCTGCTAGTGTTGCTAGAGTTTGTAGGAGGAGTAAATGAGAAGTCTCTTGTTAATTGGCTTCTAAACTGTAACATTTTTTCATGAAGCTCTTCATAGCCAGCCCTATTTTTCTATGTGAAACCAACCCGAAATTACAACTGAAAAGGAGACCTGGGAAAAGCCTTCAAAAAGAGTATCATGTACTTCACTCTAAATAGGAAAACTGCAAACTGAAGATAATCTTGAACCTTATCTGTCCTCTGGTGTTTGCCCATGTGCCTTTGTGGGAGACTTGCTTGAGTTTTCTTCAGGGTAGAAACTGACTTACGTTAAAATGTATTTGTCCTTCCAAAATATGGACATTTCAGATTAACTGGGGTGCAAAATTACTAGAATAAACTGAAATAGTCAGAAATTTGAGCAATGAAAGAGATGCTTGACATTTACGTATATGAAGCTCTGGGCCCAAAGAAAGGAAATCAAGATCTTGGTTACAAAATGACACTACCTCTCCATTTATGATGAATTTCATCTTATCACTTTGGTACCAACTGTTCCTTGTTCGTGTAACCAAATACCATAACATTCACATAAGAGCTATGGGAAATTATTTGTGAATTAGGAGGCAATGTTATTAAAAAAAACAGTCTCTTTTCAGGTATTTCATAATCTGAAATAATTTGAGACTCACAGTACTGTTGCACTATTTCTTTCTCAGTATGTTCTACTCCAGTATGAGTGATAGAATTTTGCTGATTTATACCAACTAGGGACACAGGCTACTGTTTTTCTTTACAATTGCTTATCCCTTATCTGCCTGTCCATATACACTCTATATACTTCTCTTATAACCCATGGATCAGCTTGGATACTTTCAAATCTTTAATTTCCAGATTTACTATGTTTTCTAATAGAAAAATTAGTTCAGGCCTAATCTACACCTTTTAGTCAACATGTCAGACACCAGTCTGGTAAATATTCTTTAGTGTACAGGCCCAGAGTGTAAGGTTTGTGTTTGTTTTTGGATTTGGTTTGGTTTTTGTATTAAAATAATATGATTGTGGCCCACAGATTTCTTTTCCAAGGTTCCTAAGCAAGATGTTCCCATTCAAAATGTAGTTAACAATAATTACTGAGTTTTGTGAATTAGTTCGTCTGTATAGAACTTATACAGCATTTTCCAAGAATTTCTCTGTGTCTTTTGATAATCTGAGTAAACTGAGATTTGCCTTGGAGTTAGCTGTATGTTCCAGTGGCCTTAGGCAGAAAGAGTTTTATTTCTGTTAGATGATAAACTAAATGGGAGCAACAAGAGAGCATTTCCTGAGTCTGTCATAATCATTGAGACAATGCTTTTGTTTTGTTAGTAAACATTGTTCTTTAATTCAGAAAACAGTTTGTACTGGCCTGGGGAAGCCTGTCTCATTTGATAATGGGCTCTGAATCCAGTGGATTATTGCAGGGATTTTATCTTGCAGTAATCTCCAGGGAGAAATATACAAACAGCTGGGAGAGCAAGGAGGAGCTGCATTGCATTGTGCAGCGTGAGTTTGTGGAGAAGAATTTTGGGGTGCTGGAGTGGATCTCAATACCAACATGAATCTTTTCTGTTTTTCTCTGGTAAGTGTGCACACACATATTTTTATTTAATGGGTTTCTAAGTGGATAAACTGAACTGGTTGGTGTGTTTGGATAGAAAAAAATCAAGGTCTCATATCACAAACTGTGCAAGGCTTCTGTAACAACAGTGAGTCTCTCTAGCATAGATGAAAGAATTTATGTATGAGGAACTATATATAGCAAAATATGATTCAGTAAAAACAAGATGAAGCAAAAAGCATATATGTGCTATGCACTGTGTGTAACTATTACAAAAAACATACAGATTTAAACATGAGGCATTTGACCTCAACACAGTAAAATGCTTCATATGTATGTTAAATTTACTAAATATATGTATGCTATTATTTCCTTTAAGCTTGGGGGTTTTTTGTTTGTGTGAGATAATACTGTTTTGCTTCTTAAGCAGTTTGGGAGAACAGCTAGAACTTTTTCAAGCATTAGTTTTCTATTAGCCAAGCATGAATACATAGTCATCAGGGCTAATCCAGTCATATGACAATATTTACTCACAGGCAGAGGAGTTGATTTAAGACCTACTTCAGATTTTGGTATGTTTTTTTGTTTGTTTTGGTGTGGGGTTTTTTTGTTTTGTTTTTGTGTTTTTGTTTTTCCTTTTCTTGCCTCAAGACAACCAGTCAGGTAAATCGGGATAGGAAATCCACAGAAACTGTTTCTGTTTTCAAAGCTTAACCATCTGCCATACGAATGTTCAGTACTAGTAATGGTAATTAGATAGTATATTTGTTGTATTTACACAATGCAGTAGATCTGTTTGCCCATTTTTCATCTTTTGTCCAGATGTTTAGTGTATCTTCCCCATATGTTTAGAAAGAACAATAAAAATCAATATTCAAACTGCACTGACACAGATTCAAATAAGGAAGCTGCTTTCTGTAAACCGTTGTTCGTGATTGCTAATGCTATCTTAGTGCAGAGTACTGGTGGTCTCCAGATCATGAGGATTAGAAGCTGGTTTGGAGCACACAAAGTAAAATGCAGTAGTATTTTGGGATTCAGTGACAAAAGTCACTCTTAAAAAATACATAATTCTGTGGGAAATCAATGACACTTTTGATGATAGTTTAATGTGAGTACCTGTGTATTTATTGAAAGTTAACAGTGGCTTTGTGGTACGATCTGTAACAGCTTGAAAATACTAATTTCTGAAGTTCTTTGGGACAGAACATTTCTATCAATATTTTATTGTTCCCCTAGGGAGCTTCTTGTTTTAGATGTAGTTTACTTTTTTAAAAAGGTGTTGAGCCATGTATCAGTTAAGAAATCATTTAGTCAAAATATGAGGTAGATTCTGTGGGTAAGAGTAGATTAAGTTGCCGTTTCTCTGTTAAACTAAGTGTGCAGCAACTGAAGTTCCTGTGAGAGAGATAATGAAGGCAGTAATAATGGATGGTTCAGACAAGTGAAAGCTAGTGCCATGATAGTTTCTGTAATGAAATAATTAATTCTGTTTAAAGATTTCAGCTAAGAAGATAACCTTCATTCTTTACAAACTTTCTATAGAAGCCATTCTGTTCACTCTGGTAATCTTTTGAGCACCTAGCAAAACACCTTGCAAGTTATCAAGATCTAAAGATAGTTCATAGCTCACTAATGTATTTCATAAAACTCAGAGCTCTGTGCAGTCCTCCCTATGCATGTGATACAATGCAGTTACTTTGTGTAACCAGATTGTCTAGCTTGGAAATGCGCTAGTGATCTAAGTACGTACACTAAAGGTTTTGCTGGCCTACAAATGCGAAAGGACTAGTTGAAGTATCAGTATAAAAGTACTTTTCAGGAGAGTCAAGTCAGAAATAATTCACAGCAATAAAACTACTAGGCTTTAAAGACAACTTTTAAAGACACTAGAGGAGCCAGTTCCTTAATATATGCAAATAGACAATGATGACTAGAAATCACTGCTGATTTACATCAAGTCAACGTCTAGAGTAACTGCGAAACCTGAAATTGTGGAAGAGAAGTTTAGACTATCAGCAGACAGGACAAAAAGAGCTGTCCAAAAAATAATATTCACACGGAAGTATTTTCCTCACACAGACTAACACGATTTCAGACTACAACAAGTGTGTGCTTGTGTGTACAAGTGCATATATTTTTAAAATACATTGTTTTATAGCTCAGACAACAGTTTTCTACCCTATGGAGTATTGTGGTTGAAGTAAATTACAACATGAGGGAAAGACAAGAATATTCTGTTTAAGAACAGAGTACAACCAGCATTCTGGCTGATCCAAAGTGGTGGAACACTATGGTAATAAAGGAATATCAGTTTATGCTTTCAGTTTTGACTCTCTGTGGGTTTATTTTCATACCTGTCCATAAAACTGAGACATATTTTTAGCATGAAAGACACAGTGTTATGGGCTAGTCTAGCAAATGGTGACATGGAGGCTGAAGACACTCAAGAGTCACAAGATAGTTGTGAGGGCTTTGGAGTCTGGACTGAACTCTGCCCTTCTGAGGGAGGCAGACAGAAATTATTCCAATTTAGTGTCACCCGGGAGCCCTTTGATCTCCTAATATGAGTGCTCCAACATGGGATATTTTCCCAGCAGTACTTTGTGCCCTGAGTTGACTTCAGAATAATTCGGTTTCTCAGCTGAGATTAATTTTGCATCAGACTTATTGCCTTGGTCTCAAGGGATCTGAAGACAAATTAGATTTGTCTTCAAAACCTTGTGTCCCTTTTCCACTTGCAAAGTGATCAAAAGCATGTATGTCCCTTCTTTTGTAGACATATGTTGAAAGGTATACCTTAGACTCTGAATTTGCAGTGTCTTTTTGATTTTATGGTGCTTAGCATGTCAGACAATTAAATCAGAACAATACTGTTTGTTTTACAGACAATATGCAGAGAGTTGCCCAAATCCAGCTCTGCTTCTGTATGAACTGCCAGAAATTATGTCATCATGACATATATTTTGATGCCTAATAAATGGCAGCATCCTACAAATCTTAGAAATAAAAGATATTATTGAATAATAAAGTCCTTGAGTTAAAGGAGAATTCTTTATATACATTATTGTCCTGAATCAACTTTCCAGTATTGAGTATACACACACTGGGGTTTGCACCAATTCACCTGGAATACTACCAGTTAATCCTGTCCAGGGTTATTCAATTTTCTGATAGGATATGCTTTTATTGATTTGGTTGCATTTACTACTGGAAGCAGCAGATGTATCTTCTTAGATGGGGCCATCTTTGACCACTGTTGTCCATTTAGCTCAAATAACAGAGTTTTCAGATATTTCTCTACTTTTGAAACCACAAGAAAGACAGAGCATCCAACTCTGTTAGTAAAGCATACACATCCAGAAACATGTCCAGACATTGAGCCTCCTTGACATTGAAAAACCTGTCTATGTAACAAGGTGGCTGCATGCAACTTGCCTGTCAAGTACGGTTTTGATGGTGTTTTAACAACTTGTCCAAGGAGTCATTTGGATGTCTGTTAGTTGACATAAGACAAGTGTGGGCCAGGGACTGTTTTGGAAGGGAGCACCAGTGAAGTTACAGTACCCTCATTCATGCTTGTCTATCATTTCATGTATTGAGAGGTACAGCCAGATGTATTTCTGTATCAATTTCCATTTCTGTTTCAATTTTTGTTCCGTTAAGAAAATGGATGTAAGGGGCATGGAAGACTTCCTTACAAAAGGCAATACCTACAGGACAGATCCTACCTTCTTTGGCAGTGAACAGTGACATTAGTAATGGAACTAAAGAAGACAGGGAAGAATATCAGATACTTAAGAGATGTCAGTATTTTATATATCAGAAATCTGTACAAGAAGAGCAGTAGGGAAAGGATACACCACTCCTAATCACAGAATTACTCAGTACAGTTATTCAAGTTGAGCACTGATCTTAGGGTTTAAACCAAATAAGATTCCTTGCATTTGTCTATTTCTCTTCCATATGGTAGCTTTCTAACCATTGCTTTGGCTTAGTGAAACATAAAGTTAAGTACCAAGTGAAAGTCTAATCATCTTAGTAATCTTCAGTAGCATTGAACTAGTTATATATTTTATTTTGATACATTGTCTTGAAGTTGTGCTGACAGCACAATGTAAAACATATTAGATCTAATGTCATAAACTGAAACAACTCTTGGCACTAGTTTAATGTTTCTATGGTGAAAGTAGCAGAGAAAATATTAATGAAAGTGGTGTAACAGATGTATTATTAATTAGATGGAGCCCCTTTTCTAAACCGTTTCATGATCTCTCCTACTCCTTCCCTGTCTCTCACTGTTCACCTCTCTTTCTCTTGCTCTTTCTCTCTGTCTCCCCCTGATTTTCTCTCATGGGCACTCTTTCCCACCCATACTTCCTTTCTTGTGGCTACTCCTTTTCTTGGACCATCCCATCATTTCTTGTGCCAGTGTTTCCTTTCTAACACTCTCATGCCCTTTCTTGTGACTTCACACCCTTTCATACACCCTCATACTCTGTTTTTCTCATGCCCTCATGCTTGCTTTCTCATGAGTGCTTTTTCTTCCACATGCCATCTTTTTTCCAGCACACTCTGTTTCTCATATTTTCTCATTCTTTCCCATATTTATTCTCTTTCTGTCTTTCATCTGTACTATTATTGGCTCTCTTGTTCACTTTCTCACATACAGGCTTCCTTTTTCATGATCTTTTCTCATGCACTTGATTCTCGTATCCTCATTTTCTTATTTCCTTGTACCTTTTCTCAAACTCTTGTGCTAGATCCTTTTTACACCTCCATGCTTGCTTTCTCTCACACATGTTCTCTCTCAATCCATCTTCCTCTTTCTCCCTATACCCCTTCTCTCTCCTTGTTGTGCTGCCTTGCTCTTTATTTCTTGTGCATTCCCTTTCTTGAGTTTCCCACTTTGGTTCCCCCCCTCCTTTTTCTTGCACCCTTATTCTTCTTTGCTTGCTTTTTCTCATCTCACCCTTGTGCTTTCTTTTCTCATGCCCAGTCCTTCCCATGCCCTCACTGTTTCTCACACAGGCTTTCTTTCCTATTTAATACTTCACATGCAATCTTTCTTTGCCTTGATCTTTAGCACTTTTTCTCACATGCACTTCCTCTCTGAATCTTGCCTGTCTTGCACTATTTCCTGCTTTATTATTCTTTTGCTCTTTCTTACTTACACAATCTTTCTCATCTTGCTCACTTTCTTGCCCTTGCTCACAGTCTTTCTACACATTCACTTTCTTAAATGTCCTCCATTTCTCACACCCTTGCCCCTTTCCCCTCCCTCACTTCTTATCATGCCCTCACTCTTTCTCATTCCCTGGCTCTTTCTCACATGCAATTGCTACTTCTTATGCACTTTCTCTCTCACATGCTCACATGCTTCCTTATGCACTCAGGCCTTTCCTGTGCCCTTTTCGGAGGGCACAGTTCTGATGAGAGAATTCTTCATCAGGTGAGCTTTCTGCTTCTGGTTTGTGATCTTTTCTCATGTGCTCTTTCTTGCATTTTCCCTCCCTCATGGTTTCTCTCACTTACTCTAGTGCACATTTTCTCCCTCCCTTCATGTCTCATCTCGTTCCTTCTTCACCTGCTCTCTGTTATGTGTGCTTGCTCTTCCTTGTGCGTTCAATTTTTCTTGTGTTCTTTCTCATGTGCACTAACTGGGGATGACATGACTGGAGACTAGTCAGCATGACAGCCATCTAAAAGAAGGGCTGGAGGGATGATCCAGGGAACTACAGGCCTGTCAGTCTGGCCTTGGTGCTGAGGGAAGCTTACAGAGCAGGTCACACAGCATGTGCAGGAAAACCAGGGGATCAGGTCCAGCCAGCTTGGGTTTATAAAAGGCAGGTCCTGCATGAATAACCTCATCTCCTTCTATAACAAGGTGACCCACTTTGTGGATGAGAGAAAGGCTGTAGATATAGTCTACCTAGACTTCAGTAAAGGCTTTGACACTGTCTCCCACAGCATTCTCCTGGAGAAATTGGCTGCACATGGCTTGGATGAGTATACTTTCCACTGGGTAAAAACTGGCTGGATTATTGAGCCCAAAGAGTGGTGGTGAGTGGATTTAACTCCAGCTGGTGGCTGGACACAGGTGGTGTTCCCTAGGGCTCGGTACTGGGGCCAGTCTTGTTTAATATCTTTATCCATGATCTGGATGAGGGAATTGAGTGCACCATCAGTAAGTTTGCACATGACACCAGGTTGGGTGAAATTTTTGATCTGCTTGAGGATTGGAAGGGTCTGCAGAGGGGTCTGGACAGGCTGGCTCCTGGACTTTGGTCACAACAATCCCACAAAATGCCACAGGCTTGGGCAGAGCCATGATACTGTGAACTCCAGCATTTGGGTACTTACTATAATCAATTTCTCTATGCGTTTTTAGAGGAAGAAGTATATAAAGGATTCATGCTGTGTCTCACCTAAAAAAAATCCATAGCACAGGCTCGAGGGTGCTATCTGCTATCCTCTTTTTATCAGCGTGCTTGGAAAAGGCGCTGATGAGGAGCGTGGATGGAGCCCTCCCTGGATCTTCGTTCGTGAAGCCTAGCCATACAAATACAATATAAAGGATTCCAAAATTCAAGGGAAGAAAAGCTCTATTTTGAAAAATCACTGAAGCAGGTTGCTTTTAAAATTACTTTTAGTTTAATATGTTTACAACTGTTCATCTTCGAAAATCTGTTTATATTTTAGGAGGGCTCAATGGACAGCTTGTATGAACCTGTCCCAGAACATCAAGAACCCAAGGATACAAGTACTATTGAGAGTCAGGGTAGCTCTCCACTGAGCACACATGTAAACTGTGGACCACCTGATAGGTCTATGTCTTTGGTAAGTAAAATTAAATTGCAACATATGCAGCATACTTTGCAAAAAAACTATTACTCTGTATGTGGGCACACATGCATTCAGCTGGCTTAACTGCCAGTTTGAACTATTTAGGCTCTTTAGAGCCTAGATCTCATCTCTGAAGCCAATGACCTGATTTCTGTCCAGTCTTAACAAGCAGACTTGAAAAACAGGTCATGAGTTTCTATACAGCTAGCAGCAAAGTGAGATTAGTGCAGCTTCACTGTCTGAGAAAATTTCTCTTTGCAAATAATAGCATATGAAAATGCTAGGTACAGATATTAGTAGCAGTTGTCTCTACAGGTTATACTATTGGTATCTTTACTTGTCCTTTTCATTAATAAAAAAAATGCATTTCTAATGTGTTAGTTGTATGACTTTTGTAGCTGATGCCCTCTGGAATAACCTTTACATTTTACAAGATCTCCTCAGGCAAACACGTGAAGGAGGTTGTCTTCTGGGCTTCTTTCTTCCTAAATGTTACCCTGCTTAATTGTTTATTATTGGTATGTTATTGGTATAGTACATCACTGACACTTTGACAACTACTTTGACATAGTATATTAAATTTCACAATCTTTTTCATTTCATAATCTCTGTTCTCTACTTTACAATTCTCTTTCATTTATAATTACTCTCTCAATCTAGAGCAGCATATGATGCAGTCTGGTGAAGGAACAAAAAGATGTTTATTATTCAGAGAAGAGACACTATCCTCCCTCCAGAAATTTTGCCAAGCTTTACCCATGTGTACTCTGGGTTAGGTACTGTGCACCTATGAGACTGCTGGGCCTATGGTGTTGCAGTATCACAAAGCAAGTTTGCACAAAGGACATGCATAGAGAAAGCACTGGAGCTGGTGAGATAGGAGAACAGCTGCAGAATTGTGGTATGCACTTGAATGCTCTTGAATTCCTAAAGGAATGGAAATAACTTTTTCTTCTCAGACCTTCACCTGCAACCATCTTACTCTGTGTATGTCCCTCTCTTCCAGATAGCCACCTTGGTGCTTTATATAATGGTCCTGGTTTTGAGAGAGTAACAGTGATCTCAAGATGATTCCTCATAACATTGGCACAGATCTTTAAGCCTGGGCTCTGAAATGTGCCTAACAATTTTGCTGCAGCAGGTGGGAGATGCTCTCCTGTGTGACAGGTTTCTCCTCATTAACAGGTTGTGACCTTGTTACTGTAAAAATTAGCTCCCTCTACACTGTTCCAGCTAAGTGTGTTTAATCATGGTTGTGAAATATGGCTGTAACCTGATCTTAGCACGCTTGTAGTGTTTCAGTTGTGTGAAGCTCCAGCTGTTTGGCTAGGGCTCTGTTACACAACCATAACCATATTGAAATATGCAATTCTACTAACAAAGGTTGACATTATACTTCAGCTTCTGTATCCATTCAGTCTTTTCCTCCTTCGCTGTGACTACAAACCAACTTAACACTTAATGACAACTACACGAATATTTCCTTGTCCGACAGATGTTTATCTGCTAGGAACAGTATTTAGACTAAGTAAAAAGAAAATTAAAAGCAGATTTGTTTTTTGTTTGTACCTAGCATGTAACATATGATGTCCTAATATACTTTGCAATAGATAACTACTAGAAATTATCCTTTTTCTTGTCAAGATATGGTAAAGACACATATATTAGCACTGTGCTTTGCTATGGTTTTCACAATATGTAAGGCTAAGAGTTAAAATTGCTGTGAACATTTATGTCAGACTTTTTATTTCTTAGTTTTTCTTGTTTTGTTTTTTTTTTTCTGATATGGCACCATTTCTTCAAACTCTTCATTATATTAGTATAGGGTTAGGCTTCATAAATTTTTTTTTTGCTAAATAGAAGTAAGCAACCTATCCAATACAGAACTTTATTTTCATTTAGCAAGCCTAGAGAAGCAGATTTGCTACTAGTGTAGTATTAGAAAATTCTGCACATTAATCTGAACAAATTGCAGCAAAACATTTTTCACATTGCTCATTGCTGGTTTTGTGGGATGACAGTGCATGGTCCATGAAGATACAGGTACAGTCATGCATAGAAGAATCCAGGACTTTGGTTTCTGCTAACTCTTTTGAAACATTTCTGTTTTCCTAAAGAAGATATTTTAGTGATGGTACATTGATTAATTACTAAATGTTAATTTCATCATAAACAAAAGCAATGATAAATGTGTAAGCAAAATTTTGACTCATTAGTTATTAACAAAAAGGTTCCTAAGACTGGCTGTGAGTTTTATTTTGTTCTGCTTTGAGACAATATTCAGCTCAGTACTTAACTAAAAATAATGGCTGGATGCTGTGTCACTGTGCTAGTTGTAGAATCAACATGATTATTTATAAAATACTTTCTAGAAATGGAAAACAAGATTAGTGATGACGTGTCAGCAGTAAGACCTATGGAAAAATGTCACTAAGGCCAAAGTACTATGTGTAATCTTATCTGCTATTTCTAGCATGTGAGTTATTAGACCTACACCTTGGATGAAGCCGTTAAGCTTATTAACTGAGCCCATTTGTACTTCTCTCCCATTTTTAATTCCGTCACTTGGTTCCAGGCTGCGGGGTGGCCCCCACAGCATGATAAATTCAGAGCATTATTGGCTCCCTCAGGCCCTGATTTAGCCATCTATCATTATTCAGTAATGCACATACTTAAGTGCCCTGCTAAGTAGGTATGGGCTCGAGTATATGTTTAAATGGTTGGCTGAACCATGGCCATGCAGATTCTACAGAGCTGTTAAATCTCCTGAGGGTGGAGCAGCCTGGCACAGCACATTTCTTTCTTAGGAGGCTTTACCTTCTACTTTTTTTCTATGCAACTTGAGAAATCAACAGAGCAGGCATTCAAGGTCTGCTCCCTTCAAATTTAAAAAGGGAGGCTAAGGCTAGAGGAAATTTTCCCTTATACTGCAGCAAGGTAGATAATTTCTTGCAGTTATCTGGTCTGTTGTGATTTGTCCTAATCACAGCTAGGCTGTGACATTCTCCTGGAGATGTGGGAAAATATAGAGTACTGTGGTACTGAGGCCATGCAGGGCATAATTCAGTGAACAAACTCTATGGACACCTTTTTGAACCATGATTGATTTTGTTTCTGGCTGAATATCTGCCAAAATCACCCATCCTGGGTGAAGAATAAACTCTTCCATGTACACTGTTGTCTTTCTTCACATAACTTAGAAGACCTGTTCAGTATACAAAATGTTTTGCCTAGGATGATCCTACTCTTGGTTCCTGTAGGACTGTCTTGAGCCTGTTATACACACTTGCCTTTTGATTTTAATGTTCTCAGGGAACTGCTCTGTTAAATTTTTGGTTATTTTGGCTGTTGATCATCTTCAGTAATATTCTCAGACAGGAGAAAAATAGATTTATGGAGTTGATTTTGAACACTCTGCATAGCAAAGCTGAACTGGACCTTCCTCAGAAAGAGTTGGTAGCCAACAGTACAAAATGCTGGCTACAGTACAAAATTACTTCCTGTAACTGTGAAATTGAATTCCTGCCTCTTGTAGCTATGTATTACAGTATTCTACCTTATAAGCTATCTTCATCTTCTCAAGAAAAGTCTTCAACATTATAACCATTTTCATATATTTCCTGTCAGATTGCAATCACCAAATGTCATGATATCCACATATTTTTCAGCTGCTGACCATAATATGATCAATTATGCTGTATATCAGAAAAGTGTCAAATAATTTATCAGTCTTCCTAAGTTATTGCCAGAAAAATCACAATCAGTCATCATACCTGCTTTAATCTGCAGTATTATAATTGACATTTAATTCCAGTGAGGGAAAGAAGAGGGATAATCATCTGAAATGACCACTTCCCTGCTTACAAGTCTTAACAGACAAAGGACCTGTAGCTTTCTGAGCAGGCTTGAAAACACCAGAGGGACTCATTCAGTTGTNGCCACAGGAGACCCCAAGTGATTTTCAGACTATGCCTGCATTCAGTTGTTTAATTCAGAGTTATATGATAAAAGCAGGGAAAAAAGGACTTTTTTCATAATTTCATAATGCTGGGCTTCCGTGTGTGCACTTTGTTTCTAGAAAACAGATTGTTTGCATTTGGGATAGTGAAGGAAAGAATTGTTCCCATAAAAAAGGTAATTACGGATTTTGAAGCATTTGGAGTGTAGAAACTAGATGAACCTTAATTTATATTCTAAGACAAAGCATGTTTTTAAAACTGCTTAATTTCTAGTTTCATATTAAAGTTGCATACAATTCTAAGTGTAGTTAGATACTGAAAATATACCTTTAAAAAAAGTACAAACAAAGCTAATTTATTCTTGTAACTGGATTTGGCCAGCTGAGTCAGACATAGCAGGAAGAGATGTTTCAAAGAAAAGACTCTGTTTTCAAATAGCCATTTAAACCCACTGTCATATTTCTTTGTGGCACTGCATCCATGATAGCCAGTGAACTCATAATAGATAATAAATTCTCTATATTTTTTTGACCTGCACACAGCATCTGTGAACAAATATACACATGCAAGAACAAATTCTGTGGAAACTGCATTACAATCATTAGCATTCAAAAATGTCCAGGTGTCAACAAGACCTCCTACACTCAGCTAAAATAACCTCAGTGCAGGAAAACAGCCTTTTCTTAATGCAGTCTCCTGAAGAAGCTTAAAAAGAAATCTATGATGGGTTTTGCCAAGAGGAGGGGGAAAATATAAAATGCTCAATTATGTGCTTATATCAGTTTATGTAGTTCATGTTTTGGCTTTTCATCATGCAAGCTGGATGAAATTTTAAAATTACTGTGGTAAGAGTCATGCAGATGTAGATAGGATTACATGAAGGAAATAAACATAAGTTTTCATATTTATAAAATAATGAATGGTTATATATATATTTTAATGTCTCTTGTTGCACAGCAGATTGAAGTAACATTCATCATGGACATTTTTATCCCAGTTTCTGGTTTCCAGGCTGGAAGAAATAGACATGAAAGTGATATAGTTCTTTGATAGTCTGTCTCAGGAGACATCAAAACAGCATAGGGATCAGAGATCTTTTCTGTCCCAGCATGACATCCTCAAGTTTTCATAAAGTTAAAATTAACTTCAAGTCCCA
This sequence comes from Bucco capensis, assembly GCA_013396975.1. NCBI lineage: Eukaryota > Metazoa > Chordata > Aves > Piciformes > Bucconidae > Bucco > Bucco capensis. Next base: position 637,036 of record VWZO01016686.1, on the reverse strand, counting down.
GCATAATTTTTGCAACAGCAAAGATGCAGTAAGATGCTCTGGCATCACTTGCAGAGTGAGGGACCCTTTTGTTCACTTTTTCAACATCCACATAACTCTTGCCTTCCTTCCTGCATCTTGTCAGGGTATATACCATCTAGGCCTTGGGGGCTATGTGATCTTGCCTTCAGGCCAGTGCTTGATTCTGATTTGATGTCCCTCAGAGCTCTGCTAGGCTAACTTGCACAACTTTCACTTTTACTTACAGAGTTTCCCGCTCTCTTCCACAGTACTTTGCATGTAGTGGGATTCGAGTGCATCCTTCTGTGTCTCTCAGAAAGCTAAGCAGTTGTAACATGCATATTTTATACTCATAAAATTAAAAAAAATCATACTATGGAATAAATATTCATTCTTGGGGTAAGAGTATTGTTCTCTGGTTTTTCAGGGGTGTAACAGCTGTCAGCTTCTTGGGAGTCATGGATATTGAAGCCTCCTAAAATCAGAATACATAACTACATATATTCTCTGCTGCACTCTGTCCTCCACAGCTTCAGCTGCTGGGAACAAAAAGACTGGGAATGTTAGTGGATATTAAAAACATACATGAGAAGTACATCATTCATTGTCTTTTCAGTGAGGAAAATATTATATTTGGATTAAACATTTTTGATTTTCATAGACTTCTTTTTTCTATCTTTTTAAAAGGAATTTCCTGACTTTGAGAACACAGTGACCAAAAAAAGAAAGTAAGTTGAGACCAGTTTGAGGTCTACGCAGTGTCACTCTCTTTGTCTGTACCTTTCATCCTTGTTGTTTTATTAATGTTTGCCAATGTTGCTTTAATTCTTATACAGTACATGTATTAATGTTGCAGTTGGAAAGCAAGTAACAAGCTTGTAATGCATTACTAAAGCTCTTTTGCTGTGATTTTTTCATATACATAAAGCTTTCTGCCAAAATATCAGAACCAGGACAGCTAAAACCAAATGCAGTTAATCTGAGCTTGGTTTAACCATATGTCTGCTTTTCTGAAAGATTGAAGTGGTAACCTATTTTATAGCATGTTTGCACCATTGACCTGATAATCTCCTGAAGAGTTTTTTTTGCTTGTGTTTCTAATCCAAGTAAAAATTAGTTGCAAAATAATTCCGATAAAGCAGGTCAGACTGTATTTTGTCAAGTTTATTTGTAACAGGAGTATGATTTGCCTCCATTCATTAAGCAAGAATGCTATGGTTTGGGCTAATGATTAGTGTATTTTAGTAAGCAGAATAATATGTTTTTTAAATTCTTTTTTGGCTTCAGGTTAAAGGCTATTGCATTACTGATGTGGTCCCCTTCAGATGAAATCTGAAATCCTGCCTAATGGAATGATAGACATATCTTATCTGTCTGGCTGTGATAGACATGAAAATCCCTGGGCTTTTTTTTTTTCCTTTTCAGTTTAGGTGGGGCTCCACTAAATTCAGAATATCAATATTATCTGTGTCTATTGCTGAGAAATTTCAAAGTAGATAAACACTTTAAAGAAAATCAAGAGCTCCTTTGTCTTAAGTAACAGTTTTAATCTATTTCTGGTCATCTGACAGAATCTTTAGGAACTTACCACCTGCAAACACAGAGATGTACACACTCAGAGTGGTGAGATCTCAGTTATCTCTGCCCAGGCAGAGCCCTGTGAAAATGCTCCTAAAATTGTATTAATTAAAGTTTGGACATATCACTATAATTCACAGTTTTCTCATAATTCTTTAGCATTTTTAAGGAAGTTAAATTACTGAGTAGGCCTTGCCCAAGGTTTATCCTAGAAGTTTTACCAAATATGATGCAATCCCTTAGCTGCCTAAGTCTCTTGCTTAGATCAGAACAAAATCTGACCCAGGAATAGAAATAGTAGTCTACATCTACAGTGGCAAATCCTACTATGAAAATAAACCTATTCTAAAACTAATCTTATTCTAAATGAATGGTCAGAATTTAGAAGGATTGTGTAGATCATTTGACTAATCAATATAAAAAATGAGTAAGCTGGATGAAAATTTCACTCAATATGAAAAGATTTTGCAATGAAAATTATTTCATTGTGGGTGTTCAGCCATCACTATCCTGGCATGATTGCATTGATAATGGAGAAATTCTCATGTTGGCATTTTCTGTAGATATGGAAAAAGTGAATGAGGAATTATCATTCTCTTATTCTTACAATGGGGCAATAAGGAAGCCAAATGAAATAAAGTAGCAGAAATAAACAGAAATATGCCTTGTTTAGACAGTAGGAATTGAATTGTAGAACTCTGGAAGCAAAAAAAAAATCCAAGTGGTTTCAAAAGAACTAGTGTTTACAGACCAATTCCTTAAAATAGTGCAGTTGTACCCTCTTGCTCAGGAAACCCTTCAGCACCTATATGCCTGAAATTGGGAGGTGGATCTCTGGTTTTGTGCTCTTTCTCTTCTGCTAATCATTGTCACAGATTAGGGAGTCTCTGGTCTCATCTCGTATAATCTTCTGGCTTCATCCTTTAGCTCATAAATTACTCTATGTTGGGATTTTTATGGATAAGGTGAAGCAAATTAATTCTCAGGGTAAATCTTTGTTAATTCAAAGATTTCTTTTTCTTCTGTTAAGTTAATATATTCTTTAAGTCATCATCTATAAACCACTGACTACAGATGGAAGCATGAGTTAAGACTATTCCTTGGTGTAAACACAAAAAGCTCAAGGTTTAATGTGGTGATGTCACTCAAGGTCATGGGGGTAGGAGTTTCATAGGTATCTCTTTGATTCATTTGTGACCTCATCTAGGTGATCCTGCTCTGGCAGGGGGGTTGGACTAGGTGATCTTTCTAGGTCCCTTCCAACCCCTAACATTCTGTGATTCTGTGATTCAATCCATTATTATGTGGCCAAACTTCAGACACTTATTTCCAAAAGCTATAGGACACTCAGATCATGTCTAAAGAAAAACATCTCTTATTTTCTTTCTGATGGGCTCCCTGATTTAGCCATTAAATCTTCATTCCAAGAAGAAAATTGAATAACATATATTTACAAAATGAGAACTCAGAAGCTTCTAGAGCTTTGTGTGGCATGTGGGAGTAGATGATACGGTGAATGAGAAAAGTCAAGTGACTCCAATTAAAGCCAGTGGGAATTGTACAGCTAAATCCCTGTGCTGCTCTGCTTTGATGAATTAGTTTGGAAATACCCATATTTGATTAAATGTGCTTTCGTTTTTCATTCTGACTTTCAGCTAATGTTAAATTCTTCTAATTCTTTTAGATCCATCCAGAAGTCCATGTCTGAAAATGAAGCATTTGGTTAGTAACTGCTTAAATCATTTACTGTATGCTTGCTAATCTCACAGAGCCAACATTAATTAAAGGTCTGATTTACTTCGCAGCTGTTAGAGTAAATGCAAAGGAAAGGAAGAGTATTGAAAACAAACTAGGTAAACATAGAAAACAAACTGAGATTTAAAGAACCTCTTAGAGGACAGCATAAGAAATTCTCAACATGTCCAATGTTTGTTTTAATCATTCCTGTTAATATTCTGCTATTTATACTTTGGAGTTTGGGTTTAGTTGTCACACCTAGTCCTTATTGAGTAAAAGGCTGTTATATATGCCTATAACAATGCAGCTATATTTCATAACAGTGTGTTACAGGTATAGATGAAAGTTTCCCTATATAAAGACTTCATTCTGCAGCCCTGCGCTGGAAGGTTTTCATGCAGAGCAATATCATTTGGTCTACAGCATCCAGGGTGTAATGAATTCCCACATTGACACAACTGAAAAGTGCTTTCATAAAGAAAATTTTCTGACAACAGTAGAAACAAACAAACAAAAACAACAACAAAAAAAAATCCCCAAACACCCAAAACCAAACCAGAACCAGAAAGCACAAAAAGTTAATAGTTATCAATATGCTGCACTTTGAAGTTCACTGAGGGAACAGGAGAATGGTCATCTTATCCTCAAAGCCAATTTAGTTCCTCCCATTCAAGCTGAGACAGTACTGGCCTTGGAGCAAATGTGACAGACATGGGCATCTTCAATGCTATTTCTTTCTAACACACTAGCTCATTAACTGTAAAATTAAATAATATTTATACAATTCCTGGAAACAAATTAAAGACACGTATTCTATGGAATCCTATGTCTTAAAACCAGCGTCAAGATAAAAATCATCATGTTTTAATTGTTAATGAGGTATTAGATAGCAGTGAAAGACAATAATATTTGAAGTCTGCCTACAACAAATACCATCCATCCATCAAATTTCATATATTGGGAAAATATCAAATAATTTCTGTGTTTGAGCAGATGCGACAGTTTTCTGCAAGCTTGTTTGATTTGCATTCTGGTGTTGGTTCTATAGACTTTCCTGTTATTTCACAGGTTTGCTATGAATTCAGGTGACTGCTTTCTGTGCTTTTACTTTAGACAGAAAAAATGTGAATGGCACACTTTGGCAGGATTCCAAGAAGCCGGAGAATGATTCGTGCATCAAAAGGCACTGTCAGCTTGAAGGTAATTGCTAAACATATTTCAGCTGATTTTGCATTTTCCACACAGCATTTAAGAGGGCACCTAGGAAAATTTCTCATTTTTCACCAATAATCTAGCTAAATAATTTGTCAAGCCCTTTTGAGATTTATCTTGTTCTCAAGGGGGAAAAAAGTAGTTAAAGCTTACCTTAAAACTGGAAAGCTTAGAACATGCCCTATGACCAATTCACTCTAGTCCGTGGGTGAAAGGAGACTTGCACTGCAGTAAATTGCCACAGTCTTGTTGTACAGGGCTTGCCAGCTGTAATATGAGCCGAAAGTAGGAATCTGTGTTCCCTGTGTACTTTATGATTCTCCAGATATCCAACAGGGAAACTGTAACTTTTCCCAGAAAAAAATCTCATGGCAGGTGCAAATGAGAGTTGGCAAAATTTTGTAGGCAACGGTTTTCTCTAATTTTCTTTCTAAACCTGTCTTGATCATTATCAAAACAACCTTGCAGCTAATGTACAGGAAGTGGTTAGTGACTCTGTTTAAGAGCTGACCAGTATAAATTCGATAAACTCTGAGGAATAACAAGTGAGCAGTCACCTTGTCTGTTTAAACACAAACTGGACTTATAAAAATTAAAATGGTTTGATATTCTGCTTGATGTTACTCCCAGGAATGGATCTGTATTTGTACTTTCTAAAGTCAAGGTAGATCCAGTATAGTTGCCTAATCAGACCAAACAAGCCTGATTCAGCTGAAACAGAAACCAAGATATGTGAGATTAAAGAGGTTTATTGTCTACATAAGCCAACGAAATAGGAAGATTGCCCTTACCTTAACTTTTAACATCTTCTGTACAAATTATCTGGGTATCATCCACTGTTAGGAGATTCCACTGTTACCTAGATATGCAATGGAAAGCAGAGGACAGAGCACCAGCTTTTCCTCTGGATTAATGCCTGGAAAATAGATCTGAAATTGCAATACACATTGTATTTGCCCATGGTCAGGCAAGTTTGTTTTATTGGAACCAGAACCAGAATAAAGAGATGATAAGAGAATTTAGAGGCACTCCGCTCTTGTCATGAACTGATGAACGGAAAAGGGACCTTTAATGAAACTCATTGGCTTGCAAGGAAAAGTGTTGTAGTGATAGGTGAAAGAAATATTAGGCATTTATCTCCACATAGGTTTTACTTTTAACTAAAACCATTTTGGAATGATTCCTCAAACTACTCCAGAGGTTGTCAGTTTGGAGGTGGAAAAAGGCTGAATGAGAAAGTGGAACTTTTTGACCTTCCTCCAGAATCCTTTTGACTCAAGACTTTTTTTACCCTACTAAATATCCAAAACATGCAAAAAAAACAGTGCACATTTTCAAAGCTGACAAGTGTTGTAATTGAAGGGTAGGGGCCCAGAGGGTACAGGAAGCAAAGTTAGCAGCTAAATAAAAATCTCCCTTTCCCCTACTGCATTAAATTATTCCAAGGGAAGTCCCCTTCACAGAGTGTTGAAGAATATTGCAAGGAGATTTACAGTGTATCTCTGTTGATCAAAACTTTCTCTTAGCAGAGAAAATCCTTCAAGGTTTGCAAGTCTGTTGCGTAGTATGAATTTTGGCTGGATGTAATAAGCCACGTATTGTGGCCATCTTTGCTTACTTCAGAGCTGTATTCACAGACCTGACCTAAATCTCACTGAACTAAATGAAAAGACATCCACTGATACGAGTAGCCTTTGGATTAGGTCCTTAATGCTACTGTGCATATTACCTCTAAAAAATTCAGTTTTCCGTAATGGTAAGGCAGTAGAAACACATCTATCCCACAGACACAGTAAGTGGGAATATCTATCATTGCTCTTAAGCCCAAACCCAAATCATCAGTACCAAATTTACCAACCTTAAAGCATAACTGTTAGAAAAAGTCGACTAATCACAGTCATTGGGCTTTCAGGAAAGGCTATCATGGAGACAAAGAGACAAGAGCTGACACCTCTCAGAGTTAGTGGATGTAATTCTCCACTGCTCACGATTGACTCCACAGTAAATTGACTGATACTTGTTGCCAGACTAGGAAGAAAAGAACACTGCATCTAACATATATCTTTTGCATGTTTTGGGGGTTTTCCCCAAAATAACTTATTCCCTATTTCAGTGGATTGAAGAGCTGATTTAAGCAAGATTTAAGAGTACTTTAGATTTATGTTATTATGGTTAGCCAAAGGGATCATAGTTGAGAGGGATGACTAAGGTTTACTTTAGTAACTCACCACTGTGAATTTGATTTTGAACAAAACTACTTTAAAAGCACAGTGACTCTATGTATTCTCTCAGGGTAAGGTTTCCCCATGGTTCTTTGTGATTCAGCTCAAACGGATGTGAAATAATACTATTTTGGACTAGACTTTAAGAGGACTTGTGGACACAGGACTAAACACTGCAAGACTTAACTTTTAGAGTAACAAAACAAAAAAAAAACCCACCAACATATTTCTGCTGATTTCTAGTAACTTTGGAAAACTAGGACAGCACTTTGTGCTGTGACTAGCAGATAATTTTCCTTCTATTTTTTTCCTGCAAAGTAACTGAGTGCCTCTGGTATCTCTATTGATGGAATACAATCTCTAGGACCTTTCCACAGTAGTGTAATGGTGGACACTTTGCTTTAAGAGTGGGAGTAAGAGTAGATCTTTCAAAGTTGACTTAACCAGAAGTAAACTACTTCAAAGAGCTGTTTGACCTATTATTGCTCACTGTTGCAATGAAGGTAAATACTCTTCCCATACAAAGCATATTGGAAGAAATGGGAAGAGCTTCATCCTTTGAAAGCAATGTTTAATCTAATCCAAAATAAACAGATCTCAATTAGAAAGATTATTTTTACTCTCCATTTTTTTATACAAATATTCTACATTTTTCTAATGTAAATTAGCAGGGCAAGAAGAAGAGCTTGGTGGGGTTCTGGGTTAGTAAACTAAGGACTAAGTATAGATGAACAAGTAAGGATGAATGAGTTTATGTCAGTTTACCAATTTGTTCTGTAATCCTACTTTAAAGCAGTTTGAGATAAAATGCATGCTTAAATTATATGATTAACTTCAGAGAGTCAAAATGTCAGATGAGAATATCAAGTGCAATGCTAATTATATTCCTCATAAAAATTTCAACCAGGATATTTTATAGCATGTTTTATTTTATTTTTTCATAACTCACAGATGAAAATATTATTGGTGATGGAATACATTTGCTGCAAGGAAAGAAGATAGAAGAAACAACATGCCAGGTGAAAGAACTACTCTTTTTTTTTTCAGAATCTACAAATTTATTCCATTAAAATGCATATTTCTTGCTTCTGTTTAGTAATTCCCTTGCCTAAACTTCATACTCATTATGCCTGCGCATTTTAGAAGTTGAGTTTAAAAGAAGACTCTGATGACTACGTAAACTGTGCAGCATTTTCATTTTCATGCAGGCCACATGGATTTTAATGCTTAGAGAAGTTTTTCTTTCCCTAAACAAACACATTTCTGTTAAATTGATGTGCTGGAATTGGGTCAAGCAAGAACTATCCTAAGTGTCTAGATTAGTCTTGCATAATCCATATCGCCGTATGTATCCTAATATTCTCTGAATTTATATAGGCATGTATCTCCTCTTTATAATATATTAGTTATCCCACTGGCATGAGCACTTAAGGAATTCTGATCCTTGAGTTTGCATAATAAAAATAACAATAACATAAAAGTAGGTAAAAACCCATCAGCTGGTGTGTAGTGGAGAGATGGGGAGAAAAATTTGTAGCTTTGGAATTAGAATGAACACCATTTACTTTTTATTTCACTTTCAGTCCAGTGTTTGCCCTGATATATTAATTCAAAGACTAGTTCATACCTGTTGCAAATCAGCTTAGCTCTGCTGATTTCACAAGGCATAAGTTTACCCAGTTTGGGAATCAGACTGAAAGTGTATAACACACAGGTGTGTGTCTAAAGGAGGAATCAATGCAATAAATTATTTAAAAGCTGAAAATCTGGTGCATTTTCCTTTACAGAAGAGTGTTATGTTCAAGATGAACATTATAAAAGGCTCCAAGCTGAGTTTTCTCTGCTGTTTACATACGTCAGGAGTCCTTTTGGATGTTTAATTGCCAATGCAGTCAGCGCAAAACTGGGAGGACTGGCTAATGTACCAGAGAATTGTGCTTGCCCATCAGAAGGCCTTCAACAGACTGGAGAAACAGACAAACAGGAACCTCGTGAAGTTCAGTAAAGGAATGTGCAAAGTCTTGAACCTAGGGAGGAATAACCCTTACCTCCAATATAGGTTGGAGGTCAATTTGCTGGAAAGAAGCTTTGCAGAAAATGTCCTAGGGGTCCTGGTGGACACCAAGTTGACAATGAGCCAGTGATGTGCTCTTGGAACAAAGAAGGCCAACAGCTTCTTATGCCACGCTAGGCAGAGCATAGCTAGCAGGTCTGAGGGAGGTGATCCTTCTCTGCTCAGCAGTGACAAGCTGACCTGCCACAAACTGGTTCTGGGTCCAGTTGTTTTCTCTCTGGTATAAGACAAATGGGAAATACTGGAATAAATCCACTGAAGGGCCATGAAGATCATTAGATGATCTGATCTATGCATACAAACATCTCATGCTGGAAGTAAAGAGGGCAGAGCCAGATTTCTCAGTGGTGCCCAGGGACAGGACAAGAGGCAATGGGCACAAACTGTAATACAAGAAATTACAAGAAAATTCATTTAACATAAAGAAAGCACTTTTCTTCTCTGTGTGTGTGTGTGTGTGTGCGTGTATGAAACACTGGAAAAGACTTCCAGGAGAGGCTCTATAAAGTCTATCTTTGATGATACTCAAACCTGCCAGGGCACAGACTTATGCAATGTCTGAGTGCTTCACAAAAACTATAATCCCCCTCCATTTCCTAGATGCTCATTTCATTCCAGTCATTCTGTAAGTGCTGGAAATCAGGGGCTTGGAACAGAAGTACAGGTTGAGAGACACAGTATGAACAACACTGTAATAGTTGTACCTTACCACAAAAAATGGCTTTACTTTCTACATTTATTTTTCATATCTTTGTTCTTGTTTGCTCATGTCTAACAGGGCTCCCTTGATGGCTCAAATCCTTTGTAGCATATTGGGAAGGACATAAAATATGAAGTAATACAGTCTTTGGGCTAATACATTTTCAAAAATGTTTCATGCCTCATTTGTCACGTAAATTCTTAGGTTGCATTCAGCCTTCAAAGTGTCATTCATATTCATGAAGAAAAAAGGCTAGTGTTCATTACTTTCACTGATAAGCTATAAGCACTGTCAGACTTGCCCACTACGGACTGCATCAGTGCCCCAGGGAAAGTGTATTCTCACAGTGTTCCTATCACGAGGACATTGTGACCAAGAAATGGATTATGGGCAGATGATGAAAGTCTATATAGTCTTATCTTTGCTTAGTTCTGAGGACCCTCCCATTTTCTTTGCATTGTTAATCCAATTCAAACTCACACTCTTGGTGCTCAACAGCCCAGGCAAAATCAGGCAAATGGAACATGACCCTTTTTAGAAATGGATCTGGGACACTTGCTCCTCAGCTGATGGGTTGCTGCTGAGGAAGGTCTTCTGTAGCATTCCTGCTTACTGAGAAAGGAAAGCCAAGATCTAGGATGAGAACCAAGAATCCCATGATATAATGCGTGATTCCTCTGCTACACCACAGTCACTGTGATGTCTCCAAGATGTTACTAAATCCCAGATAACTAAGGAAATTAGGATAGCTCAATATCAAATTGATTTCAACAGGGGTCTGCTGCTGTATGTCAGCCATTGCTTTATATGCACACAGTGCTGGGTTGAAAAACTGCTGAGCTCTGTATCTGTACTAATTATTTTTATTCATATTATTTATGTTGGGTTTTTTCCTAAATTTTGCTTTTCTTACCATCTAGGTGATAAACTATGAGCAGTGGATTCCACCACGAGTTCACAATCCAAGTGTGGCTAGTAACAGTGAAATGGTGAGTTACAATGAAAATTACTTTTTTGGGGGGTTTGTTTGTTTGATCTTTTTTTCATCAGCAGCTAACAGCCTGGAAGAACATGTTGGCTTAGTAGGATTTCCTTTACTGTATGTTGCTTTCCCAAAAGTTGAAAGATATCCATATCAATTAAATGAATCATTATATCTCTTTATCTTTTATACAATAGCTTTTTATTGCTTCATATTTAATCATATTTCTTTATCTTTTATAAAATATATTATTGCTCTGTGATTCCCAGGACAAAATCTGTGTATAAAAAAATCCTAGCCTGCTTAGTTTGACTCCGTAGTCATTTTTGAGTAGCTGAAGTACCAGACTAAAACAAGGGAAATATTTAAAGGTCAGATATATATGTGAAAGAGCACATGAAGGAAGTTTGTACAGTGCCTGTCTATTTATTGGTCCACCGTGGCTTGAAATGTCTATAGTGCAGCAATGATAGCACTACTGACACAGTAAACAAAGTATTTTTGTCTTCTCACTACTACACTGTACTCTGAATTTAATTGTATAGGTAATCAAGATTAAATCATTGCAGTTCTATGGGACAGGCAAATGAGTTGAAGAAAAATCATGGAGATCAGACACTGCCATGACTAAATTCTTTACGCTGAGAAGTGACATGCTGTGCAAGTACTTTTATTGAAATTAATGTGGTTGCACCCAGGAAAGAGAGTGCTCAACAGGACTGAGATTGCTGGAATCTAACCAACGGTGTTTTACACTTAGCTTCCAAATTGCTGTATTTCTGTCACCAGGTTAATCCCCATAACATCTCAGTGAGAAAAGATTTTAAGTTATTCAGAATATCTTAGGATAAACTTGAAGCAGATTTTCAGATAAAATGTAGGTATTTTTTTCTGTAATACATTTTTATAAGTACATTTTAAAATGTATGGGGTTTGTCTGTAAGTATTCATGCACACTTCATGCAAATTATTTGCAACTATGGGGCAGGCTGTGATTTATTTTTTTACACAGTTCATTTTTATTTGTGATGTGACCTGACTTTTCATAACTAAAACCCATTGAGCAGGAAAATAAAGAATATTCTTGTTCATGAGGGAATTCTTTTCTTATAGATAGCTTTGGTCGAAGATTAGGCAAAACACAGGCACAGCTATAATACACAAGAGGGCAAATGCTCTGACCCTAGAACATAGATGGGGAGAAAAATTAGAAGTCTTTAAATAGTTTTAACTATTAAGATTTACTTAATTTAAGATTAAATTAAGACTAAGTAATTAAGATTACTTAAGTTAAGATTTACTGTTCCGTGCACTGGTTCTTCAGTATTTTCCTTTAGTTCATTTTCATAGAATCATAGAATCATAGAATGGTTTGGGTTGGAAGGGACCTCTGGAGGTCATCTAGTCCACCCCCCTGCACTGGGCAGGGACATCCCCAACTAGATCAGCTTGCCCAGAGCCCTGTCAAGCCTCACCTTGAATGCCTCCAGGGATGGGGCTTCAACCACCTCCCTGGGCAACCTGTTCCAGTGTTCCACCACCCTTGTGGTGAGGGACTTCTTCCTAATGTCCAATTTAAATCTCCTCCTCTCCAGTTTAAAACCATTGCCCCTCGTCCTTTCACTGCAGGCCTTTGCAAACAGGCCCTCTGCAGCCTTCTTATAAGTTCCCTTTAAGTACTGGAAAGTCAATTTTGGAACATCCCTTTCCACAGAGAAGGAAGGTACTGGAAAGTAGCATAATTCAAATTAGTGTATGTTACTGGTCCAACTAGTAGTGCTGCACATTCTGTCACTGCACTTCCTTCTCTCATATCCTGGACAATAGCAACTAGAGATACCAGATTCCAGACAACAAAAATAGGGGGAAGAAAATTGCCCGAAACCAGAAAACTATATTCATTTGATTTTTCTCACTTTTATGCACACTTTCACTAAGGTGTGGCTAATGGTTGCCAGGACAATACATCAAAACAGTGGGATCAGGATGGTCAGTTCACCTAATAGTCTCTCTGGTTTCTACACCAAAGAATGCTTTACCTCTGTTTGGATAGGCAGCTAAACTTCTAGATATGAATGCTTAGGTAAACCAAAATAAAATACTATAAATTTAAAAGCTCTCCCATCACTAACTGATACTGCAAAAGCTTTTATTTCTATAAAAGGGAGTTACTGTATTTATTATTTAAGCACTTATGACATTTCACTAGCAATAGACTCTACCAAATTAGTGCTTTAAGGTAAAGAGGATTAGAGTTTGCCATTAATAAAATTATCTAAATAGATTATCTTCCATTTATCTTGATGTCTCCATGATGGAAATCCCAGATCATAACTCAAAGTCATCATGTTGCCTTTGTGTCATTACTTATAAGTGAACAAAGAGACTACAAGAGACAAAATGCTACAAGAGATCTTATATTAGAGCAATTTTAGTATTTTAAACCCACTGGGATTTATTTTGCAAAGACATTTCACAATGAGAAACTAAAATCGTACACCTCAATTTCTCTCTTTAGCTAAGCTAAAACTGCAGTCTTACTATCTTAAATTTGAAGAGGGAACAGAGCACTTGAAATACAAATCAGAACATGACTAATCTAAGGATACTTGGATTTGGCCCACAGTGGATGATGAATACTCAGATACTCAGATGATTAGAGCTTTAAGGTGGATCTGCTAAGGCCTTCTCCTACAGTGAAGAGCCCTAAAAAGACCTTAAGTGTATTAAACTCAAACTTACCAGATTTTATTATTCTACAAAATAATAAATTCTTCAAATGACACAAATTGAAAGCAGCTAGATTTTGTCAGCATTAGTAACTATCACAGAGTAATGTGTGAGTATCAGCACAGCAGAATAGTTGTTGCTGATGAGCTGATGTCCGCACTATATGATTTGTGGGAGATCTGTGTTCAGATCCTCTCTGTTGGATATCAATAGTAGCTGGAGTTCATCAGTCAAACTTCTGAAAAACATCATCTTAATTTCACCTGCAGTGAACTCTGTTGTGCTACTTTGTGACTAAAATGCAGCTTACAGGAATAGCTCTGAAATTCACTTCAAATATATGTTCCTGATCAAAACTAAAATACTAACGTAGCCAAAACTTAACACAAGACACTGGAGACATGAAAAGGTGTTCACATGCAGCTGTCTGGGTCCTGCTCTGTTCCTGTCAACTCCCAGTTGCCAGGAGTCTGCAGACTTCAAGGAACTGAACACGCTGCCGAGAAGAAGGGAGTCTGAATGCAAGTGCTGTGCACCATAGGAACTTCTGCATTACTCACTGTGTTTATCATAAGGAGAACTCCTTCTGTTCTATCCTCAATAAAAAAAGTCAGCATAGCTCCTTCAGCAGGAGTTGAATCGTGCTAATTTATATCAGCCATGAAGGAAGCCATTAAAAGGTGTATCTAGAGATAATATAACAACAACAATAATAGTAATAATAATAATAGCTTACATAGCTAAGAATATAAGAGCAGTGCTGCAAAAATCAAATAGTTCCAGCCTTGTTTGTGTGTCATTTTACACATGTGGGTATATGTTTATTCATGCTTAGTTCAAGACAATTTCTGATATTACAATATTCTAACATTCAAATTATACTATTCAATATTCTAGTATCCTAATATTTCAATTTATATTATTACAATATTTGAGACAATATTCTAATATTTACATGAGAAGGATATAGCAGATTCTGTATGTAGGCTATTAAATCCCCATGCCAATTTATAGCTGGACTAAGATGAAGTGGTTGTGCAAATCATTTGGTACAAACTCTTTCAAGGTTTGAAATCAAACATCTGAATATGTAGGGGAACATCTCACCTGTTCTCAGCTTTCACTATCTCTCTACTTCAACTTAGTATAATTTCAGCATAATTGTCTAGTGGCAGAAAACTAACTAAATACACATAAAAATGTTGTTTTCCTGGGCATAGAAGTCTTGGACTTCTATTTCTTCTTACAAAACCTCATCTCTTCATAGAAAAATGTCTGAACCTTTGTCACCTGAAGCACATCTATCTTTATAAGCAGTTATCTGTCAAGTGAATGGTGGTCTTCTTTTATATCTGAAATTAACATATGCCCTCTCCCTTAACATTGCTACAGGGGATGGATGTAACTTGTAATATGTGAACCCTGGGGCTTCAGATGTGCTTCATGCTAAGACTTTGCAAAAAGCTTTTAACCCAAATGAAAGCTGAAGAGCTGAGAATCTCTTGAGACCCATCCCTAAGCAGTCTGCCCACTCTCTCCATTAGTCTGTGATGGCAAATTCCATGATGACTTAGTCTCAAAGGATTATGCATATGAGGAAGCAGAAAGGATCTATGATGTGTGACCTAATTGTTGGGGAGAGTGCAATAAAGGCCTCTGTATTTCTGCCTACTGATAACATCAGTACTAGCATTTCATGACTTGCAGTATTGCCAAATATGCAGGTCAAATTTGTCGTGGGTATAAACAGGTGAACTTCCAGCCAACATGGTTCCAAAAAGTAGCCATTGGTGAACTATGATTCTACTTATCTCTACTATATTTACATTTTTTGGTTTCTAATGAAAAGAAGATATTCTATGTGAAACAAAATGTGGCTATGGAAGAGAGGATTTTTTGCTGTCAGAGTTTGAAATTTCTCACTCAAGCTCACAGAGAAGTTCTGAGTCAGACTAGAAGAGAACTCAAGTGTTTCTGGACTGATTTGCAAGATAGCAGCTGGTTTAACATAAATGAAAGTGTGTGAAATGGTTGCATGTTCACAAGTTCCTGCTCTAGCAGCCTATAGCACCAAACCCTTGAGTTTCTGTAGTAGGATGTTGTTGGGATGTGCAATAGCAGGTCTGAAATGTCATTTACATTATTGTCATTTAATCTAGAAAAGGAAACAAGTCCCTGAATAAAAGAAGATATCAGTATTTCAGAACATACTGCCATAAACATTTAAATGAATATAATGATCTAATTTTGATGCCTCATGGACTAGCTTTTTGCCTTTTTCCTTTTTTTGTGTCTATTGGTTCCAAGCCAGTAAGTGCCAAACTTTTACATTATTATGTAGATTATTAATTCTTTGACTCTGAGACTTTGTCACTCTCAAAATAAGCACCATGTTACCCCTAGATTTTATTTGTTTGAAGGTTTAAATACTTCTAACGTTTCATTTTTTTTGCCAGGGTACAGAACCAGATGATAAAGCAGAGTCCATGGGAACACTGAAACGATTGCAGAAATTAGTCCGAACCAAAAGAACGAGTACACAAAGCTTGGAGGATGTCAAAAATGTTATGCTCCCCCTCAGTAAGTAAAGCATTATATTAGCATTCTTTCCAACATCTGGCAAATGGCACTGTACTGAACATAACTGTAAACAATCTTGTCCTGGTCTGTCATTCACCAACCAGGATTTTCAAACCCCAACAGATATGTTACTGTGATACTACTTCAATGCTGACTTCCTCACACTGTGGAAACCTATTTCCTGTCACACTAGCTTGAGTTTGGTAAGAGCATATCATGAAAGTAGGAATTTTAGCTAAATAGAGTTGTATAATAATGGGGCTTCCATGCTGGGGACAATTTGTTTTTAGAGTAGTTCTTAGTTTTGTGTCACATTTCGTATCAGAGAGGCAAAACTCACAAATGCAAAGACAACTTTCAGTGTTGATCCATGAGTCAGTAGCAGCTGGGAGCACAGGGTCAGTGGTATGATAAGCAGGTCAGCCCCTCATCATACCTGATTGCCTAGAGCCATAAGACACAGGATTTCTAAACTGCTGCTGATCTCGTTATTTTCTCAAGTCTCCCAGAGATCACTGATCTGACTCTGCAGCAGCTCTTCATCTGAAATTGTTCTGCCAACATTAATTTAACAGTGCATTCATTTGCTGTACAATGCATTTGTGTATATGATTAATTTTAAAAGAACACTAGCAAAATGTGTTTAAACTATCTAATGAACTACTGCTCCAACCAAATCATTGCTTAGCCTGAAATACACAAGGAAATTTAGATTTCAGCAAGTATTTTGTAACTACAACATACATACTGGGAAGGGGTAGGAGAGGAATTAGCTGGAAAAGCTTTCCAACATTTCCAGTGTTTAAATTAAATTCATGCTCTCTGAAATGAGACAACAATATGACATTCAATTAGCAAATTTTCATGTTCAGTGCAGAACCAGTAAAATTTTCCATGCTTCTGAGGGAACAAGACAATTTTACCACATGGAGAACAAGTCTTGCTTTTGGCTCAGACATCTGACCCAGTACAAAATCCTTTGCATCTTTATAATTATCATTATTATTTGCTTTTTTGTGGAGTCATTGGCTTTTGTGTGATATAAAATGCAACAGGCAGTGTTTAAGCAAGAAAGTGTTCTGTTTGCTCTATGAACTGCAACATATTGTAACAGAAGTTTTTGCATTTTTAAAGATACATTAGAAGATCCTTACCTCTCTGAAGAGGATGAAGAAGCACTAACTTCTTGCATGAAACTGACAAAACCTCAGGAAAAGAAGACCTGTAAAGATAATGTGAGGAGAAAAGAAGAGACAGAGACTAGGGCAGATTTTATTTCTGCATCTCTGGGCCAGTCATATACTTCCAGACTTAATAACTTAGGAACAATTTCAATCCATTCAGAAACCGAGTTTCACTTGTGGAGTGACTGGAAGCCATTTCCTGATAACCAGCTCTGTCCTTGTGACTTCTTGATTTCAAAAATAGAAGAATGGGAAAACTGTACTTGCTCTTCTCATCGGCCACATCTTACATACTCCCTAACTGATTTGGATCTACAGTACTCCTGGGTAAGTGGAAGTGTTTTCTTTTGTGCTGATATGCATAAAAAGTGGAAGCTTTATGCTTTGATTCAGCATTAAAGAGGTGCTGTCATCTTCCATGTGGTTATGAAATGCAATAAACCAAATTTAGATTTCGGGTAAATGGACATGTATGCATTGTTCAGGTTAACACCAGGGGTTTCTGTAGCCCTAGGTAGTTAATTTTTAACCATGCAGACATCAGCAGCATTGAAATGGAAGACTTTAGGCTATTCTATTTCTCATCAGTCACACTGGTTTTTTCATCTGTACATTAAATACTCATGCTTCTAGGCTTAGAAAACTTTCTGGAAGTCTGGGTTAAGTCAGTAAGAGCCAATGAAGCCAGTGAGCTTGGGTCAGACCCCTAGAGGTCACTGCAATAATATTAAAGGATGCTAGAGTTATCTAGACAAATGTCAGAGGTTGAAGAGGTGTTAGTATTTCTGTCTTCTTGGATCAGCTCAGCTGGTGGAACCAATTTTTGCAATTATCTTTGTTGCAGCAAGTTTTTAGGGTCATATACAAAGGATCCCAGTTTAATCCTGGTTTGAAATTATCTTTCTGGATAGTCATCTAGAAAAGGTTTTTCTATTTTAAATGCTAGCTTTTTTTCAAAGGGCTGTTTAAAACTAGAAAAACAAAATGAAGAAAACATTAATTGGTGAGACATACAAAATATGAACACTGCGATAAGGCTTTTCTCCCTCTCCTGACTGGGCACAGTGGGTCTTCTGGCACTCCACATAGTAGTAAATACATGGAGGGTGACTGGTTGATTACAATATAACAGTGAGGAAGGCAAGAGTACCCTCTTTTCCCTTTATGCCCATTCCCTCTACAGTGCTTCAGGGACAGAGCTGATTCTCACTGCGGAATAAGGCCAGCTGCAAGAAAAGTGCATATAAACTACAAGAGGCAATATACCTGCTGAAACCTGCCAGCTGAGCAACCATAACCTCAGATCAGAGAGTCTTCTGATAAAAACAGCATTTTCTCTAACATTTGTTCATGTGTCATTAGGAAAGGTACACATGCATGGATGTCTGGTTCAATAGAGCAACCATATGTCTAAATACACAAACATTTAGTTTCTTTTAATGATGCAGTAACTAATATAACAACAGGCAGTACCCGAAACACAGCAGTTATCTTGCTGAATGTAGCTCAGAAAATTTTCCTGGGATTTGACATAGAAAACTGAAGGACTAAAGTTTTTATTGATGGAACTGTAATTAGAAGAGAGAGAAGGCAAACTACCCCCAAAAAAAACTAAGAAAGGTACAGCAGTGAAACCTTGGGCAGCCTCAGCATTGCAAACTCCCAAGGAAAGCCCCGGGAGACAGAATTTGGAGTAGAGTGGTGGCAGGAATCGTCTGGGGCCTGTGAACAAAGACTGCTCTGCTGGGTGAGTCCTCCTGTCTGCCAGCAAATAGGCCTGTTTCTAGAAACCAAATTGTCTCAGGGATGCTGAGCTCTATCGTGTGCCTGCTTCTAACGAAACCACATTGCAGCATCCCATGATAAAGCTGAAGTTCCAGGGTAAAATAGTAATAATGGATGTGTCAGTCAGATTTATTAGAGCATAAGTGTCAATTCAAATAATTTGATTTCATTTTGTCAAAAAAACAGGCTGTTAATATCCTCTACCCTGGTGAGATTTGTCCTACCCATGTTACTATTAAGTGCCAGCAAGAGTTTTAATGCTTTTTTTTTTTCTATGTCATTGTTTATTTTGCCATCTGCTTTCCTGATGAGTTCCTTGACTTTAATGTATCTCTACGGGCTTAGTGTCTTTAGATTTAAATTAAGTGTCTTTAGATTTAAATTATAGGCAATGACAAGACTTCCCATTCTTCGCATTTGCATTCTACCAACTGGCTCAGCTGAAGATTACAAAGACTGGATTTTCAGTTTTGCTTTTTAAGAATCAAACAAGCAGACAGTGATGGTTTTCCTATGAGGGGATCAGACAAAGGGGATGATGAAGATGTTCTTTCTGATGTTGGTTTACTTATTAGGATAAACCAAATATATCTATAATATTCTTTCTGATTCTGTGAGTAAAGCATAATTTCATTTTCTTGGTTGATCTTGGCTTAGCTACTACTACTCTGTTGTCTTTGCTTCAGCTTGATGTGGAAGAGATGGCCAGAGACGTACTATTGAAATGCTAGTTGGTATGTGCTGAATTGAGGCAAACAGACAAAACTGGTAGATGCAAGACTAAGACCCAAGACTCTGCTATTCTATCAGCAAACTGTGGCTGATCTGGTTTGGGGGACAGACAAATATCTGGGTTGGGTGTATATTATCCTGACTCATCTCAACATATGCAAAGCTGATTGAGCCTAGCCTTAATTAAATCCTGAATTGCAGATAGTAAATTAAGTAGTGATCTCCCATAATCACAAGGAAAAAGACCTGGATCTTTTCATGACAGACTGCTTTTTGGAAAGATGAAATATGAGTGATCCAAATTCCCTTCCTCTAGTTTCTTCCCTTGACTCCTTTCTTACTCTTCCTTTCTTCCTCCTCAGCACTTTACATGGCCTCCCTTACCATATTTCATATTGCCATTGTTTGTTTCACATAAAACAATAAAAAGGATGACAGAGATCACCCAAGCTGGTCACCTAATCAAGAACCATGAGGACAGACTGCAAAGGTCACATCCATCTTCAGCTACAACATGCTGACTGAACTCCTCCAGCTACTCTTCCTTCAGCCTCCCCCAGATAAGCATGCAGTAAACAGCTGTAACACACCTGTGTTAGCTGACTGCCTTCAGCACAGAGACACTGGAGACAGCTAAAATCTCACCCAGCCTACCCACCTTTGTATTTGGAAACATTTTAGAAGTCTGTGTTTCTGTCCTTTAATTAAGTACAGAACTGAGCATGCTATGTTACCATTTTATAGCCACAATGCCACCTTTAGCAACTTTGTGCAAAGTTAACTTACACATAGATCATTTTGTTCAGCTGATTACAATGTAATTAGTGGTTGGTTAACATTTTGCTAGAAGCAACTTAGAGCATTGCTTTTTGTGCATGTGTGTGTCAAGATTGCCATGTGAAATTATTTTTGCTGATTTTCTTCCTAAGGAGATGTAATTTGGAAATAGTTTTTCCTTAAAAAGTGGAAGACTATATTTAACAAAATACTGAAAACTTCAGCAAAAAAAAAAAACAAGAAAAAAAAAAGTCTGTATAAAGAAACTACTATGCTGCATATTTTCATGTTACCATAAAGCATATAGGGAAGAGAAAAGAGTGATCCGAATTTTACAAACCAGCTGAAAATGGGGCAAAGGATGGAAGAAAAGATTCTCCAGACACCACTTTAACAACCATTTGACCTTAATGTGAAAGGTTATTGGATTTTATACTTCTTTTTGTTCCTCAAGCTTAGCCCTGCAGAAAACAGATCAGCTATCTGACTCAGACATTGTATCTTTGATTGTTTGTTGTTATTTGTTTGTTTTTCCTGCTGTTTGTATGCTAAGATCTTCACTACCCTAACAAAGTAGTATATTTAGAAGTGCCACATCCACATGACTTTTATACAAGCCAGTTCAGCCTTCTGTTGCTTTTTGTCAATCAGTGCAATTGCATGACTTTTGCAACCTCATGTAAGGCATGGAAAATCTAGAGTCAGAAGTTTGATGACCTTGACTAGCCCTGAAAGAGGCACAGAGTAGAGCACATAGTGAGGGGTCCTCTTCACAAGAGTTGCCAGTCTGTATTGGACAATGTGAGACAGAAAGAGAAAAGCTGATGAGTCCCTTTCCTCTTTCTCTCAGTACTTTAACATGCTATGTCACTGGCTGACCCACCTACTCTCCTAATAACGGTGCCATGTGGAAGCTGTGTTTGTAGGATGACATTGGCATCCTTTATAGGAAAGGGAGCAGAGACAACATCTCAGAGATAAGTCATTAAAGAGCTAGTGAAAGCAGTTTTCTCTTCTTGCAGTATCTTAGAAGCATGGTTAGGTTTAACAGAAGAAGGATTTAGTCATTGATGCCATAAGAATACTTATCTGTTGCTACCTCTGTTTGGTATTCAGTGAGAAAGAAAAGAGGAAGGTCATTCCCTAAGAGAAGACCTGACATTTTCAAGGAGAAAGAAAAAAATCTAAGGGTGCTGCAGAGCAAAATGTCTTTTCTCTCTTCCATTTTCAGGTCAAGAGGAGAATAAAAATCTTCAAAAGATTAGTTTTGATCCGATATGAACACATTACATTGTGGTAGAGTAAACAAAAGTTTGGGAATACTGCAAGTATTCATTCTCTCTATATTCCTTCAGGAATGTCTTACAGTCTTATCAGGGTTAAGCTAGCCTTGCTATTATGACCATGATTCTCTGACACTTCAGTGACCTTGTGGCTTTTTGCTTTCCTCCTGGTCAAACTTGCTTTCTTGCCAGACAAGCCATTTCTCAGCATCTCCCTTTGACCCTTAGTCGATATGTCTAGTTTGACACTCATTTCTTGAAGAAACACTCTTTTTCTCAGCTCTATTTTGGGCATTACTTATCCTAACTTTTCCTGACATCTTCTGCTTAATAGGTTCTGATTCCTGGTTGCCCCATAAAATCCTTGCCTTGTTTACTTGCTGTGGTTGCTTTTCTGATCATTGTTCTGTGGGTTGGTGGTGTGGGGAGGAAGAGTATGGACAGTCAGTTGCAAACAAGCAGGACAGAGAGTGCTCTTCTCTAGCAAAATGTGCTTCAAAGGTGGAAGCTGGATTTGACCGTTTGCACAGCCTGGAGAATGGCTGTGTGAAGATTTCTACTTCATTTCACCCAGCAATTTCTCCTGAACACTAGAATGCTGTGGGCTTTAATGGACTTTCTGGCTGCTTAATTTTCTTTAGCAATTTGACTCTTTTCTGCATTTTTTTTTGTTCTTCACCTCATGTTTTTCTGCTAAGAGACACCTGACTATGCCTTAGAAGAGCTTTTTTGAATCTTCATTTGGTACAAATACAGAACTAAGAAGAATGCCTGGAAATACCCAGATTGCTTTTCTGAGACACCAATTTTCAGCTGCTCCTGTTGTTCTAGCTGATTCAGTGTCAGTAATAAGTGGTTCCTTTAAAGCTGTAGCTCTTACTAGTTCCTATTTCAGTGATAAGGTAGGAAGCCAGATCCTCACCAAGTATAACTCTATTTTCTACAGGTGTTAGGAACTCCTGCTCAACTATACCCAAGCTAAGACCCAAAGTCTTTGCTCAGGGAAAAGATGAAGAGCAGCTGAAAGGGTGGCAGTATACAAAGCAGTCAAGATCACTGTGATGGATATTCAGGTGATAAGCCTTGACTGAGACACGAAAACAGAATTTGTTTTCTAAGATATGAAACTGTTCCCAGCTGCTTCTCTTTCATTTTATCATGTCTTCATTTACAAGCACCTCGACAGGTTTCCTGTTGCTTTTTATAACATTCTAGCTAATTTTATCTGTAACTCTGCTCTCCCCATCAGTCCACCAACTTACCTCTTCACTCTGTGTATGCAGCTCCTTTCTTGCAGGGTAAAGAGATAAATAAAAACCCCCACCCCACGCTCCCCAGACTGCAGAGTCTTCAAAGTGAACACAAACTGATAGACAAAAAGGAATAGTGTCAGAGCTAAACCTAGCACACGGTTAAATTCACAGGCACTCACTATTTCCCAGTTCAAACTTTGTCCTAGAACCTTGTGAAAGTTTTTTTTTAATTTTAAGTGAGGGGGTGAGGTTTGAGATATATTTCACAGAATCACAGATTGGTAGGGGTTAGAAGGGACCTCTGGGGAACCATCTAGTCCAACCCCCATGCTAAAGCAGGTTTGCCTAGAGCAGGTTGCACAGGAATGCATCCAGGTGGGTTTTTAAAGTTTCCAGAGGAGACTCCAAAACATCTCTGGGCAACCTGTTCCAGTGCTCCATCACCCTCCAAGTTTTTCCTCATGTTTGGGTGTAACTTCCTGTGTACTAATTTGTGCCCACTGCCCCTTGTCCTATCACTGGACACCACTGAAAAGAGAATGGTTCCATCCTTTTGACACTCACCCTTTAGATATTGATAAGCATTGATATTTGTGCATGTCTGCTGCAGTCAAATACTTCTGAAATTTGAATGGCATTGATTTTAAAACTGGGGAAAAATCAAGATCCATAACCAAATTTTCAGTTTTTATTTTCCTGGAAACATCAAGCAAAATATGGGTTCCACCAAAAAGATACAAATGCTAGCAAACCTAAAACCACTCATTTTCCTGTGCTTCAGTGCCTGTGAACTCTTACTTTGTCTCCTGTCACTGGGAGCTTTATTTAAGAAACTATTACATCAGGCAGTTGGCAAATATTGTATGGTTTACTTCAGTTAAATACAAAAAGTGAGAAAAAAATATCTTAAAGCACAAGTCTTCATCTCTCAAGTTTTGTGCTTGGAAAAGAGGAGCCTGGAAGGGTGTCCAGCCTCTACTACAGCTGCACCATTGCACTGTGCTTATAGTAAGTACCTGCCACTGCCATTCTGCATCCTACAGTGAATTTTGCTGCTTTCTGCACAGTAACATGAAAAA
Source organism: Bucco capensis (assembly GCA_013396975.1). Lineage (NCBI taxonomy): Eukaryota > Metazoa > Chordata > Aves > Piciformes > Bucconidae > Bucco > Bucco capensis. The sequence continues at coordinate 613,128 of VWZO01016686.1, read as the reverse complement.
TTTGGACATTTAGTGTCTTCACCAACGATGTCTTTGACCATGCAGCCTCAAAGTAGGATTTAAAAAATATGAACAATATGATGCCACTGCTTTTCATTATGGTAACTCTTGTCCTATTTTATGTTTTTAATATTTTACCAAAACTTTCATAGCTCTATGGGGAATTATACCATATTTTCCAGTAATTTTAGAGACACATATAGCTAACACTAGTACAAACTTTTCACTCGGAACATTGCTGGACTTCTGTAAAGTTGGATTGCTTGTACTTGCTAGAATATAAAAAACAGAACAGTAATTAAGTGAATTTGTTTGCAGTAAAAGATATTTTTAAAAGCCATAAAATCTTTAATAAGTTACAGAAGAACATTTCTATTCACCTCAGCAGATTTCATGGGTTTGCTTCTGACAAAGATTTTAGGTACTGCAGAGCTACAACTAGAGAGCAAAATGAAAGGTTATGTGAGATTACTGTCATGAATGTGGTATGAAGGGGAATATAATTGTTGAAAATGCAGGGAAAATTGTGCATTTCATATACTTATTCTTTGTAAATGGCCTATGAATTCTTAATAGAAAAAAGAAATGCTACTTGCTTCATGAAACAGGTAATTAAACTAAGTACAGTTGTTGATAACAAACTGTCTGATCAAAGAATGACTTCCTGCTAGCATTCTTTTAGAATTATCAAAATGATGCACTTTTGCATACTGAAAGAAATAGATTGTATTGTCAGTCTACTGCTTTACCTCCCTATGCTGTGAGAATATTATCCTTCTGTGGATCTGTTTTCAGTTCAATATTTTATAATTGACTTTTTTTTTATATTAAAAATATGAAAGATATCATTACTTCCCATATACCATACAAAGGGAAAAATTTACACTGCTTGAACAGTGCTTCTGCCAAATGAATCAGCTAATACAGGCTGTGTTTTCATCCCATGTTGTGCTAATGCATTAGCTCCTGATGCTGGGAGAAATGTTATGACCAATGAAACCATCAGGTGCCTTAGGATCTACCCATCCAAGACTGCAACCTTTAAAATGCAATTTATGTCCTTACACAAAGCAATGCAGTTTTACCTCTGCATAGATTCACTTCTGAGACCTAAACTTTGGCCTGATCTTGTACTTGTTGAGTTGGTGACAAGTATCCTGTTTGTAGTCAAAGTGTTTAATCTTCACTGTGCTTGCATTAGCTCAGTATAACTTTTACGTGTGCTCATCTTTATTCAGGAGAAAAAGCAAGCTTAGTGTCAGATTTCTTCCTTGTCCCTGATGAAGTGGAAATTAAAGTGCTACTCACATGACTAATTCAGTAAGGATTTTGAGGCTAAGGCTTCGTTAAGGAAGCCACAACCTAAGATGACTCAAGGATCCTTAATGACCTTAAGTTACAAGAATATGTAGGTGGTAGGCAGCAGTGCATACAACAGCACCTGATATTCCTTGTCTTCTTCTCTAGCTAATTCAAATGACTTTTCAATTAGGGAACATTAATTTTCTTGAAGTTCTGAGCTGGCTCAGGAGCTGATTATGTTTGCTTGCTTGTTTTATGAGTGTAGATTGAACTAGATATTCTCTTTGGTAAGTCATTTTTGTATGCTTTAAAGTGTTCCTGTAAAGCCTATTTGTGAAATAAGCCTTTCACAAATCAGAAGAAATTAGTTCTGTTTTCATCTCCCTTACATAGAAGCGTAGGAAAAGTCACATGGTATCAGTGTTCAGCAATGGCATAAATGGAAGAGTGAGGATTTTCAGTGCCAGAAAGGCATTAAGATTTCCAGAGCTGAAGCATTATCATAATGAATATGTTTTAAAGTCTAGTAAAAGAAGTACTTCTGTTGTGACATTTTTGAAAAGCAAGGTATGTCTTGCGTAATTTCAAACTTGTTTCTGGAAACTGAAAATTTGATTGGAATGGTGTTTTCATCTAGCTTTGAAAAAATAACTGTGGGTAAAATGAACAAGAATAGGGTTTGAAAAATAAGATTGGAAGTGAAACAATGGGCACGCAGTGGACACACCTCTAATTCTGCCATTTAAATACTTTCAGGTATATGAACAGGTCATTAGATGACAAAGACCAGGGCTTTTCAGAAACAATTGGGCAATGCTTTTTATCTGAGTATTCTCTGTTATTTTGAAAGGAGTTTACCTATGGTAATGAAATTTCTGGACTGACTTTCTGTAGACATTTAACTGATTGAAGATTTTGACCTTCCCTAATACAGAAGAAAAGCAAATTGGAAGCTTGAACACAACATAATTCTTGTTGGAAGTGCTTACACTCCAATACACTTTAAGAAATATGGCTGAATATTTTTTGTGAAAGGACCAAATTAATTAGGTTAAATGACATGAAATGTCTTGTTCACTTCTACTTACAACTTTTGTTTGATAGCATACCACAAGGAATGACGACAGTGCGTGGGAAGTGGGAAAATCTTGAGTTCAGATAGTTTAAGATCATGAGACAGAAACTTTTGCAGATATTTTGAGGGTTTCTATATTTAGTTCTGGATTGCGTAGGTGTTCTAATACCTAGATTTCCTTCCTCACAGGTCATCCTTGGTTCCACGTAACTCCCCTAAGAATTAATCAATGTGGCAATACAGCCACTCTGATTTTCTGTGCATCTAACCACAGGATCAAAACCCAAGGATTATGTGCAATCAGTGATCAGCTGCAATGTAAATAAGTTTTAACACAATTTTGTAGCATTTCACTGAACTATAACAACAAAATAAATCCTTATTCCAGTTCTTTGTAGCACCATAGCTTCCTTAACTCTATGAATTATCATCCAGTGATTAAGGATGTAGATAATGCACATTCAATTCCCTTCTACAGACCACTTGTGTGATATTAGACAATTCAGGCTTTAGGATAGAGTATATAATTTTTACATGATATGGTTGTTGCATGAGCAAGGATGCACATACCAACTCATGCATCAGAAGGACAGGAGTACCAACAGGGTTTTTTTGCAGGCTCTCACACCTCCATTCATATTAATACTTTGCACTGAGATATTCAGGAGAGAAAACATGACAAATATTAAAGATACATCTTTAAAACTATATTGTGAAATGTACAGGAATAGGAGTGAGATTCAGGTATCATAGACCATAGAATCATAGAATCATTAAGATTGCAAAAGACCTTACGGTCATTGAGTCTAATAAAAGGATTAATTATGCCTTCCCTTGGCTTTAAAACTTCGTTTTCTTACTGTAATGACTTTGTGTGTATATGTACATGAGGGTTTAGGTATTATTATTTATGTTTGCAAGGGTGTTTGAACCCAAAGCTGTTCCAAAAGTTTTTGTGAACTTTAACTTCTCAAAATAGAGGTGCGTATATTAACATTTTTTTCAATATTTTGTACATGCATTAAAAAAATTACTTGCCATAAACTAACAGGCCTGCACCTAGCTTTCAGAGTTTTGCTGCTCCAGGAGTGGAACTCCTCTCCAGTTTGTTTTCTGTAGCTCAGCAGAACTTTTAGAAGATCATGGAGCTGTTGGAGGGAAAAGTTTTGCAGTCTTCTTATCAGCCTCTACTTTCTGTAGTAGCAGCAAGGCAAAGGATACAGAAAACATGCAAGATAATACATATGAAAGACTAAAAAGGATCAGATAGGTGAGAGCAGGACATAAAAAAAGATTATCTAATAGAAGTGGTATGCAATGTGAGTCAAAAGCTCATCTACTTTGTGGGGAAGTCAGAGATTGAGTTTGATAACACAGTGAAAAAAGATCAAGATTGGTGGAGGGAATCCAGAAAAAAAGTGGGGTGTTTTTGAATAGGCAAAGCATCCATCTCTCTTTCCACAGAGCAGAGTTTCAGAGACAGCCTCCCTTTTCCATTCCTTTATTTCCCCAAAGACAAGATACATTCACTGACTGTCCCTATGAGCCCACAGCCCGAGATAAAGTATGTTATTTTAAATGCTTAATGAAATAAGTGTACGTGACTGTACTTCGCTTCATCTTGCTGATGGGCTAAGAGCAAGTTCCCACCCCATTAGTGAGGCTCAGCTGACCTGGAGCAACTTACCTATTGTGACCATTCAGCCACAGCTCAAAGCGTCCCAGGAAGCCCCAAGTGAAGCAAGCGGGGCACTAACCACCACCAGCACAAAGTGCAGCAATCATCTGGCTAGTCCTTCTCAGTGAGGGACAAAGTACCAAAGTTCAGCAAAAATGCCTCCTTTTCTTTATGGGGGAGCTCAGTGTGGCTGCAGCTTGCCCACCATCCATCACCCCTACCCTGAAGCAAGTGCCTGATGGATCGAGGTCACCCCCTACACCTGCCAAACACATATACAGACCAGGAGCCAGACCTCCCTGAAGTGATGTACAGGCCTGGAAGTGAGCATAAGAGCAAATCAGTCACTCAAGTCTCATTCCCAGTATGATTTGGCAGGTCTGCTGATGAGGCTAGCCTGACCCATAGACTGCTTGATTTTGAGGGGTTTGCCGCTGATGTTAGTACCTGAATCAAGCATTGCAACTGATAAGCTCACTGGTCTGGTACAGAGGGTTTCAAGAAAATAAAATGTAAGATTAAAAGTGATTACCTGTTCTTGATGAAGTATTTTTTGTATTTCTCTTGACTATCAATCAGGTATCACACCAGTTAGATAAGTAGAAAGAAAGTTTTAGACTCGACTATAAATAAAGCCATCTTGTCCCTCTCTGTCACTTCCAAATTATGATTTTCACACTCTTGAAACCATGTTCAAGGAGAAAGGAAGAGTAGCATTTTCCTCTAGAATCAAAATGAAATTGTAGCCCTGCAAGTGAATATACAGTGTATCACATTTTATTCCTTTTTGTGTTAGCATTTGAATAGCAAATGTACCTAACACTGTGACCACAGCAACTTGACACTGACATCAGAGAACAAATTCAGCAGTTTACTGGTAAAAGATGTTTCAAACTGCAAAGAGTTTCCTGACAGCAGGCTGTGCATTAGAGTTAATCAGAATTTACTTTTGGTGATCTTGATTCTAATCAGAGATATCCTGGCAGACATCATGTACATACCTTGAAAAAATCCCCTGCTGCACTGCCAGACCTTGTGCATTAAGCTGGTCTGCTAAATGCCAAATGAAGCATGTCATGTTTTGTGTGTGAGATTAAAACAGAGAGCCTAAATTTATTTTTATATCAGTCCCCTTTATTGAAAATCTCATATTTGAGCTTTCTGAATAGATGTGCAAGGCAAATGTCACCCTGTATCTGTAAATGCATTTCAGGGAGGCTGAGCTTCAGCTAGATCACTATAAAAAAAGAGTCATATAAACCTGCAAATTACATGGGATAAAATGCCCTTGTAATCAGTGTTCACTAGCAGAATCTATTGAGATGTTCTAGGCATGAACACTGTTACATGGCTTTGAGCTACATTTTAACATTCCAGTGTGCTCTACACTTACATGCCTGAACCCACAGCACTGTCTTCCTGCCAGTTACTTTCTGTTATTCATCACAGACAGTAAAGTGTATCTTGCTTATAATAAATTATGCAAGAAAACCACCAATGACACACATTATTTCTGTTGGAAATTATTATATGGGTGCTGAATAAGCCTGTGGCTGTGTTTTACAAGACAACAACGTTACTGACTTAGAATTTTCCCAGCAGGATTACTTAGAATACATACATACAACTTTGGATCTTATTCTTCAAGGTAATAAGAGAAGAAGTTGTTCCATAGGTGAAAGCCAATCTCCTTGAGAATCCTTCTGTCACAATAGCATAGATTTTTATCAGTGTTAGTGCTAACCTGACATACTGTAGCTATGACTGATCTGTTCATCTACTGCTAATGCAAGAGAATGTGTTGGCATTAAAGTTTGAGATAAGTCCTTGGTACTTCATTTTCCCTTTAGGCCAGGTGGTGCTGGGAGTGTGCCAAGGACACATTCTGAGGGCCTGGCAATGAGACACTTTTTCTTACTCACAGAGTAACAACCACTTTTTGTACCAGACATGTCTTTAAATTCAGTAGGAGCTCTGGTGCTGATGCTCTTTAGTGTGTCCCTGCCATATTTCTTTGTGACTCCATTGACCTTAGAGACAAAGGATTAGCACAAGAGAAGGAAGAACCACAAAAATATTTTTTCAGGAAGAGCAGGAAGTCTAACAGTCTGAGAGAGGCCAAATTCACAATTCCATGATGAGGATATTCCTGCTGCTCTGCACCATGACAGTTGCTTAAACAAACTTAGACTTCATGCTGTTTCAGTGGATATTTGGCATTAAAAATCCCCCTGATACAAATTACTTAGCAAAGAACTAGTTTTTGAAGGTAACTTCAGATGTTAGCTATTAGCTTTGCTGAATAGCCAGCTTCTGCAGGCTTCATAAGAATTATACTTTGTACAGAATAGAAGTCTTCTTTATACAGTCTCAAGCCTCTGCCAAATCAAGGGTGTAAGCTTAAAATATTCTTTAATCTCATCTTCTCTCTTGAAGACTCTGAGTTTTAGTAGCTTCTTCATTTTTTTTCCTGATGAAAAGCACATAGGAGCATATTCAATAGGAAATTACGTACCCTGCTGCATGAAACTGCTAAATATTTTGGACCAATTTTCAGTATTTTCTGGGTGCTTGCAGTGATGAGTTTGCAGTGAGTGTGGGAGTTTCAAAGATGGAACCTTAAGCATCCAGCTCCATCATCCAGCATCCCAATGGAAAATAACAGCCTCAGTCTTTGGAGTTAAAATTGAAAGTGAGTGTTTAGTTTAAACAGTTTTAAAGACAGCCCATCCTGAAACATCTGGCTTCTTTCATGGCTTGTTGGCAGGGGAATAAGGGCTTAACTTCACATTTTCACACTTGTTCCTTCTGTTTTTCATACAGTTTTTGCTGTGGTAGTTCATGAAGAGAGCTCTGCTGAGGAGTAGCAGTGACTGTAACTATGGCTGGCCCTTGCTCAGATTAGACCAGGAGAGGGAAGTATCTAGCTATGTTCTGGCCCATAATTAATACATATGAGGAAATTGTGTTCTGCTCATGAACATTCCTTGAGGAAATAAAGATTAAATTTGTTAAGTAAATTATTCACTGCAAATTATTCACTCAGCCCCATTTGCTATTCTGAGATTTCTGCAATATCTAAGGGAACTCATTCACACAGGGAGAGGCATGGCCATGAAAGCAGAGGATGAAAGCACGAATCCTTTCTTGTACAAAATACAGGTCTTACTTTAATTAACATAAACAGGCTAACACACTCTAGGATTGCTTAGAATTAGGGAAAGCAGTGTACAGACCCAAGGTATCTCTGAGTCTCCAGATAAACTTGGGCCAGACTTGTCTGATGGACAATGAAAAGCAAGTTGCTATTATGAAAAAAAGTCTCATTTTATTTGCTTTTTGAGAAGTGGCCAGTATGCTAAACCCTTCAATCTACTTTGCACTCTACTTCTTACTTTTATCAGAACAATAAAGTATTGAAAGGATAAGTTTACACTTGCAGTTTAAACTGGAAGTGATCTCTCCTTTCAGGACAAGGTAACTGGATGGAGACACTGAGAGGATACAGAACAGTTGCAGCACTTGATAGCACGTGGGAGAGAAGCACATAAAGGACTTCAGTATCCAGGATCATTCATCATGGTCCATTCATTAAAATAATGATAATAATAAGCTATAAGGTTATGTTGCCTTTTATAATTATAATGATAGTAGGAATCATTCTTATAGGATCATCTTAATTACTTTTAAGTGATTATTTTAAAGTCCTTTTTCCCCATAGGACTTCCTAGCAAGAAGAGTGACATTGCCTGGGTAGTTCAGGATTGAGAAGTCAATCCAAGCCCCATAACATTCACCTGAAAAACTCTATTGATTTCACTGGGGTTTGGATCAGGTTCAAAGACCAGCAAGGAAATGGAATAAGGTACCTGCAGTCATGTTCAACAGAAAACCAAGTAGAGAATTTTTCTTTTAATTTTACATAGATATTCATTCCCCTTTGAAATAATAGCTTAAAATACAGAGGATATAAACACCAAGCTTATTATTAATTTTGAATTCCAAAGGACTCCTTTTTAAGTGTATTAGTTAACTAAATTAAATTAACTAACTATTATATATGTTTGATTTACTTAACTTTGTTACTTTTCAAAACTAGTCTGGTTCAGCCTTCCAAGGGCAAGAACTTAATCAGGTCAGCTTTCAAGCTGCTATAATTTTTCTGATATGTGGATGAGGAAAGGAAATAGATATGGGTGGTTACTATATCTCTTGAAATGGCCTCTTTCTTCCTGTTTAACAATAAATATTCTACAGAAAGGAAGCTCATATATTACTCTTCAGAGTTCCCATTTTATTAATCATGAAGATTTTAACAGTGGCCTGAGACAGGAAATCACAGTCTAATGATCAGCAGAGTCTGATTTAATCCTCACAATTGGATCAGATAGAGAAGAAAAACGATGTACTGCAATGTACATCTATGTAGATGAATAATCAGGCTCAATTACTATTAAACATACATACAGCTTTTATAACAATATATGGCCCTACTGAACTACTATGTCTGATTAAATACTCATGGTAAAACTTCCTTATGGCTAGAAATTTAAATAGATTTTCAGGTGTTGTTATCAAATATATGAAAGAAATATACCTCTCAAAGTTCATCATTATGATAAATTAATTAGTGAAGATTAATAATAAAAATTACTCTGCACTCTGATGGATATGTTATTATTAGTAGTAACAATAATAAAATCAGATCTGTTCTAGATTGGCATAGTCCTGATTAATATGTGAAGTGAAACATTTTGTTTAATGGGTTGTTGTTCAACATGTATTCCACTGCAATCCAATAACCAATTCTTTCATTGTCTTTGGCAGAATTTCAGTACCTTAACCCCAGTTCGTTCTCTTCTTACCAACCCAGTTCTTAAACGGTCTTGGAAGGAAAAGCTTCATTATACCTTTACTGTATAATGAATGTTCTTTCATCAGTCAGGCTCTGTCCATCCAGTTGCCCACCCATCAGAATCCAAGAAGGCCTCCAAATTTTTCTTATATGTTTAAATAGAAGTTCAGATAGCAAACTGAAATGGGAATTCATCTGATAAACAGTGTCTTATCCCTCGCCGAAGTATTTGTATGGTAGAGGAAGAAGAGAGCAATTTGCCAAGAGTCTCCCTGGCTATCTAGCATTGTCTCCTCACCTCTTGGTGCAAGAGAGCTCCAAAGTGACTTGCCTTTTTAGAAGAGCTTTTATCGCTGCACAAATTATGAGTAAAAGTTACTTGGAACAAATTCTACTTGAAATAAAAGTTTTTCCCAAAAATGTTATCAACATTTTGGGAAAAAAAAACAAGCAACCCACAATGTTTTTTTCCTGACACTTATTCCTGAACCTTTTTCTTGCAACTTATTTAGATTTCATTTTCATTTGTGGTAACATTACATTAAGATTAAATTGATGCTCTATGGGTGACCCAAACATTTGGGGTTTGAAATTGATAACTTACCTCTATCTTTTAGCAAAAAGTTGGACAATTTTCATCGTTTCAGGTTTTGTGGCCTATTATTCACTACAAATACATTTTACTTAGGATACTCAAGAGGGTTTGCTTGGCTTTGGAAAATAATATTAAGCTAAACAAAGCAGAAATTCAAAGTTGTCTTACTATCTCCACTTTCAGTTAGCTTCTGGGCTGTTTTTTGAGAGGGTATAAAGGGCCTTTGTCATTCTCCTGTCTCTGTTGTAAGCTTCTTCTCTCTGTGACTTTGTCAACAAATCAAGGGCAATGGAGCAATGAAGTGCTATATTAGGGAGTCCAAGTTCTGTGATAAATTGCAAACAATTATTCCCCCCACAAAAGAAAAAGATGGCTTTAGAAATCTTCCTTCTCTTCCAAACAGTGACATTTGATCTCATTGCTTTTATTGCATTAGTAAACTAAGTGAAAAGGGCAGGCACTAGGCACCAGCTACACCATGTACCACAGAGCAGTGTGAATCTGTTGGGTCCTCTGAACAGCAGCATACCTTCTTCACTTTTAAGTCCCAGCATAAGGTGAAATGAAGGGTGCAGTTAGTGCTACAAACCTGAGTGGGGAAAAATGAGAGAGGAAAAGGGATGATTTTCTTCAGGTTGTCCAAAATCTTACCGAGGCCTGATGGTGACACAGAAGGAGGTAAGTCTTGAAACTCTCCACACCCTTCTCTATGAACTCTTTCCTCATTTTCAACTCATCTACTTAGTGCACCTTTCTCTCTCCCCCATCACTTCCTCCCCTCCTTCCTCACCCCCTCCCCAAACAACGATTTCAGCTGGCTCACTCATGCCACAAAGCAGCTGTGTGAAGTCACATCCTAATAGAATAAGGAAGTGCGTACAAGATGTACGCTTGTGCAGCACACTGCATTGGTGTTTAGTTTGGGTATAAGCTAGTAGCAGTTGCACATCAGCTGGATAAATCTGAATTAAAAATGTTGAAGAGAAAACCATCTAACGTGTCTGATAAGGAGAAAAGTCAAAAGCCAAAGGTAAGAATGTTTAATTTCTATTCTCAACGAAAATTAAAAGGAATTCTTAACAATTTTTAGGAGGATTTCCTTTTAAATCGTAACTTCAAGATTTCTTGTCGTGCTAGCAAGTGCCTCAGTGGTATAATCTTGGGAATCTGTTTGTATATACCCACTTTGTAAAAGTAACGATCCACTTCAAGGAATCATCACTGTGAAGCTGTGCTAAAGAGTCCTTGTACTGGACTTCATCTATTATTCTATGCTCTGCATCAGCCTTTTCACAGAGGGGCTCACAAAAATCCCCTTTCATCTGTGATAAACTGATGATGTCACACAAAAGAGTGTGAGAGTGAACAGTTAGAAAAGATATTAAATTTGTTCCTTATTTTAATAAACTTGCTTCTGCATCATCATAGCCAAAGGAGGAAAGGGTACTTGGCAATTAGTGTTTGCCGTGTTAACTTTTCTGGGAATTATACTTTCAGCCTGAAAAAAAAAGACTGTGAATGAATGGATAATATGCTACACTGGACACTTTCCATAATCTGAGTTTGTAAGAAAGAAGAAGTTTTGCAAGATGCATAAGGATGTATCCTGTACTAGAAATTTATTTTCAGTCCCTGCACTGGATGCAGAATGACCTTTGTACATAGATTGTGAGCCTGAAAATTTAAATACGAGATTAGAAAAGCCTTTTAATATATCTCTGATCTCAGTAACTCTGTCTCCTAATTTACAGACCCATCTCCCAATTGTTTGGAAATACAGCTCACTTTGATTTCTAAGCCCTAAATATTATTGTAGACAATATTTCAGCCGAACACCTTCTGATTTTACTCGGCATTGGCTTTTGTGTATTTCACTTGCAGTTTTAGACTACAACTCATTAAAAACTAAAATTATTTTTTTTCCATGGGTTTGAAACAACTCTGAATCCATTTTCCCATGGATTTGAATGGGGTTTTTAAGCATTTCCCTGGCTAGTATGGTATGTATTTTCTTCTGTTCAATCATCATATTGTTTTTTAAACACAGGGCAGAAGTATCATTAATATCTAGTTACACTGCAGGTTAAGCAATAAATGACCATGAAGACTTTGTGGATGGGCTTTGTTTTCCTGTGAAATAATTTCAAAAGCAAGTTTTGGTGACTATCCTCTTCCACAAAAATACATTAATACATTCCTTAACAACAGTCTGATTTCCCCCCCTCCCAGTGCATTCATGAATGCACTCCATGCACTTTCTGTTATTAAAATGCTGGCATTAAGACCTTTTAAAAAAATAAAAAAATATATCATGGTCAAGGATTTGATTCACCATATGTATAAAGCAGGGATAAAGAGAATCCAATCACTTGACTGTCAAACCTGCTGACTTCGCTGTGATGACTCTGTATTATTGCAAATGTTTACAAAATTGGAAAGGTCTTGCTGAAATGGCTCAGGATGTTTTTCTGCCTCGGTAATGTGCTTTGAAACACTTCACCTTCTGTAGTCCCACTTTTGCACAGAATTGTGTCAACTTTCCATGACGACAAAGCTTTTGCTGAACATGCTGTTCACAAAAAGGGGATGAGAGGACACAGCTCCACATTGCACGGGGTAGCTATCTTAGCTTGCTGTAGCATGTTTCAAAATGTTCCCTGTGGAAGCCACGCAAATACTTAAGTTGCTTAATACTGAATTGGGTAACTTGGGGCACAGGTCCTTACCTCCAGACAGAAGTTACAGGATTTCACAAGTGACTTCCCTAGATCACTTCCTGGCTCCCCCTGCTCTGTGCAGGCAACATTTGGTACCTCCACATACTCTACATATAGGGCAGGATTGTACTGTCACTGTGGAGGTCTAGGGCTACCACACCCTTGGGCAGCTTAGATGTTCCAATGTCTCCAACATGTCCACATGGGGCTGACACAAGACCTATGCAAGAGCCATAAGATCTGAAATGTTAAGTGGAAATCAAGTTCACTACCTTAGGCCCTCAAAGAAGACACTAAAAAGATCTTTCTGGGTAGCTGAATCTTACTCATAGTGACCAGCTGTCTTTATCACAACTGGATGAACTTCCATACATTACTTCAAATGTTTCATCAGGATTTTCTTTTTAATCCCATGCTCTGAAAGGGTTGATATTTTTCCATTGCCATGAAATAGTACATTGCAGTTTGTTTCATTATACACTAGGACTTCTGTAGTGCTGCAGTCATGCTAACAACTTCTTTACATATGTGGCAGCTTCTGAATATGCAAGGATATGCATATAGCTACAATATGTTCTGTAAGTAAACTAAATAAATAAACATTCATTGCTAGGCAAAAATCTGTGAGAGAAACATTTATAACAGACATACTAGAAGGATTTTGACCCTTTGCCAATATTTATCATTGTAGCTGCACATAATGCCATGGAACTGTATGTTTATAACTTGTACATCAGCTGAGGACCCAGGTGGTTGAACTACAAAAGAAAAGTCCTAAGGCTTAAAAAGACCCTGCTTAATATTGAAGAAATTCAATCAGTTGAAGCTCTCTGTTTCTACCCTATCTAATCCAACTTAACTTATCTATTTATCCAGGGCCCTAAATGACTTGCCATCACAACAGAGCATCTACCAAGAGGCAGATCTCTCAGTGCTTCCTTTCAGTCCTCACCTGTCACCATTTTTTTCTGTCAGATGAGACATGGCTTGGTTTATATGGCTTAGCTCTTCCAAGCTGCAGTATTATTTGTGGGCAGGTGAGGTCAAACAAACAAGGTCTTGCACCTAGCCCTGAAGTTTTTGTTCATGCTGATAATTAAAACCAGCCTCAGCTCTGTCAGGTCACTGCAGGGAGAGCATGCTGCATTGCTGGAGTTTTAGTTGCAGAGCAGGAGAGTACTGTAGCAAGTGGGAGGAAGGATGCTTTTACTAGGTGTGTTTCAGCTATGAGTTTGTGCACTCTATCCTACCACTCAGGCTGCTGGGGAGGAGGAGAGCAGTTGACTTAGAGGATGAAAGAGATACCCTTAAAATCACTTGGGTTTTAGCCTCTTTGGCACTTGTGACTTTACAGATGTCAGTGAACCCAGGGAGTGGCATAAAGCAGATTTGAAAGATGGTAAGAAAAACATTCAACATTCTCAGAAATTATACAGGATCTAGTCTTTTGTATATTCTTCAGGCAGCACCATATCGTGGCACCATACAAATGAAACACTGGTAAATCACTTTGCAGCTACTCTACATTCTACTTTGCACTGTTTTACATATTTGACTAGGTGCAAATGAAAATGGAAGGTGCAAATAATCTGTGAAACATCCCTGCATTGTCTTGCCCACTGCACAGTATGTAATGTGCCTGGCAGAGCCTATTCCTTTCTCTCTCCAATTCCTAGGGACACAGCAAACTTGAGAACTGCCTGATGATTCTTAGCTTTACTTCAATCTGAAGCAAAGACAACTTTGTGCCATTTTTTCTGGCTTGACTGAAGGAAGTCTTGTGTCATTATTCTGCATGGCAGTTGATCTATGTTTATGCTAAAGGTTTGAGACGTTTTAGTTTCCTTATTCTGCTTCAAAATGCACTTGGTGCTTGAACCTCAGCTTACTTCTGGTATGTATGACAATTCAGGGTCAATGTCTATGCATTTTGTTTAGGAAAAAAATACAACCCAAGTTTCTAATTAAATCAATATTATCTTAGGTGATAAACTATTATTTATTTTCTGACATGAGAAAATAGTGGCAAATCCAATAGGGAGAAATATTTTAATGTGTAACTTTGTTCCCTAGTACTATTTCATACCAATAATTTTTGTTTTTATAAGCTTTAAATGAAATTCTGCCTCCACAGAAATCAATGCACATTTTTGCCATAGACCAAAATTTCCCTTTTTAATATATTTTTCACAGAAGGTCCGATTCTGATTACACTTAATAAATTAGCTGTGATCCCATTGATTTCAATAGGATTTGTCATCTGAGTAAAGTTTATTGCTTGCCTAAGTGTTTGGAGTCTGTATTGCAGACAGCTGCTATAAACAAGTTTTTTGGTGCTACTTTTTTCTTAGAGAGTGGCTTGTGGTTCTCCCATGGGGAATACTTATTAAAGAAAACAGAAGATAGGTATACCAAAAATAATTCAAGACATAATCAGATCTGCAGGACAAGATCTGCAGTGAAGACATTGCTCAGTATTAATGAATATTAACTAGGGTTTATCCTTGAGTGGGGAAAGCTGATGTTTTTAATTTTATTTCAAAGGTAAACTCTGGTAGGCTTCTGAAAACAGCAAGTTTTGTATTCTTTTCTTTCCCCCTGAAATTCTGAGCGCATAATAAATGAGCCACTGCTAATGTCACAGATGCTAATTTTCACAACCATGACTGAAGTGATGTTTGTTTCCATTTGCATTTCATTCTAACAATGATGAGAGGTGATGAGCTGATGATAAGCTGTTTTCACCATACTGCCCGCTGTGCAAATTTATGCTTATAGGCAAAGATGACACATAGTTCTGTCATTAAAGGTCTTTACTGCATTGCCTCTTGAAGAAAGGCTGTTTGTCAAAAAACATTTGAACTCTGTTAAATAAGAAGAAATGGTTGACAACATCTGGGAAGTAGTTTCAAGAATGTGGTTTATAATGGAAAATACCTGTGGGCCTTTATCAGGGAGGGTTCAGAAAAAAAATGATACTTGTAATAGCCATGTGTGTGTAGATGGGGAAAAGGGTTTGCATCTGACACTTCAGAAGGTGATTCCTGTCTCCCTCAGGCTTCAAGAAAAACTAGAACAAGGTTAGAGTTAACCTTGGGTTATTTTTCTTGTGTGAGTGGAAGGCTCTACAGTCATTTTACTGCTCCTCTTAACTCTGGCATTTTTTTTTCATTTGTACTATCATCTTGCTTCTTGATCATCAGCCAGTTTTATTTTTTCTCTCAACAGCAGTTTCAGAAAGTCGTGTCCTAACATATATGTTAGCATGTATCTTCTAGTAAAGTCTTGAAATTTGAGGAGTTTTTCTTTTTCATATCAGAAAGTAAGGGCCCAGGGTCTTCCTGGGGAAATAACAGCCTTCTCTCTCCTATCTCTTGCCAGGAGGCTCATTATGTCCAGACTCCACATTTTAATGCTCAGATCAACACATAGGCTCATTGAGGGCTCACACAACTCTAGACTAGCTTGTGTGCCAAATAAAAAAAGTACATCTGTGTCCTGGTCCAGTCCTGGCCTCTTCTGTGTGTTCCCTCGATTACAGCACCTTTTAAATATTGACCATCTTTGGGCAAAATTCAGGTCATTTTTTATTATTTTCCTTCATTACTCAGGGTTAAGGCCTTATAGCAGAATATTTTAAAACAAGTGAGAGCAAATTTCCTGAAGGAAATATTTGCACATTAATAGTAATGTCACATGGAGTAACAAACTCAGTTTGGTTCTTTGTTCCACTAAGCAAGCAAGAGCCTTTCAAGATGTCTGACCACCTTATCCAGCCATGTGTAGAAACCAGACTATCACCCACATAGTTTTGCAACTACTCTTTGACAAGTACTGTAGCACGACTGCTGAAATTCCTTCATAAGGAAAAGTCTGGAGATTTTTAACTGTTTCAGGGAAGCTGGTTTTTTGACTATACCTATTATACATCATGCTGCCATGATTTTCCCCATATCTATTTTGTTTATTCCATGGATACTGTATAGTTCACCTGTACACAGTCTTCAGGCTGCTTAGTTGCCCAAGAAAAAAAATCTACTGATCCATCTAATGTTTTTCACCTTTGTATCTTCTGGATGGAGTTTTAGTCCCTTTCCTACCCTATTATGTCTTCATCTCTTTTATAATCTTCACAAGAAGAAACAAGAAACTTCACCCTCCTGTCCTTGATTTCAATGGGATGCTGAATGGTTACTTCCTTGAGAACCACAAGAAGTTGTAAGTTCCTGTACTTGGTCATGCTGACCTCATTCAGAAGGTATGGTAGGCTTATTGTTCTCTCAGGCATGTTGAAAGGCAAGTGAGATATGGGGCTACTGGAATACTTGAGTACTTGGTTATAGATTTTTCTGCAGGGTTTCTCATGGCTTCTTCGGGGAGAAGAGAAGCAGTAATAGGAATACTGTTCAACCAGAAAGCACGCAAAAGCTATGGTGCAGTTTCCTGTCTTCCCTTTACCATTATGCTTGAGATGAATCTCTTTACTAACAGCCTGCAGCCTTGAGATAAAGAAATCAGCCTCACTTAGCAACAACACAGCCAAAAGCAGATGCATGAAGATGAGATGACAATGTGGCTGAGACAGTTCAATGAGCCACACAGATTAGCTCTCTGCTGCCTTCACCTGTGCAAAGCAGATGCGGAGCTTTACCATTCGTGAATTGATTTCACTTGCCACAGATATGTTGTTTTTTCTGTTATACTTCTGTCTGCCTCCTTTTTAAGGTCAGATGTTCAGCGCAAAAACCCCTTCATAGAGCTGGAAAGGGGATATGGTTCACTGATAGATGAGTAGCTCAGAGCCTTTGTAGAGAGTGCCTGAAATGACTGATGATGGTAGAGCAGGCAGTTAGCTCTAGTCATATGTACATGGCAAAGCTCTTCTGATATTGCCTACTGGAGTGTTTCCATTACTTACTTTCTCTCTATATAATGGATCTTATATTCACTTGATTAATGTCTCTTGATAATTGTGTTTACATGGATAAAGTGCTTGAAAACCATGTATTTGGGATTTTGGCTAGTATCTGAGGAAGAATGGGAAGACCAGACATGTTCCTACCAGTTTGTGAAGGTTTTAAACCTTGTAGCTGGTACAGATATGAATAGGATTTGCAGTATAGCCTCAAATTTGGGTTTCACCTCAAAGCCCTCACTGCTGTCTGTGCCTCTATAGCATCATCTCATTGGTGAGTATCTCTCAACTACATGTGGTTTTCATGGAGTTTGTGGGAGCAGGGGAGGATGAAAACCTTAATCTCAATTTTTCTGTGTGTCAGAATGAAAACACACATCAAACATCTGGTACGTTTGTTTTTCATGAGATGAAACTGTAGTTTTCCACCGAGCAGTGATCACAATAACCCCATGCCACAGAGATAACCAAATGGAGAGAGGGGAATTGATGTGCCTATGCTAGACCAGTACCATTTTCTGTACCCAGTGGATTGTACTCAATCCTTTCTGCTGTAAGAGTGACCTGAACCGAATCAGGATGTTATCTTGTCTTTAGATGACTAGATTTCTCTCCTGGGATTGCAGATATAGAACTTATGCTACAGAGAAACCCCACAATTTAAGACATTATAACTTCTGCACTAAGAAGTATTCTTATGCAGTGCTAAATCACTATGAAACCCTTACCTGGAAGCTTTCTTTCAGCTTCCCTACTTGTCCAAACCCAAACATTTGCTGAATTCATTTTATGAGTTCAAATACCCAAGGAGTACATTTTAGATTCCCAGGCATATGGTGTCCAATCTTGTCCAGTTTTTGAAGCTTGCAGGGCTGCAATGAAGTGCCACTTGTGCTTTCTTCAACTGGACAATAAGGATAACTTTGGCCTGTTGATGGCAATCAACCAATACTGGAACTCAG
This sequence comes from Bucco capensis, assembly GCA_013396975.1. Lineage (NCBI taxonomy): Eukaryota > Metazoa > Chordata > Aves > Piciformes > Bucconidae > Bucco > Bucco capensis. Next base: position 595,029 of record VWZO01016686.1, on the reverse strand, counting down.
CTTTCTGACAAGGGAGGATACTTGAAGGGGGAAAAAAGGTCGTCATTTGAAAGGTGTCAAAAGTTAAGACACTGTAATGAGTATAGTCTTTTGTTTGTATGGGGTTTTTTTGTTTCCCTAAGATAAAACTAGTGAAATATACATTTGATGAAACACTGAAACTCACAGTGACTGATGATAGATACTGCACTGAATTTTGCTTCTTTACTGTAGTGCATCTCCATTAAGGCAATTTCAGCTAATCTCACTATGGATTCATTAATCAAGTGTAGTCAGGATGTCTGAAGGGAGATAATGAAGGGGAAAAAATTGCCCTATTGTTTGGATCTTATTCTTCAGCTAATTAGTTTGTTTATCATGCTCCATAGTATTTGTATCCTGATAAATAAGTTCCAGTTGCAATTAGTTGTCGTAACAGATGACTAACACATCTTCATCCAGTTACAAGTTAAAAATTATTCCACAAAATAGATAAATTAAATTTGTGTTTTCTTTGCATCGCATGAGTGTACAGATTTCCAGCTTGCAGGATCAGTTAACATTGAAATGGAAGCAAGGTAGACCAGTAGGATTTTAAGATTTTCTCCTTTTTAGCCAAAGGTGCAAGCATCCATGAAGTCCTTAATTCTGCCTCTTTTCCTCTAAGCACTAACATCCTAAATGAACCCCTCAGTATAAGCAGTCTTTTAGTGCCTTACAAAATTTTGCTCTAAAGACCCTAAGAAAAGATTTGTTCATTTTTTTACTCATTTTTTACTCATTTAGGATTACATACTGTATATCTGCTCCACGTAAAGATGTCACTATATTACTTTCTTTAAAGAAAAAAAAAACCAGACCACAACAAAAAACCCCCCACTTTGAAGTTTCAAGAGCCCAGTACTGTTGAAAACTGCTAAAGATGAGAATGTTTATAAGCTCTATGATATTAACTGCAGCACTCAACCTTAGGTGACATAAAGCATGCAAAAAAGAACTTTCTGTCAGTTTTATTATTTCTAAAAAGGTTCCCCTTGAAAGAGAAGAGTGACCTTGCTCTGCTGAGCTGACATATGCCACTGAATTAATGGCTAAGCTTTGCTGTCGGGAAGCTTGCAGAAACATTACAACTCCAATGGCTGAGTTTGCTGTGAACATTAATCAGAGAAATCAACATGATGTATCAAATACTCATTTAAAAGTAATAAAACTAACTCTCCCCCACCCCCCAAGTTTCTTAAAATTAGCTTATTGTTGGTCATTACCTATTGTCAAGGGTAAGACTGCAGGACAGCAGTAAAACCTCTAGAAGGTTTTTCTTAAGTTTGCTTACTCTTCAGAAAAACCAGATGACCTTTTGGGACGATCAGATCTAACTGTAACTTAGAGGTTGTTTTTTAATCTTGTTTCCTTCTGGAAAGTCATTTGAAGGAATACCTTTGAAAATATGCCTCTCCCTAGTAAGGAATGCAGAAGATGCCTTTCATTCTTGGTGACTCCCTGGGAGCAGGAGCAGCTCCCACGTCATGCATGAATGAAGCCAAATATAGGCAAGGAGGCTCTTGCTGCCATCAAAATAACTGCTGTAAAGGACTTTTTATGCCTGTGGTACAGCAGTTGAGTTGCAGAGGCTCTGACCAAAAACACTGTCATTCCAGGAAGGAGTATTTTCTGCCTAACCCCTGCTGCTCTGTTCCTGAGTTGGCAGGCAAGCGTGCTGCAGTTGGCAGCTGTGGCCACTTCTCAGGCTTGTTGAAAGGAACAGCAAAGCCCTCAGACATGCTGTGTCACCCCGTGCTGTTCTGCATGTGGTCTATGTATAACACAATGAGGCAGTAGGCTCCTCATTGCTGCTTCTACTCTGGTATGGGAGCATTCATGGTAGTTGTATTCCTGTCTTCTCTGGGCTGGTGTGCTGGCTGCCCCACTTGCTGTGTGCTAGACAGGCATGGGGCTCCCTTTAACACTGAGTCCTTAGGGGCTACGTGCTTCTCAACTTGTCTTTGGACATATGTATTTTCATCTCCACATAAAGCCCATTCTGAAAACACACACATAAATAATTTCTCTCACAGGAGAAATCCAGCTGAACCTTGCAACATCACAACCTAGATAAATAAATTTATGCTGTATAAGTAAACAGGGAAAGGACTTTAACTGAAGCAAGATGATTCTTTTTTAAATATGAGAATTCATCTGTGAAGAAAATTTCAGGAGAGGAGAGATGTTGGTATTTAAGGGATTGAGGATCAAAGCGGGCAATGCTTAAGTAGTATTTAACCAGTCTTTACTCATACAGCACTTCCCTTTACTGCAGGCATGGTTCTGCGGAGGGTGGATTTCCAGGCTTGTCTGTCGATGTTTCTGCCCATGTGTAAATGAAGGGTAAAAAAGGATAGCAGGCAGGTATAAGTGCACATCATGCCAAGTCCTTAACTGTCATTTTGATAGCTCCTCTGAGTTTGTCACACATCCTTAACCTTCTTTTAAAGTCATTTCCTTTTCATGGTTTTGTGTGCCACTGAAAGTCACTTTTAATTAAATGTCATATAAATAATAAAGTCTTAATTACATAATTATTGCAAATACCTATGTGCACACTCCCAGAATTGGACAGACTGCCAAAGAAGCACTTGGAGTGACTTTTCTCACTGGGAAAAGAGAGTGCTCTGCAGCAACTGGCCAGGGGTGATGGTACTCAAAATTCAGGATTAATGTGCATTTAAAGGAAGAGGAGTCAGGCCTCGCCCCTCCTTGCACATTTTGCAAGAAAGTTGCAAGAAATGTTATTTTTGTTAAGATTGACATTTCTTAAATTACTTCCTTATTTAGTTCCTCAAAAACTTGTTTAATCAACACAGCACATTTTTTGCCAGATTGAATTGCCTTTTTGCTCAGACTTCCTACGTGGCTTGCCTCTTCCTGAGGAAGACTTATAGACCTTGCAAACTATCTCACCTTCATTTAACTTCATGAACAATAGCTTCCTTCTTGCTCTCAGCTGCATGGGTGCCTGCTCTGCACAAGATGCCCCTTGAAAGTACTCAAGAACTGATTTTTTAGTGGAAAATCTGACATGCAGCCTGGGTTATTTGGAACTTTGTGTCAGCATTGGCTCAGACTTGAGAGTCTGAGGCTGGTACCAGAGTGAGGTCCTGATAAAAAAACTGCTCAGAGTCTACTTTGGAGAGCAAAGTTTGTTGACCTGTGTTGAGTATGATTAACTCATTTTATACAGCTTTTCTTTTACAGCCATTTTCCGTTATTAAAATTAGGATGTTTGGCTCTGTAACACTTTCATTCAAAGATGACTTTGCTCCCCTCTCTTCCCACCTCCATGCAGTTACTGAATACCAGACCATGCTAACAACCAGTCTTCTATAGAGGCATTTTTAAGCCAGTTAAAAATGCTGTTTCAGTAGATTGCCCTGTTTGAGTTAGCAAGAAAAAGCTGTATCTTTTTTATTGCTTTTGACTGGTGAAGTAAAAGGTTTAGGCCATGTTTTGTGTGGGCTATAAGTTATATTAATAGCTTGGTTGGTAGTCAGAATCTCTATGTGTGTAACTAAGTGTAAATAGGAAAAGATCCCTGAACTAGGGAGGTCACGATGTCTTCTGTATTACTCTTTGGAGAGTTACTGAATCCTGTATGCATATTCTCAGTTTTTATACAGAAGTAACGGGGATTTTGTTGGTTTTGGTGGTGGTGGCAGTGTTTTTCCCAAAGAACATTCCAAAGCCTAAAGATTGCCACATTGACTTCTGGGAAAGTAAGAGACTATGTCTTTGATTGTCTATGCAAGAAGAGTGGCAATATTCATCCCTACTTTGGTAACTCTTCGTTCTCAGAGCAGTCTCGTCCTTCTGCAGGGACTAGGATCATGAGAGAATAGAAGAAATTAATCAAATCTTAAGCTCCACTTAGCTCCATTGATCAAAGCAGCAAGCACAGGGTGTCCTCTTGGGAACTGCTGTGGCTTCTTCTAATGAGGGAAGAACACAAGTGTCTGTGGCAGGCAAGGAAACTGGGCAACATGCTGAGCTCCTTTTTTGTTACTTCCAGTGACCACTTTTGCCTCTATACAGCTTACCTGGTCTGGGTAGTCTAATGATGAATAGAACATAAAAATGAGAACTCATGGAAGAATTTCAAGAGATTTACTTGTGCAAGAGGATCAGCACAAAATCATTGCATCACACTGGACTTAAGTCTAGTGAGGCAAAACATAATAGGCCAGAATTTCTCAGAGCAGAAAACCAGATTTCTGAGCAGTGTGAGTTGTCTGAATTAAAATATGAGAATAATATCACCCGTAATGATTATTTAGCAGGATAACTGCTGTCAGTTTTGGTTCAAGGGTTGTCTTTAGGCACAGAGAAGCTCTGACTAGTTTATCATAAGAAACAGCTCACTTGTATACTATGCCCTACAAGAAAGACACAAATTGCAGAACCTCTTCTTGTTTGGTTGTGTGTTTTTTTTTTTGTATTATACCATTTTCTGGGGAAAAGACCTGAAACAGTAAAGGTCTGAAACACTGAGGCAAGCAGACTACCAGGTCAGAGTCTTGCCTGTTAACATGACATATACAAACAAAATTTACAGACAAACAAGATCATCAGCTGTAGACAGACCGAATTAAAATAAACAGCAATTACATAGCACTTACCCCTTTAAAATGATTCTTTGAAGTTCCTGGATTCCAGGGAATTGAAGATATAAGAAAAGATGGAAGAAGGATTTAAAGTACTGAAAAACATATTTGGTATTTTCTGTTATGCTATTTTTATATATTGAAGAGGGAGGGATGAAAGTTAATGCTTTCATTTGTAGAAATTATTTCATCAGTCTTTGTGTAGGAAAATAATTGTGTGCCTCCCCTGCCCATGCCTCCATTAGATTTTACTGAGCAAATTCATATTTGCTTAACGTATCTATTGCATGAATCCAGCCAGAAAAATCACTTAGCTTTACAGGATGCTGAATCCTGGTATCAAAAGTCAATGGCATATTTTCTCCTAGTAACTTTGCATTTACTTTAAAAGCTTCCCTTCTTCTGGAAATAAGGTCTGTCTGTATCTTCACAAAGTAGGTGTTCCCTGACACTAATGCAGTGACTGACGCTACAGAAAGTAATAGTCCTGTTCCCTTTGCAGCTCAGAGCTCCTAAATCTCCTTTTCGTTATCAGTATAATGGGGTTGAATACATTTTTAAAAGGTGGTAGCTATTGATTACTTAATGGAAAAAGTTAGTGTAGAGAATTGCTGAAGCAGCCCTATTTAGTGCTCTCCAGCGCAACAAGACCATTATCTAGAATAGTGGAAATCATCCTGTAACCCTTATTAATATTTAATAGGGATGAAGCAACGTTGAAAAACACTACAAAATAGCCCAAGGCTTCTGCACATGTAGAATATAAGGTTGTTTCAAGGGTCGGAAAAGAATAACTGTTTTCCCTGTGCTCAAGCTGTTCATACGTAAGACCAACAATAAACAATGTTTTTCCTCATGTTCCTTTTAAAGTATTTGCAATACATCTGCACTTTAGTATACAGTTATTCCTACTAGACATCTTGAAGTGATTGAATGCAACAGAAAGGTCAGTGTGTGTTTAGAGATCACTGGGGGAGACTATTTTATACTTTCCCAATATTGCTGTGACTCTCAGCTCCTCCTTTCTACCCCACCTGCTCCGTGCTGTGGGGCACGTTTGGCTGGGCTGACAAGCCAGTGAAAGGTGTTACTCCTGTCTAATAGAACTGTAATCCTTGGGGCTGTGTTTTTATACCATCTATGGAGTTAACCCCCATCATAGGATATTGTTCATCTACTTCGCAGCAAAATTCTTTATGGGAATTTTAGATAAAATTAAAGTGTAAAATCCAAATTGTCTTTTTCGATTTCACAAGGTAAAAACAAATAAATAAGCCACTATGTTTAGCCAACAGAGATTTTCTGAGAGATTGCAATCGATTAAAAGGAGACCTCTGTGATTTTTCTCTTTTCTTTTTTTACCTCATTGAGTAGTAAATGTCATTTTACTTCTCCAAAATTATTCACAAATCTGGGTCATCTTCTTCAAATAACCTTTGGCTAGAAATATTTTTCAGGTTAGATCTGCCCAGAAATGTAGTGAAAAAAATGATGTTATTTCTTTTTCTTCCAAGCTGCAGTGCTTAGAACATGGACCCAAAATGTGGTTACCCTTTCCATCTGGCTGTGGTCAGGCCTCTCCTGCTGTTATGTCCACATTAATTCTTTTTTGAGGGGTGAGCAGAGCTCATTAATAAATAAGTGTGGGAAAACAGGGAAATGAAACAGAAAGGACCTTTTATTTTCAGTTGTGTTCAAGAGGATGCTGATTTTCTTCTTCTCAAATGAGGCTTTAAGACAGAGTATTTTCACACGGTTTCCTGTGACTTTTCTTTGTCATATTTTTTTGCCTTTGCAAACTATTTTTAGTTTAAAAGTGACTGCATGTAAGAGATAAAGGAGCTAATATGGATAGTAACCCTGTGATTTATGAGCAGAGTCAAAATAAGATGGGACCCTTCCTGGATGGAAAAATCCAGGGGAGGAATGTGTGTACTCCACAAAGCTGGTATTATTTTGATGAACTCCTTCCTTGCCAGGTTCTGAAGCCTGATTGCCACCAAGCCACCCTGTGTGGCATCAAGAGGCTGACACTGTTGATGATGAGTCCCACAGAGGACTAACTGCTGCTAGCAAATAAAAGCACAAGGTGACAGGGCAGGAAAGAGCAGCTTGGTAGCTGTAGCCAGAACAGGTACTGGGCCATACCAGCATGTGAAAACTTGCTAGCAGCTGAAATTGTTACTTAGGTCTTATCTCAAATGTGTCTTTGGTTTCAGTGTTACTAACCCTGCTGCCTGGGTAGGGAACTGGAGGACTAGTGCAGTATGGATGCTGTTCCCTGCAGCACTTGGTGTTTGAGCAGTTCTGCTGCTCTTGCCATCACCATGAGATTTCTCCTTAGCTTCTCTATAGCAGGTTCATGCCAGTGTTAAGTGTGTCTGCAATGCAAAGGCAGGTAATGGGACAATCTATTAAACCAGCCCTTTTCTCTTCTTCTGTTGCCCAAAGGATGGTCTATCTCACTTTCCTCTGAGGCTGCCTCATGATATCTCTTACATGGTAGAGAAGATTGGAAAGCTGTAATAGTAGAGCAGAGCCAGGAGTTTGCAGGCCCTTTTGAGGCTTGTGGCTTTCCTGAGTGGTGAGTGAAAGGAGGTAGCTGGAGATGACAGGGGAAGAGGGCATGATGGGTGTGCTGTAAACCTGGAGGGAGATGAAAAGATGGCTTGTGTGGCTCGGGAGGCAGTGCAGTGTCAGGCAATTTTACCTAGGTATGTCCGTCAGGTATTACTTTATGACCTCTTGCAAAAATCTGCTGTGCTACTTCCCTCCTTACTATCTCAATTATCCACACCCTTCAGAAAGGGTGAAAATTAGGAGGTAAAAGCAATCCTTTCATGGTCTCTTAATGCACAACTCAGGTGATGCAGGCTTTCTTACATGCTGTGGCACAGGGAAAAATCTGTGTACATTTAAAAATGTTATTTTCAGGTTGGGGGATTGTGAAGAAAAACATGGGGACTGCCTTATTATTCTGATACTTACTCTCTCCACAAGATAAGAATTTTGGAAAAAATGTATTCATAATCCTTGGTGGTCTTTGCTGGTTCCTCTTCGTAAAGAACTATAAACAGTCTCCCCAGCTGCAAAAGTAAACTGTATAAATTGCCACAGTTGACACCACCATAGCCAACTCTATAGCTCACATAATATTTATGGAAACACCTTTCTGTTCTGCACTCATGGACAGCAATTTTACCAGAAATAACTCATAGATATCTGTGCATAATTACTGTGAAACTGGCATAGAACTCAATCATATCCATGATCTAGTTAGTATTTGAAGCAGTATTGGTTCTCTTATTCATTTCTCTGCTTCTGGGTATACAGTCACAATTTTTTTTTCTCTGTAGTCCCCTCCTAATTTGTTTCTATCTGGATATAGCAGTTCATGGTCCACTGATCTGGGAGATATTTTTAGAAAACAGGTGACTTGACAGTTACATTTAAATCTTAATAAGAGAACAAAACATCATCAGTGATTCAAGGTTTCTCTTTTTCGTTTTGTTGTTGTTTTTTTCCCAGCGCACAAGCAGCTTTGGAAGCTTTGACCGTTTCAGGCATCACTCAATATCAAAGGCAGATGATTCAGCTGAGGTCTGTATAACACAGAGTTTTACTTTCTTCGGTTCACTTTCCCACAATAGTCATGCAAAAACATTGGGAAACTATTGTGTAAATTTTACATTGGTGAGATCTTTGCTTGTGTACCTCTATCTGACTAGATGATTGAGCTCTTGCAAAAATAAACAAGAGAATCACACCCAAACTTGGGTACTTTGATGGGAAGATTAGAAACAATTTTTCAAACAGACAAGAGTGCACTTCAGGTTAGTGCATGTCCAAAGTAACTGGACATGTATGCAATCCACAGATGTGCCATTTCTGTTTTCAAGAATCTGTATTAGTCCCCTCGATTGTTGTTTGGATTAAGGACAATAAACAATGGGAAGCGAAATTTCCAACATAAAATATATTTTCTTTCTGTCATTCACACATACAACAGTCTGCTGCAAACCTGTTTAGATACACTATTCCACAGGAAAATGGCTATGACTGACTTTAGTCATGCTAAGTGCATTAGTGTCCTTAAAATATCTTTCTGCAATTCCTGTTCCATTACACTGATTTTCATTTTCAGGATGAATTGTTGCTTGCTTTCTTATTTTGAATCAGATATCTGAGTTGGAGACTATAAGTGACATTGGAGATACAGTACAAACTAAAGCAGCAAATAATGGAGGAAGTTTGGGTAAGAAGATGAGAGCCATTTCCCTTACCATGAAGAAAAAGATGGGTAAAAAGTACATCAAGGCACTCTCTGAGGAGATGGTAAATACAGCTTAAAAATTCCATGTTTGATGATAATACATGTGAAGTTAAAAAAAAGCTATGTGCTTTTTTGCTGTTCATGGTTCAATTGTCATCAGTTATGACAATCCATAAACAAATGGTAACACATACTGAATGAAAACATCTTTTAGTACTTACCCTTTCTATCATGTTCCTGTTAATGTACACACACACACAAACACATACAATTAAAGCATCACATAGTAAGGCCCCAAGATAAACACTGGAATTTCACATTGTTGCACTTTGCTGTGTCATCAAGGAGCATTTGTTTAAGCATCACCAAAAGATCTCCTGATGTGTACACAGAGAGTATTGGTTGAATCCCACTGGCAGTCTGATACTCAGCCTGTACAAAATGCTTCATTAGTAGAACTTATCTTTCAATAAAAGAATTATTTCCAAAGTCCATTTTGTAGAGGTCAGCCAGCATCCTGGAGCACACAACTCATATGTCTTATCTGCTTTTACCTTATCTAGTCTTAGTGAACCTATCTTTATTAAATATAAAAAACATGTTTCACACACTGCAAACCCAGTTTTCTCAACATGTTGTGTCAGCGAGTTCCAAATTCTAAAAAACATTAGGAAAAGGACTTACACTTAATCATCCTAATAAATCTAGCTAGTGTGCATCCTATCTCACGTGTCAATATCAAATAAGTAGGGAAAATAAATAAGAAACTTCACAAGTGGAAAACAGTGTTCCACAGTTCAGACAGTTTTTGGAGGTCAAAGACAAGGATTCCTATTTCATTAGTTTAGTTTGCATTTTTTACTAAAATTAGAGAGATTGCAAACCATGATTTTTATATTTTAAGAAAGAAAAATCAGAATTTCAATGTTTACCTTCTGCACACCTGCAGCAGTGACTCATATGACAGAAATCAATGAACTATCTGATTGAACACACATGTAGCATAATCTTCATTCCTGCAGGAGATGATGGCAATCAATACCAGCCTACTGGGTTATGCTGCTGTCCTGGTTTGGGCTGGAGTAGAATTAATTCTGCTAAGAGGGTATTGCTCCTAGCCAGTGTTCCTTTAAAAGGGACTGTATTCATCTGAAAGCTGGCAGTATGTTTTCATAACACGCTATCATNGCTGCTGACTCTTGTAACAGGCACTGTCCTTATTGAGAACCAATACAGTCTTTCATTTCAATGCTATGCCTTATATGTGCCTGCATGCAACGTCATCTTTGCTTGACTTCATCACCCAACTGATGAATGTTGAATATTTCCCCAAATATAACATAACATCCTAAGTACTGCAGGAGTTGCATCAGCATATCACACACCTTGACAACATGATGAAACCTGCTGATGAAATTCCTTCCTCTGAAAGCTCGTCATTATTTCATTTAGTTATTACATCACCCCTAACTTATGACTGAAATATGGATCTTATTGGTTTGAATAGGCTGGATTCTTGAGGTGTGATTTAATATTATAAACTCAAGGGGCCAATTTCACGCACCATTAGATTTTGTGAGAGAAGCATGCATTTGTTAATTCTGAAATGCCCTGGATTTTGAGGCCAATGTGTAGGTCAAGCTATGTGGTGAATACACATGGTGCTAGAACACACCGATGCCATAGGTGTGCATAAGCTGTCTCCAGAACACCCTGGTTTAGGTGCCAGCCTGCCAAGTGCCCATAACTGTCGGAAGTTCAGTGCAAAATACAGCTGTGTCAGCTAGCACTTCACAGTGTGCTTTCAGAAAGAAACTTTGTTATTTCCTCCTCTGAGGTAGTTAGAAAAAACACCTTATGTGGCTACCTGTGAATTTCCCATTACAAGTCTTTGTTGCTGCTGTGGTTTATTGCAGTCCTCTGAAATGGAGAACCAGTTTAGCTGCTTGAGCAGGAGTGGAATGAAGTGAGTGGGTCAGAGAGGAGACAGGGGGTTTCTCCAAGATGAGCTAAGGGTAGTGCTGGACATACTTAGTACCAGGCATCAACTTCTACAATGCTTCCTCTCACAGAATCACTTTTAATATAGTGCAATGATGAGTTAATGTCCAAAGATTATTTAAAAGAAAAAAACAGAAATGTTTGTCTAAAATACATCTCTAGGTGGCTAACATCTGATTTTTGTGTTAAAGAATGAAGAAGGAAAAGATGACAGTGATCCTAGTGGTGGAATACACACTGAGAAGGTCTCCCTAAAAGCCAGTGACTCTATGGAAAGTCTCTACAGTCTGAACAGTGGCCAGAGCTCATCTAGTAAGTACAAGATATCCATACTTCTTATTCAGTCACTGGATCAATGTTATTATTGTTTAAGACTGAGATATCAGAGCTGGTGATCAAAAATCTGATAGCACAGAGCTCTTTAGTCTGACAGACAGAAGTATAATTTGATTAAATGGGTAGCAGCTAGGGTAGATATACCTCTCTCCAGAAAAAAGCCAACTGCTTTCAAGAGTGGAAAAATTAACTGAAGTAAAAAAATAACATGTATTGTAGGGAATGTTGCTGATATGTATGCAATAATTTTTTTTTGTGGGTTATCACTGCTATGGTGCTGGCACCCATAAAGTTGCAATCACAGAGCGTCCTTTCTGGGTGTAGTGGCTGTGAGTTCATCCTTTACCCTGCAGATGCGAGGCAGAAAAAGTGAGAGGTCTCTCTGAGATGAGGAGTAATGGGATTGGGGCCTGACCTGGCAGCTTCAGGTCGTGATGCAGAGAGACACCATCTGCTTCTCTGCAAACCTGCTGAAACTCCTTCCTCAAAAGGGCAGTCTCAGTCAGAGGGCAGATGAGTTTGCCTCTACCTCTCTATCTGCTGCTCTGCTGTGGACATTTGCTGGGCAGCAAGCAACAGCTGGCCATGATGGCATTGGCCTGCCATCACTGCAGGCACCACGTGAGCCCTAAGTGGGGACTCAAGCTGCAGTCCAGACTATTTGCACTTAGCAGTTAATCTGGCCCCGAGACGGAGCTGTGCACTTAAGCAATCGCCTCAAACAAAACTGTTTTTATGATCACTTTCTGTGATGTGATTTGTGAAAATGGTATATGGGAGTTTACTTCCAACACACTGCTGTTCTTATCTAAAAACATATTTGGATGGGATATTGCAGAGCTTGCTCAAATTTGCTTGAATTACTCTGCCGATATTTTATTGCTCAACTTGGATAAAATGACAGGCAGAAATGTTGATAAGATTAAAATTTCCCTCTGCAATGCAGGTTCCTTTGATATTTCAGCTAGCTCTGTAGCAAAATAAAATAACTTCTACAGTACTTGTTTTCATTTCTTGGAATAAACAGGCAAAGTTCAGCAGAATTAATTCCCTAAACTGCAGTTTTAGAGTACATTTTATTCATCTGCAGAGGTAATATTTCAAAAAGTCTGTAAGTAAAATGTGTTATCTATTAGTATCATCACCAGAAAAAAATTACTGTAGGGAAGATGTTAATGAAAGATCTCCTACCTATTTTCTTGGTCTCTTGTAGTACGCCTTTTATTGAATGTATTTTTCCTTGAATGTGTCAAAACCACACAGGGTACTACTCTCTTTCTCTAAATGTGTGCCTTTGAACACTTTCCTCTTGGCTGATGTGCAGAATTGCATGTCTGGGGCTTTGGTGTAGGAGATCTCTCAACTTCACTCTCTTTAAGGTGGGGTGACCAGCTGCTCAGATGGAACAAGCAACAGGGACAGCCTCCGCTTTGATGATGAAGTGCCTTACAGTGGGCCCTTCTGTGGTCGAGCCAAAGTTCACACCGACTTCACACCAAGTCCTTATGACACTGACTCTCTGAAAATCAAGGTAAGACAACCACCAGGATTTCTTCTTTTCTGGTAAAAAATGCTGGGGGCCATTTCTTAAAGGTGAAGAATAAGTTTAATAATGAATTTTAACTGTTTAGCACACGTCACACTCTGAAAGTGAGACCAGTTTGGTATTGCAGTGCCTCTGTAATGACCTAGTTCAGGCAATGCTGCAAAGTTAGCTGCTGCTAAAGGCTTTTGAAGGCACAGAGTCCAGTTAGGTACCTCACTGTGGCATGTACCTGGATACCACAGGTTTCCTCAGAGTCAAATACATGTTGTTTCACACATACTCATTCTGGAGTAAGAAAAACTTGAGTCTCATGGAATGTGAAGTTGCTTCCCCAGCTTTTTCAGTCACTACTAGGATATATCAAAAGCTCAGTGGTACCCATTGTCTTTAATGAAAACTGTTCACCTTTCCATTAAACTTGTCTTCAAACGTATCTTTGAACAATGAATTTTCTCTGGCCCTGTGTGACTGAGAAAAAGGAGCTCCAGACATTGGCCCAGTTGAATACTACTAAAAAAACCCAATTGTTTTCTTCTCCTTCTATGCACAGATACATTCAATAACATCATCCTCCAGACTACTCATGTCTTTAATCTGGCCTTCTTTCTTTTCCCTCATTGTAAACACCTTCATATCCAAATTATATTCACACTTCAGCATCTTATTTTCTTGTTCACAGCCTCTGCTTTTGCAAAATCCTCATCTATATCTACTAGAGTCTCCTTACATTACAGCCAGTGCTTTGCCAGTATTTACACTATTCACTGATGCCCTTGCCCTCCAACTCCATAGGGCATTTCTCTCCAGTTTAACTGGTCATGAAATGGCAACTGTCTGCTGGCTCACATAGGTTCCTTTTTTAGTCACAGCAGTGGTGTATTTTAGAATTATAAACTAATACTTAGGGTTGAAATCCCCTAAATCTATCTCACAAAATGTCAGTACTCTGAATCTGAATTCAAAGTGCATCTGCAGCTTTACTTAGAGCCACTGCCTAATCCTGATCTGCATCCAAGTCTGAAGTTTCTGAGCTTCCACAGAGTGTGTAGAATAATATGTGCACTTTTAGAACTTGAAACAAATGTTTGTTTAGTTTCCATTTCAAACATGCTCACACTTTGGGATTGGTTGGGTAACTCTTTAAAGACTTTCAACATTTTTAAAAATTCCGTGGTAACTGCCCAGAAGAGAGGACTCAGTTCTGAGGTCATGGGAGCAAGCTGTATTGGGAGTATGACTTACAAAGAAACCTTTTTACTATGAGAATTACTCACAATGACTGTTTTGCTGAGCTGAAACCTTGGTTCCCACAGCATGGCTGTGAACATCTTTACCAAAAAGCCCTCCTGAAATACCTTGTTATCACTCTTTATGCACTCATATTTGTGAGTAAATGTACAAGTGTGGAGAGTTGAAGCCTTTAGATCTGTCTCTAAGGCACCTTCCTCTATTTTCTCAGTCAATTGTGTTAATAGTGTGGGAAAAATTGTTAGTCCTTGGGGAAGGACAAACAAGAAGATATTAAGGGAGTTAAATATTACTTAGTGCCCTTGATAAATGTAGCCAGTGTATTTTAGTGTAAAATGGGTAAGAGTCCACCTTCACATAGCTCAGCTATCAGTTTTTGAAGACCCTTGAGATGCTGGATAATAAGATTGTGTAAATGCTTTGGCACATATCTGGAAAACAACCTCCATGGCAAAAGTTGATTGCTGATGAAACCCTAATCCCTTTTCAGGGACCAAGTGGAGCATAAAAATGGTAAGAGGGGCTGCTTACGCTCACCACTTCTTTGCAAAGGTTTGGAGATAAGGAATAACTCCATTTTCTGCAATTATTTTTCTGGAATTTTATAAAAGAAAGGAGCTGAATCTAGGAAATTTTAAAAGTTACTTCACACTGCCTAGTTAAGATTCTGTGCTGTCTGTCCTGGTTTTTGTCCATACAGGAAAAGCTAGCTATAACAAATGAGATGTGCAAACAGTGGTGTGCTTTTTTTTTTAATTGCTCCAGAAAGGAGATATTATAGATATCATCTGTAAAACCCCCATGGGCATATGGACAGGCATGCTGAACAACAAAGTAGGAAACTTCAAGTTCATTTACGTGGATATTATCTTGGAAGAGGAAGCTGCACCCAGAAAGATAAAGCCTCACAGAGGAAGCAAAAGGACCAAGCCTGAAACGTTGCAGGAACTCCTGGATTCCATCCAGCTGCAGGTCAGCCAATGCATTTCCCAGCTGTATTTTAAACGTTTGATTTCTGTGCACTTGGGTTTGGATGTCATTTACAGGCAGAAGCAGAAAGGCAGGTTTCAGCAGTTTTGATGTCAGCAAAGCAAAGCAGCTTCACGTCTTTCTCTTATCTGATGTGAGTAGCTTATAGATCTGCATTTTACCACATTGTTTGGTTAGGTTAAGAGACTCCATGCAAGGAGGCTCAGTAATAACTTGTTAAGTCACCATAACCTGACTACAATTGTATGCCTAAGCGTAGGAGGTATGTTGTTGTGGAGACCTCAGGGACAGGAGTGCAGTCTGAATTCAGTGCAAATATTTATAATTTGAGTTTCTCATTTCTCATGATCTTTAGGGAGCAATAATCCTTTTGCACTATGTTCCTGTTGTGCTTCTTTCCCTCTCTGCCACCCTAGCTCACAACTGAGTGTTAAAGCGTATCTAGGTTATGTTTTGCAGGTAACATTTTTAATAACTATTGCTTTGGTGCTGATGCAAATATTCCTTTCCCTGGAGTATGTGCAGAGTTTCATACTGTGTCAACACATAGCTCAAAAGGAACCATGTGAGACACAGCACAGCTGAGGGCTCCTCAGCTTCTCACCCTTGCGTGGTATCGAAGGGCTCCTTCTGTGCAGAGGCAGAGCACACCCTACTTCAGAGGCTGTTCTGGACCCAGCACAGAAGGCAATCATGGGGTCACCCACCAAAGACCAGACAGTCAGCAGATTAAATCACTTCTTTCAGAGTTCTGTCCTGGCCCAATTTGCTGCTGGACTCTGTTAGATAGCTGAGGTCAGATGCTGGGATGGCCAGGAGGACCCTCAGGCATCTCCACCTCTGTCCTCTCCAGCTCTGGTTTTATGCTACAGGCAGGTGAATTACACTAGAGAATGGAGCCCATTTCTGCTTGACAAAAAAAGCAAAAGATAAACTGTGCCGATTTCTATACTAAATAAAGTGCTTGTTTACACGAGAGAATTTGCTTGTTTCTTTTGTAGGAATATGCCTCAACCCTTTTGCTAAATGGCTATGAAACTCTAGAGGACTTAAAGGATCTACAGGAAAGCCACCTGATTGAATTAAATATTTCAAACCCAGAAGAAAGAGCAAGGTTGTTATCAGCAATTGAAAATTTACAGGACTATGACAGTAAGTGTTTAAGCTTGTTAAGAATTATGTGCAAGTTTTAACTGAAGACATACATTTTAAAAAAAAGTGATTCTCATACTGACCTGTTAAATGATTTTTCTTTTTATTGTTTATTTGGGATTTTTCAAGATCCTGTTTTTACGCATGGTCTTTCCTGTTCTTAGCTTCCAGGGAAAAGTTAAGTTTCTTGCAAACACATTGGAGAGGCACCAAAAGCGTTTCCTTTGCCTACCAGGCTCAGTAATTCTTTCTGGCCTATAACTTTGTGAGATGACAGGCTAGAAAAAGACTCTTGAAGGATGTAGAAGTAGCGATTAAAAGAGTGAATAAGAGAGTTAAAAGAGTTACATTTTTCAAGAATTGTATTGCAGGGATCCAGCTGGAAATCATCTGAAAAGACATTTGTTTCCTTAGTTTGTCCTTAAATTGAATACATGCATATTTGTATATATACTTCTTGGTAGCCAGCTTTGCTGCATTCTCTGCACATTTTATTGTGTGTATTTTTCTATATCAACATTTTAAATACACACAAAAAAATTGCTAGATTGTAGTTTTGCACCAGTGTGTAGAACAAAACCAAAATGTAATATTTTTCAACAGACTATGCAAGTGTCAAACTTTTCTGGAGTAAAAAGAATATGGTTTATATTGGTTGTGTAACAGAAAACATTGCAAGCAGCCTTAGCACCTATCCCTTTTAGAAGATGACAACAAATTTTCACACCACCATGGAAGGCCACAAAGTTGGTCAGGCAAGATTTGCCCTTGGTGAAGCCATGCTGGCTGTCTCAAATCACCTCCTTGTGCTCCGTACGCCTTTGCATAACTTCTAGGAGGACCTGTTCCCTGATGTTCCCAATCGATGATCTTCCCAGTGGGTGCAATGTTTCCCTTTTTCCAGTCACCAGGGCCTTCACCTGACTGCCATGACTTTTCAAATATCATTGAGAGTGGCTTGGCAACCACATCAGCCAGTTCCCTTAGGATTCTGGGAAGCGTCTCATGAGGTTCCTCAGGTGGTCACAAACCTGATCTTCTCTCAACATGTGAGAGATTTTGCCCTGCTGGTCCCTGTCTTGTGGTCCATCACTCTGGGAGGTGTGAGAAGAGAGACTGCCAGTAAAGACTGAGGCAAAAACGTTGTTGAGTGCCTTAGCCTTCTCCTTGCCTGTTGTTAGCAGTTTGCTAGTCTTGCTGATCTAGGGCAGTATGCTTTCTTTGACCTTCCTTTTCTGGTTGACATACCTGCAGAACCACTTCTTGTTATTTTTTGTATCCCTTGCGAAGTTCAGCTCCAGCTGCACCTTGGCCTTCCTGACCCCATCCCTACACAACCAGACAGCATCCCTATTTTAAGTCTGGTTGAGTTTCATAAGACTTAAGTACATTTTAAATTAAGCCATATATACATAGTTTCCTGGTTTGGGACTGAATTGAATCCTTGCCTTGTCTGGTTGCCAAAGGTTCATAGCATTTGTCATGTGACTGGTAGAAACAGAACAGAATTTAACAACCTGCTCTAAACAGGAAAATTCTAAAGACTAAAATTGATAGAAGATATCTGTTAAGTTGTTATAATGAAAGACAAGGAGTCAAGATGATCTTGGGGATAAGCTCAGCATTAGTCTGAGTCATTTGACCTCTTTGTCCTTCTGTCAATCCAATTGGAAAGCTGGGTTGAAAGGGCTGGGTACTACTGTGAAAGTGAATTCTGCATCTGAACTGAACTTTCATAGGTCAATATTTTATTTTTTCCTAAATGGGCATGACTGTCCAGCATAAATGATGTTTTAATTAAAATTGATTTTCTGCATTGCTTAGAAGTGAGCAGCATAATTACCCACAACTACAAGGTAATCTGTTTACTGGCCACGAATATTCTAGATATAAGTTCAGCACTTTTCCAGGTAAATGTTCATTCTTCTTATAAGCTTTATGAAAAAATATACTAAGGCCATAGACAATATCTACTGTTCTGAGCCCATCTCTCACAGAGCCTGGAAGAATTCCATATCTCTGCATTACATTTGTGCTTCCATTGAAGCATATTTGATTAATGGATGGAGTCTCCGGTATGGTTCAGAGTTGAAGTGCAAAGGTTTCTGAGTTTTTGTGACTCTGCTATTATTCAGAACAGCCAAGCATGCTCATTTTACCAGGTTCTACTAGAAAATACAGAATCATAGAATCAGTAAGGTTGGAAAACACTTCTAAGATCATCAAGTCCAACTATCAAACCAACAACACTGTGCTCACTAAACCATGTTGCCAAGTGCTATGTCTACACATTATTTTAACACCTTCAGAGATAGTGAGTCCATCACTTCCACTGGATAGCCTGTTCCAATGCTTAACTGATCTTTCAGTGAAGAAGTTTTTCTCAATATCCAACCTGAACTCCTCTGGTGCAACTTGAGGCCATTTCTTCTTGTCCTATCATTAGTCAGCTGGAAGAACAGACCAACCCCCACATCGCTAAAATCTCCTTTCAGGTAGTTGTAGAGAGCAAGAAGATCTCCACTACACCTCCTCTTCTCCATACTAAACAACCCCAGTTGCTTCAGCTCCTCCTCAGAACACTGGTGCAAAGATATTAAACAGAACTAGCCCAAATATTGAGCCCTTTGGAACATCACTTGTGACCAGCTGCCAACTCAATTAAACTCCATTCACCACAACTCTCTAGGTTTGGCCATCCAGCCAGTTTCTTACCCAGCAAAGAGTACATCTGTTCAAGCCATGAGCTGCCAGCTTCTCCAGGAGAATATTGTGGGAGACATTGTCAGAGGCTTTACTGAAGTCAATGTAGACTACAACCACCAACTTTCCCTCATCTGCCGGGCAGGTCACCTGGTCACAGAGTGAGATCAGGTTGGTCAAGCAGAACCTGCCTTTAATGAACCCATGCTGGCTGGGCCTGATCCCCTAGTTGTCATGCACATGCTGTGTGATCTGGTTCATAACCTTCCCCAGTACCTGAGTCAGACTGACAGACTGGGAGTTCCCTGGATCTTCCTTCCAAATTTTCTTGTAGATGGGTGTCACACTGGCTAACCTCCAGTCATCTGGGACCTCCCCAGTTAAAAAGGATTGCTGATAGATCAGGAAGAGCAGTTTGGCAAGCTCTTCCACCAGCTCCCTCAGTGCTCTCGGGTGGATTCCATCCAGCCTCACAGACTTGTGAGCGTCTAGGTGAAGTAGCAGGTCTCTAAGTGCCAGAGTCTGCCCTCCAGAAATCCAAGATAGCAGTTTTACTTAACCCTTCTTCTTAACTTCATCAAGAATTGAAAACTGTCATCTCATGGTCGCTATACCTGAGACAGCTTCTAAGCACCACGTCTCCCACCAGTCTTTCTCTGTAAACAGCAGGTTGAGCAGGGCACCTCCCCTGGTTGGCTCACTTACTAGCTGTGTCAGGAAGTTATTTTCCACATAGTCCAGGAACCTTCTAAACTGTTTCCTCTCTGCTGTGTTGTACTTCCAGCAGACATCTGGTAACCTGAAGTCCCCTGTGAGAACAAGGGCTAGTGATCAAGAGACTTCTGCCAGCTGCTTATAGATGCTTCATCTGTAACATATCTGTAACAGACTCCCATCAAGATACCTGCCTTGCTGTCCTTACCCCTGATCCTTACCCATAAGCAGTTTTATCATCACCACCAGTGTGCTCTATACAATCAAAACACTCCCTAATGTACAGAGCCACCCCACTGCCTTTCCTTCCTTGCCTCTCCCTTCAGAAGAGCTTATAGCCATCCATTGTGATCCAGTAAAACAAGATTTAATATTTATTTAATGCAATATCTGATATTGTGAGAAGTCCATATTTTTTACAGGGCTTTTAAATTTCTTTTTCTTTCCTTGGCTTTTTATTGACATTTATTGTATGTTATATGAAGTGATTTCTTCATGCCACATACTTGTGACTATATAATTCATGTTGCCAAATAAACAGTTACTGAGTTTTCTATCCAAACGACCTGCAGCAATAGTTTCCACTTTATATGTTTCTTAAAGCTGTCCAAAATATAGGATTTGTGGAAGTGAGAATTCTTTCATCTTCTATTTGATTTAGACCTAAATGAATTTGAAAGGAAAAACTTTACCCATCTCATATCAGGAATTAAAAAGTAAATTTTGTTTAGCAAATGCTACCACACAGTGGGTTTTAAGCAGATTTTGCTTCCTGGTACTGCACTATCTTCTTTCTACTTTTCCTGGAAGTCCAGCTTAAATTCACCGTCTTCAAGTACTTCTCATAACAAGGCTATCCTAGATCTGTAAAGTCTTGTAAGTTCCTCATAACCTTCCCCTTCTTCCTAGATCTCTTTTTAGATTTTCTATAAGTTGACCAGACCTATATATTTGGGACAAAATGATTGGTTTCCATGAATTCATGGCTGAGGGGGGAAAAAAAGCTCTTTTTCATAACATATTTCTTAATAGCTTTCCATTCTTCTCCCAGATGGCTTCTAGACAGAAGATGGATGGATGTGCTTTTGTAGGATGCTATTTTTAAAGCGAAGCAGTTGCTGGATGGTTAATGAATAAAGTAATAAAAGAAATCTGGAACTTTTTTCTTGACTGCTTCCCAGGATATTTTTGTGTGTGCAAAGTAGCCTTGATTCTCATCTAACTTAGAAGATGTAAGTCAAGAGGTTCATTCCTGAAGTCCAGCAGGTTACACTAGTCTTAAGCCATTCTGAGTTAAAGAAGAATTAGACTTCAGTTCATTTTATAGGAAAAAAAAACCAAACAAAGGTGCATATGTGCAATTTGAGGGATAATATTTTATGCTTATCACCCCAAATCCACATCTTTTGCTTGCTTTTCATATTTGAATGCCAGCTTACACTCTAAATCCCACTGCCAGTAGCAGATAATAAGGTTTGTTCCTTATTTATTGTACTTTGACAGCAAGATAGTAGATAGCTGAGGACACGACTTTCAGTTCTTGGTTGCACTCCTTGCATGAGGATCTAGCATCAAGAGTACCATTTTACCCTGGACAGTACCTTTGAGTACACAAGATTACACAATATCATGTCAAAGTCAAATAGTGCTCAAAGACAATCTCCCCTTCTGTACTGTGATGCAACTTATTGACTGGGACATATTTCCATATTTTTCAAGCAACTTCATCCTCTTTTTTTCACCTTTTTTTCAGGCACATCTGTTTGCTTCCATATTTTAGAGAAAAAAGATTTTCAGTTCTGTTTTCACTATACTCCCCTCTCACATCAGTTCAGTATCCCTCCCAGAAAAGCCGTGCCACTGAACTTCAGTGAGTGCAATTTTTTAAGTTGCAATATCCACTAGAAGTTTACTCTGATGAGTCCCCAAAGTATTGCATTGTGTATACAGAACCACTCCAGGTTTCTCTGCTTCTTTTTCAAGAAGTATCAGCACTTACTGCTTTAGAGTGATCCTTTCTGAGTTCAATGCTTTATCCTTTCACTTTAAACACTTAGATGGTCTAACTGATCTACAGGCACTACAGGTTGATACACAGCCTTCTATGTACCTAGGAGGTCTAACGCCAGCCTTGAAGACACATTTTGTTCTAGAGAGTTACCCTATATGGTGCTTCTCACCTCATTACTGCACCTTCCAGGAAGGCATGCAACTGTCTCAGCCTAAAACTTCATGCTCCTAACCTAGTTCTCCTTCTAGGCAAAACTCATGAAGGCAAACTCTCAGAGGGCACACTCATGAAGAGTTAATTGATAACTGCAACTGATAACCCAACTTGCTGCTGGCTGACCTCCTTTGTTTCCAAGATAAAATCCAAGTCTCCTGCCACTCATCTAGTTTAAGCTGACAACCGCACAGGAGTCTGTGATCTCTGTACATTCTTGAGCTGAATTGCCTTAAAGCTAAGCTTAAAGTGCTTTCCTAACCAGGACTTAAAACTCATTAAAAAAGGAAAAAAGCTGGTGAGGAAAAAAAGAGATCTAACCTTGTACATCATGCACATTGATGTCATTGAATAGCAAATATTCATGCCAAAGATCTAAATAGCAAGGAACATAAGTATGCATCACAACTCTACTACCAAGGCTAACGGCCTCACATTTTTTTCAGAAGTCTGAAAATAATCCTACTGTCTAAAGGAGTGTTAGAATATATGTGTCAGAATGATGCATATCTTGGACTCTTCTGGCCATATCGTAGACAACAATGACTGTAAACTATTTATCTTATGTGAAACTGCTTTACTGTAGAAAAATGATAGGACTTCCATTTGTTGATAAGACAGTTCTTTCTGATGAGTCTGCAACATCTAACGGCAGTTTAATTTTATCAGTTCCTGTTTCTTGTGCATTGTATCTTTCTTCTGATGTCCAAAAGATTCAGACAGCAAACTTACCTTTACTAGTGTGGAACTTGTATGTGTTAGAGGAAGGAATTAAGTAAAACTGAATGTAAGAATCAAAAGCTAAAAAGATTTTAAAAAAAAAGAAAGAAGAAACCCCACATGCATAGTTTCTTTTCTCTTGATGTAACATCAACAGTTGCATGCTATGTATATTTATAATACTCAGTATCGTGTTCAAGTGGTTTAGTAGTTACTGCATAATATTTAAGGTTTAAATAGAGAAAGCTATTTTCTTTAAGCTTTAAGCTTTAAAGAGAGAAAGAAAAAAAAAAAAAGAGCCAAAAGTTGCTTTTAGTCTTTTCTTCTTAAATGTAGAGGGGGAGGGGGTGTTCTTCACCTTCTTCTCAGAATGAAAATTAGAAAATATAATATTTTCACTATAACAAACACTCGAATATTTTTGTTTCCCAGTTTTTCATGTAAAAATATCCTCTAGTGTTATGGGAAGAGACAAAAGTTTTACACTTCTGTATATTTTCTAAACAGAAATTTCTTCTTCTCTTAACTGGCCTAAATTCAGATTTTAAAAATATCTCCATTTCAGGCTTGCCTGTGTCTTTTCTCCTGAAATATACAAGGGAAAGTCATTGCTACAAAAAGAATTTAGGATCTGGTTTTCACATAAGAACTGCTCAGATTATCACAACTAGTTAGAGGGCACTAATACAATGATTGAAGCTGCATTTTCTTTTTAATCCTCTAGTTACTTGGTCTTCTTGCCATTGTAAAAAACTAAAGTGGTTGGAGGTTCCTCTTTGACCTTGAAAATGTAAACAGGATTAACACTTTCTAGGTCAGTGCTTGCCAGGGCAGCAGATGATGCTAGAGCAGCTGATAAAAGTACAAGCAAGCAGCATTAGGCTGATGAGGGGATTACAGTGGAGGGTAGGGGAGCCCTGCCTGCAGCCACACTGGAGGAATTCACCCAGCCATGGACTGAGCTCTGTCAGCCCACAGCAACCAAGACCTGGCTCATCCTGGTGCTGGTGGGATGGGTGCAAGGAGCTAATGACACAGTTGAGACAAGGCTTTACTGAGGCATCTGTTGTTGTTTGTGCAAAACTACCGTTGCTACTAATAGCAGCAGTAATTACCTTCACTAGTGTAACACTTTTGTAATTCCCTCCCATGTTAAATCAGAAATCAGCCGGACCCTGTGGACTGTCCTTATGGAAATTTTGCAATTCTGGGATTCTACCCTGGAGCTAAACTAGATTAAGATTTTGATAAAGGATAAAATCCTTCATGATCTAGGACTTTCATTCTACTTGTACTTGAATTGAGACACTGTAAATCTGACTCAAGATTTGAAGCTAACCATTTAACCCACTGAGTAACAAGTCAAGTGAAAGAAGGGAACTTTCTTTGCTAAAGCAAAAAGGTATCATTTTTCTGAAGGGCTAAAATCTCAGGTTTCATCTGCTTCCTGTAAGATTTGTTCCTTATACTTTGTTTGGAAAGCAAACCACAGTTTGAAGTAAAAATACAGGTACTGGTGGGCAATATGGAAAAAGAAAAGTAAGAAAGGGGAACATTTTATATTTTACCACTTGTTTTCTGAAGAAATTTACTGTGAGTAAACATCATATATTTCACAGTCAGAAAACACAAACATGAAGTTTAACCACAAAATACATTAGATTTGTGATATACAAGTATATCCTGTCTGCAAGGCACCAGAGATTTTTTTTGTGAGGTCTGTCGATTTTCTCTTTGAGTTGCAGATTTTGGAGTCTGAAAAAATGCTACTCTAGTTATACAGCAGTTAAACAGTTTTGCCAGATAATTTGCTTCTACTTAATTTTGAAACAGTGTTCAGAAACCATACAGCAGGAGTTAGCTTCTTAGTCTTAGCTTCCTCTGAAGCCTTTGTGTTTTGAAAAATAACCTTTTAGATATCAAGCATTCCTGTGTGACCTCATCTAGGTGATCCTGCTCTGGCAGGGGTTTGGACTAGATGATCTTTCTAGGTCCCTTCCAACCCCTAACATTCTATGGAAAAAAAAGAAAAGTTTCCATCAGCAATCCACTCCTACTGAGAAGTCCAGTGCTTTAGAAAACCTGATTACCACATCTTTATGCTGAGCACTTCTGAAATCCAGCACACTGGATCTCACCAGGCAGTGCACAGGGTAGCTGAAATGGTGGGGATTACATTTAAAAGACACAACATCTATAATGTAATGTTTTCTAAAAAAAGCACAGTAGGCTACATGATTGTGTGCATGAGCAGGCTGTAGTATGCATGAACAAGGGAAGGGAAAAGCTGCCATCACTGCTGTGGGCATGGTGACCATGCATGGTGACTGTTGTACTTCTGGACAGCCTAAAGGACCTCAGTCTAAAGGATGAGGCCAAAGTCTGTGACATTCATCTCTGAGCAACATCCTGCATGATCAAAGCCAACCTCAATGCTAACTTAGATGTTGCTATACTCCTGCAATCATACTTTTAGCTCTTTGATGGAGAGGTTTCTGTTTCAGATAGACAAAAGATACTGATCCAGTCATGTGTATATTACTAGCTCTGTCTCTGCAGCTCTTTTAAGATCAGTCATGTTGCTTTCTCAAGCTTTTTCCCAGGACACTCACTTTAACAATTTTTTCTTTCTTTTTCTGTTCTTTCTAGTTGAACAACAGCAGAAAAGTGAGGGTGGTCAGGACACGCGGAGTTCAAGCCCTCACCATGGCTTTGAGAAATCACACTTAAATGACTGCCCAAGAGATTCTGGCTGTTACATTTCATCAGAAAATTCAGATAATGGTAAAGAAGAAGTAGACCCAGAAAACCTGTCTGACATGATACAGTCAGTTACAATCACTGAGCCAAACTGATTCAGTACTGCTGCATTTCTACACATTTTCAGAAAAGACAATCAGATTTCCTGGTATGATGGCACAGAAGCAGAACACAATATTCTCAACACCAAAAATCTACTTTTGTGTGATGTGCGATGCTCTAAACTATTTAATATGTGGACACTTGATAGCTAAATGTTAGCTGATAATATCTCTTGCTTTTCTTCCCAATAAATCCAGAGACATTACACTGAAGAATTTTATACAGATGTATTTATAAATATTTGTACAGAAAAATGCATTTTCTATAATAGTAGAGAATTGTTTTAGGTAGTGTTACATAATCTGCACGTATGCATTTCTGGAACCGTCAAAATATAAATACTGTACATATTTATTTTAAAAAGATATGGATTAATCATACTGTATTTTCAAATGTGTTTTGCTGATATTTGTACAGAGTGTATTTTCATTGATACATCATCATAATAAAAAAGTGAAGAAAAACACATCCTACTTTGAAAAGAACCAAGCTAATTTTCATTAATATTAAAGCTGTTTCATATAATTCTCCAAAACTGGCTCTAAAGTAGACTACCACCTCCTACTCTTTATCCTGGATGTACAAAAGAATCTGCACCAAGCTCTGTGTTCATTATTTTCTAGAGAACACAGCCATCTGAATGGCTTATGCACTGGCAATTTCTTTGTTGCTATTTTCACAGAGGTTCTCATTTTCCCCAAGCATTCTTCTTGGAGAGAATGCAGGCTTTAAGAAAAAGAAAGAAAAAAAAAAAAAGGAAAAAAGAATCAGTATTAGTTCTCTGCTTTTATGAACATTTTTTGTGAAGCTCTTGCCTTTTGTGCGTGGTGTGAATTTTGTTAATAAGTGCGTTTGTACACAAAACTTAAAGTTAACATGATTATTGTGCACTATTGTCTTTTATATGAAATTTTATTGTCATTTCCCACTATATTTTGCACTGGAATACACATTTTAACTGCCTGTCTTTTTTTAGAGTGCTTCCTTCAATAATAAACACAATCACATGACTGATCCTTTACAAACTACTTGATTTTTAATGTGGTCATTATATTTCGAAGATTGCTCTGTTCTAAGACTAACACAGGAAACAGCAACTCCAGTGAACATTTATATTACAGATAATAACCTGTGTATCAAATCAATAGAAATTTTTTTGCTCACTAATTAGCCACATAATTTTCATAACTTAAGTCATTTTGCTTTTATGTTTAAAAGTTTCTAAATATTGCTGACAGCTTAAAAGAAAATCACCTTGAGAGGAAACGACATATGGAAAGTTCCAGAAAGAGCATTTCTGAAGAAGCTATAAGCAAATGGAAAGCTTTTCTCTCCCCCCCCCCCCCCAATGGAAACGCTTTCTGTAGTTTTCATGACCCCTCAAATGACTACTGCTATCAGACTCCTAACACAAAGATATGCTTTTAAGGCTATAGCATAAAAATGGCATTTTTAGAAAACTGCATTAAGTAGATTTCAAAGATTTGGAGTAATCCAACCCTGTTTAGAAAAATAAACAGGAATGGGAGATGCTAAGATCTGTTTCTGGTTCTAACTTACTTTTTATGCTGGCAACAATCATCACCATTTAGCAGCAATGCCCCCATGTTGCCAGGTGTGGTGAGAATAGAGAATCCTTTGACAGGATAGAGTATGTGAGAGCTTGTATCAAGCAGCTGTATTTGTTTCTTAATGCTTTCCTAACCAGTAGTGTGTCATGATATGCAGTACTGACTTTACTAAATACGACTTCAGTAACTTCTGAAATAATGTATTTGGATTGGTTTCTATCATCACCTCATGCTAGAGGAGGACTGAAGTCAGCTTAAATTCCTCTAAGAGAAGCTTATCTTCTGGCTTTTGTGGCAGAGGTGCTTAGACTTCAGGCTGTTTCTATCTAGACATCTGTGAAATTGCTGAACCTGTAAAAGTATGTTGAGGTGAGTTTAAATACAATTATGACTGTCAAGAAACAGCTAAGTTAGCTGGGTCAGGGACTAACAACCACAGAGACCAGAGATGTACTGTGATGTAAATACTTTGAGGAATGTTTATTTGCATAGCTTTGCAAATGGAAATAGGCCTCTCTAACTAGACAGTGAGAGAGGCAAAGCTTTCAGCAGCGCAAAATACTCAACAGCCGATACTATTTTACAAGAATCAAACTCTGCATGACTTGGGCTGATGTAAGGTGTAAGGTTAACTAGCTGGTAACTATGGGCATGAGCTGTGGTTTAACCACTCCTGTCTCTAATCAGTAAGGCTTTGTTCAAAGGCCTTCTCGTTCAGAAAAATGTGTCAACTGAAAGCTTGTTCAAGACGTTTTTGTAACTTCCTGTGGAGGCAGAGCAGATTAGATCTCAAAATGAGAAACTTCCTTTGCCTCGAGCTGTTCTGAGAAGAAGAATGAGGAAACTTTGTACCACAAAGAAAAAAGCATGTTTCTTATAAGTATACCCAGCCTTATTTCATCTCTCAGTGGTGTAGTTAATCGCATTGATCACGGATTAAACTTTTTGTAATATCGCACACAGTTCTCCAGCCAGCTTCAATGATGAGTAATCTGAATAAGAGAAAATTCTAGGAACTGTTGGAGAAAGTCTGGTGGATATCTGAGCTACTTTTGAGGAATCCTTAAAATGTCACAGACGGGAGAGAAGCGAGCAGCAGACGTTTTATTCTTCTCTGTCACTTGCTCAATGGTGTCGTGTTCCTTTTTATTAAGCTTTCTCTATGATTAAGTAGGACTATAAGGTTTGTAAGTTTCTCATTTGACAATAACCAAGAGTCTACTGTTCCCTGCAGTTACAAAGCGTACAAAAAGGTGCAAAACCAGCCAGTAATAGTAGGAATGAAGCTAACAAGGTAAGCTCTACTAGCTCTTAGCTGGTGAGTATTTCCCCTGCCACAGAGGGCCACGGAGCAGGTGCAACCCTGGGCTGGCTGCTGGCATGCACATTGTCTCTGCCCATGGCAGAAAGCCAGTGACTCAGAAAGACTTAGGTGACCCACAGAAAAAAATCAGGTGATGGATGGCACTCTTGTGCTCAGGGAAGAACCACCTCTGGTCAAAGTTATTGTTACTTTTAGCAGTGTTAACTCGTGCTCAGTCCTGTTTGACTGATGTTCACAGCTAGCATCACCTTAGAGGGCTGCTGTACCACAACAGAGGGTAGCACAGCACCAGATCACAGCCCTGCGATCCATGCAGACTAGCCTACCGATCCTGAGAGTCAGCATCCTACACTCCAGGTTTTGTAACAAAACTTCTGAAAGTCAGAGATCATAAATGCACTAGCAGAGAGGTTAGCAAAAAGGAGATATGCATTCATCTTGCTGAGGTGTGAATGACTACATGAAGCCTGAGGCAGAACATAGGCATACCTGTGGATATTCTGGAGAAGTTTGGTCTCTGAGGGACTCAGCTAATTACTGGCTGCCAGCTGGACTTTGCAGCACTCGCACCACACTGAGCTCAGCAGTCCAGCCAATTTTTCACCCACCTGACTGTAAAGCTATCCATCCTATACTTCACCAATCTTATCACTGAGTGGCCAGTCTCTCTTGTGATATGAGGAAGCCCATAGCTCACTAGCTATGATATAAAAGGGGCCTTTATACCATAGCATTTGCTCCCACTTGATGGGTATTAAAATAATCTCTGGCATTGTCAGGGAATCTGCATCACCCTGGTGGAGCCGTTAGAAAAGAAGACTGATGGAGAGAGCAAAAGGCAATATGGATAGAAAATAACAAAAGATACTTCAGGCGCTGTGAACCAGATAGGCCAGTTTCCAGATGTTCAGGCCAGGTTCACAGAATGAATACAACCTGGCCCCTTCCCTGGAAATTAGCTGTTTCATCAAGCCAATGTCAGTACAGTTCTTTCTGCCCATAGACACACACAAATCTGTGGTGTCAACACTTAAAGGAAGACATGCCACAGACTCTTACAGTGCCCTAAGTTACGTTAGCAGCTTGGTGTCTGTCCTAAGACAGCTTCAATGGCAGTTTTGCAACTGAGTCACGTCATCATACATGACTGAGACTTCCTTCATGTCAGAGGGAAGTAGTCCCATCATGTCTAGTAACATCATGGCTGTAACAGCATGTCTAGTAACAGCATGGCCTCTTTTTCACAGCTTGAAGGTGGGGTTTTGGGTTACATTAGCCACTGAAGAGGTCATTTGCATCACATTGACGTCTGCTGGCTGTGTATGTTGTACTACTGCTTTGTGCAATGATGCTCTTTGGTCAGTTCCAGGAATATGTTGCATAGGATGGTATAAGTGTCTTCTTTTAGTCTAAGAATTCTCGCATGGGGCATTCACTTGCATCCCTGATCTTTGATTCCCGACAGGAAATGAGCAGACTTTTCCCTACAACTCAGAAGAGAATGTGAAAGAGGCCATGGTATGGCTGTGTGGAACATTTGGTTTTGCATTTCTTCACTGTTTGTCTTACCTGATGAACACATCAGTCTGTAGCTCCTTATCTGCACCGGAAGTCCTGAGGGCTGGCCAGAGGGCTGACACTAGCTAGCACCCTTGCCACAGACTGAAAACCAGCCAGTGATTCTGTCAAGTTCTGTGTTGTACCTGGGCCAAGAAAAAGGGCTTGTCTTGAAGACTAAAAAAAGTAGCATCAAATCTTCTATTCCCTCCTGTCTAGGAAAGGCCAAGAAATGCCACTTACAAGCACATGGCAAAAGGGACTGGAAGACAGTAATGCATCCAGGAAAAATAAGCTGTTAAATCTACAGAGTCACATCATGTATGCATAATAAACAGCAGTCATTGCAACAAACCTGAATTTCTTGGGAAATAACGTGGGAGGAGGTCCATGATGGGCTAGGAGGATCTGAGACGGTCATTTCATTTTTTGTGGTTATGCAGAATTTGATCTGACATGCCTAGCAGTCTCTGCTAGGCAATCTGTCTGCAGACAGCAAGAGCACAGAAAATCTGCCTGTGCCAAGAAGTCATGCACAAATGATGGACAAGAGGGCTGGAGGGTGAGTGGTGTTCCTTAACAGTTCACATACCTTGGCTGCTTAATTTAAAACTGGCCAGTGTCCACAATGTGTGTGTTCCCCTGGGCAGAGCCCACATGTCCTCAGCTCCTAAAGCCCATTCCCCATACCAAACCACTATATAAACACCCTCCTACTCACTGGTGCTCTGGTAAGGGGCTTTCTCAAATTATTCATATTCAGAGCTCTCAGATTTCAAAGTCTGATTCTCTATGGCTCTTCTGTGCTCACAGTGAGTGAGGATTAGATGTATCCTTACTACTGTCCCATTACTTTCCCATTATAGAAGATGCACAACCCAGGTTTTCCAGAATACTCATCTTCCTTCCTCAGTCAGGATTTCTGGAGGTATACCCCACATATGGAAGGGCTGTCTTGTTGTGTGCCATACATGGGGTTTTAGGGTGGAACATCAGAGGTTGCACATGTTGTGCAACTCAACACTGGGACACAGAAACAAGTCAGGAGTGTGTGGGGCCATAGGGTAGTTTTGACAGACAGTGGACAATCTGGTTAACACTGTTTGGCTACCAGTTGTGGCCATATGGCTGAGGCAAGACATGGGAGGACTTCAACCTGAATCAGTTCCAAGCCTTAGCTTTTCTGCAGGAGGAGCTAAATTGTATGAAACGTACCTACCCTGACTGCAAACTAACATAAAAGCATTAAGAGTTTTCCGGTGACTTGGGACTGAGTTTGAATACAGCAGTATATAGTCTGCCATCATGCCAGACAGCCTCTGCTGCTTCTATTTTCTCAGTTTTTGAAGCATTCTCATCTGGACATTACTGAACTCCTTTGCTTGGATGCCCAGTACTCAGTGCAGGACTCAGTGACTGCTTCTGGAGCTGGTTAGCTCAGTCAGAGCTGAAAATCAGACCTCAGCTTTTTGCCACTTTTCTGTGAAAGAAGCAAGCTACTTGTAAGCTGTGCCTGTGACACACATTATATCACAAATATCTCTAAAATGTTCACCATCATATTAGAGAGCAATCCCTTGCTGGCTATCAAGAGAACATCCTCTAAGGAAAGCACTTCTTAAAATACTATCAGCAATAACTTGACACTTTACGGAGTGCAAATGTAAAAGAAAGGGAAAGAAAAAGCCACTCACATGGGGAAAATACACTTTAGAGAAAAATGAATGCAGCAGAACTGAGGAACATGCATAGTTTTGAAGAAATCTCTCTGTATAGTATCTCTTAGTTGCCTCCTAAGTTTTCTCTCATCTCTAATGTAAGAGGTGGGTGACACATCATTCTTTACACAGGCATATTAAAATAAATAACTCACTGGAAGAACAGTTATTTCTCTTTAAATACCTTTGTGCTAAAAATATACAGTAAATACTTATTTTACTTCCTTGCCTATCTCTCTTAACTACATGGCTATTTAAAGATAGCGATGAAGTATCAGGAGCTAGAAGAGCATTAGCATAAGTAATAGCTCTGCACCACTCAATAAATGCTATGAATGTGCCTACAGGACATCCACCTGTTGTCTTAGTTCTGCTTAATTTTTAGACAAAATGTATTATCTATTTTAGCTTATTTTAACTGTATTAAGAAAGACATGCTTTGCAACCTAGAAAAGGCTTCCATCTGGGACTTTGGAGGGCTTGCTTTCTCATTTTGCTATCAGAGAAAAGGCAAAGCCATTGTTAGTGGAAGTGGTTGTGTGACCACTGACCTTGTCAGCTATGGCTCTCCTTCATTAAAGGAGAAAAGGGAAAATTGACTGGTTTGCACTGAATTTGTGGATATATGTAGAACTTGGCTAAGGGGTCAAAAATACTCTATGTTGTGAAAAGCATTAAGACTGTGACTATACAGAAAAGACAATATCTGAGTGTCTAGCGGAACAGGACCTGTGTATGAGAGATGTAAATTCTCTGACTTATGCTTTTAATACAGCAGTGAATATACACTCACTATAACACTGTTTTGCCCTGTGAGACAGACCAACCACCCATAATTCTTGCATAAATCAGTCTCTGTGACACAATAATTTCATGTTTTATTCTGGACAATGACCTAAATCCTACACAACTGGTGGAGAATTTTGACATTATTTTCCCCAAATAAACAAATTTGTGTGAGACGATTCAGCAATTTAAGATCCCAGATAACAGGATTAGCTACATACTGCACAGCACTTCACAGTCTCAAAACTGAGTACAGGGGATCATTTAATTAAAACCTATTCAACTGAAAATCCTATTTATCTGAAACAAATGTTTGTCCTATCTATAATATCAACAAACTATTCACATGAGCAACTAGCAATAAACAACAGAAAGATGCACAATGAATGTCAATTAACACAATTTGCTTTCAAATAAACTTGCATTTATGTATATAGCTTTAGTACTGTCCTGTGTATCCATTATAAAGGTCAATTAACCTCAATTGCAGCTAGTCAGCTTGTTCTAAAACGAAATCAGCATAAGACACCTTTTTTTTTTCAAATCAGCATCTCAGCAATACAGTTTCATGGCACTGAAGAGCTTCTAAATTGCTAAAAGTCTTTGTTAAAAGTTTTACTTGAGGAAATGTAAACACAAAAAAAGAGACAGTGAGTTTGGCTGAAATTGGTGAAGTGTCACAGTGCGGCTGCATAAAGCTTTTAAAAAATATTCATTATTCAGCATATAAGCATACAGATTCAGAATAACAAAGAGCTTTCATATATGTGTGCCTCAAAGGATGAAAATCTTCCTAAGTAAAGCTTCCAATGCATGGACTAATCCAAGACTACACTAACAAATCTCTTGAAATGGAAATCCTTGCTGAAAATGGCCCGTGTGCTTTAAACACTATCAACAATGTTTTTTTCCATTTCCCCTTTAGCTGCAGAATGTCAGCATTTATGGTAAAAGTCAATCAGGTACTCACTTGTTCTGCTTAATCAGGAAGAAATGGTACCACATGAGCACTGGGAGCTCTCATCTGGAATTGCACGAGCACCTCTAACTCAAAGGACCATCAATGTTGTAAGCAAAGAAAGCAAAGGCAAGTTGTTAGAAGTGTGGCATATTGGCATGTGAAAGAGGCATTCGCATGACACTTTAAATGAGAGTATTTGTAATCACACTGGGGAAAATACAAATGAATCACTGGACTTAGAGAAATGTTTGTTTTCTCAAATGTTAATTAAAACCAAAGCAAACAACAGAAATCCCCAAACAAACAAAACCAAACCCCAATATGGATTATTGATTACTTTGCAGGACATCATCCAGTGCTGATCACACCAACCACTGATTCAGGTTTATGTCCAGTCTGTCAATGTTTGAGAGGCTGTTTAACTCACTTCTTTAAAATGTGAAAGGAGGTGGCTGATGTCATGAATCACAATTCTGGACCTACCAGATTCTTGCAGAGTCTTTTTGAAGCCAATGAGAGTTATAAAATTACTACAGTGGTGTCTTTTAGAAAAGAAAATATTCAAGACTGTACAAAGACCTAGTGGGAAAAAGATAGCTTTCTCAGAGTGTACTGTATGGACCAGGCTAGAAATCTTCTGCTAATCCCTATGTTTCATGTGAAAAGAGAAAATGTGCAGTTATTGATCCAGGATATGCTGAGATGCTGCAGTTCTTTCAACTGGGAAAAAAAAACCACAACACTATTATTTCTCACTAGTTGAAAAACTTTGTGATGAAACAGTTCTGTACCCACATAAGAACTATTTGCTAGATGAAAGCATGCCTCATAAATCATGAGGTTTGGTCTAGTAAGGTTATAAGAAATAGACCATCTGAGTCAGTGAGCCTGGAGTAAGGTAATACCTCCTAAAAGGCATCCTGAACATCATCAGGGTCTTGTGAAACAACATTTTGATTAGCTAAGTGAAAATGAATCACAAGTGTTGGCATACAGCTATGCTATCATTTTATTCAAAGAATGATCAATTGGTAGCAGAGTGATGAAACATTAAACAGAAAGATCAATTCAAGACATTATAGTCTTACAAGACTCCTAGATCCTCTACTCAAGACCTGATAGTTTCCACAAGACTTATCAGACATGGACGATAATTACAAAGATATGGTAATTGAGGGCATTAAATCAAGCGTGCGAGCTAGATCTGCTGTCACAGCAAGAACTTCTTCACTGAGAACTGGCAGAGAAGGATTTTCTTCTCCCTCAACTGGCACAGCAGGATCCTCATCCAGCCACTGGCACAGTAACAGGTTCCACTTTAAATCTACCCTATCTACACCCTGTTGATGCAATTCAGTTAATTGCATGCATCAGTCTTTGGAGAAATCTTTCATACTGCTAGTTATGTCCTTGGATGAGTATGGTAGCAATCAACCACTCTAGTGGCACACTCTAGCCTGCTAGATCTGAAATCTTTGTTACAGTGCCAAGAGTCCATTTAAGCATCAAGGAACCAAGAAGTCCACAAGATCATCTAGGCTTTTAAATGCTATAAATTACTCAAGAAAGGATGTCATAAGCATAAATGTTCACCATGGCTGAAAGCACTATAAGGGGAAAAGGTAGCCAGAGTATGACTTGACAAAAACAAAAGGAAAGAAAGAACAAAGAAAGAGTAAAACTGAAAGAACTGCAAGGAAGGAAGGGAGGCCAGACAAAACATTCACTCAGACAGCTAAGCCACAATTCTTCTGCAGACTATGCCAATATTGACTTCCACATAAAGTCCTACTTTTTTATAGAAAAGGTTAACCTTCCACAATTTACTTACTCATGAAATATAAGGTGAACAGAGACACTGATGTAAATGATCCAGTATATTAAAAAATGCACTGAGCCAGGAAACTTTCAAAGTTCTGTTATAAATTATCTTTTAAGGTCTGAGATAGGAGACATAGTGGCTGTGCCAAGCCCTAATGACTGGAATAGCTGGATTTAGATGGAAACTCTTTTTAGAATTGGTCTCTAAAAGATATAGGGGCTTCCTGTCCTGCACACCCTTTGAAGATTATTTTTTTTTAAAGTTATAGATAGTCTATCATTTTGTTGGGAGCTGAGTAGCAAAGTAGATATGGACAACTGAAAGTATATGCTTCTCTCTTTGAGTTAGAACAGAATCAATTCTCCATTCTGTGATTTTACTTTTCATCTAAGTCTCTTCTAAGTAACTGCACTTTCTGGAATTAACAGCATGTTTTTGCAGACAATGTCTGCTTCTAGCAGTGATAACACTCAATGTTTAGAGTTACTACCAAGGACTGGTATACAGACCAAGGTCACTGCTAAATCTTGTGTACTACATTGGGGGTGCAGAAAGAAAAAGGCCAGATCTTCAGGGAGGAGTGGACAGTTCAGATGACCCTAACCTGACCAACTAAGAATTTCATTTCATATATGTCACATTCAATATAAAGCTGAGGGATCATGGAGGTCATATTCTCTTCTTCAATGGCTGTACTCCAAGGAGGACCCTGTCATTTCTGCCTTCTATCCCAAGCCCTGCATTCCTGAATCCGGTTCCCATCTGATGTCAGCTCAGTCTGAGACTTCCCCAGTGTCTGTCCATAGCATCAGTGGTGTCGGTGACATAATTGCCATTGGGAGAGCGTGGGTGGTGGTGGTGGTTTCGATATTTGTTTTGTATATATTTGTATCTATGTCATTTTATTGTTATTATTTTCATTACAGCTGTTATAGCTTTCTTTTCCAAGCCATAAGTCTTTCTCTCTTATTCCTTTCTATTCCTCTTTGAAAGGGGAGAGGGCTTAATAAAGAGTGTCTGTTGCTTATTTCGTGGCCAGCCCAATCCTAACCCTTGAGAGTTTCCAAGGAGCAAGCTATAGTAGCAACTGTTTGACCCCTTCCTCTCCTATACTATGAAAGTTATTACTATCCTTTATAAGGATGAGGGAGAAAGTGGCTAAGTTGGCTTGGTTAGCTTTTGGTGTGAACTGAAAATGTTAGGCTATGGTGTTCTTCCCCCATTACCCTCAGACAGCAATCAGAGAAGTAAGCAAAGACAAGCAGGGAAGAACTGAGTTTATATGCTGCTGGTCTGTATAATTATTTTTTTTCTGCTTCTTTCTCTGGCATAGGATACCAGAGAGGTGAGCTCAAACCTTCCTCCTTTATTTTTAACTACTGTTCCACTGATTCAGAGATTTTTGTGGTAATGTTGGGGGTTTGAAAGCGCAGGAAGCTATGGAGAAATTCTCCCACATTTTCCACTGACTGGGGAGCTGAAAGGCCCATAGGTGATAGTTCCTAACTTAAGGTTTGAGTGCATAAAATAGTCTATGTGGGGCAGTAATACTGCACCAGGTCTCTGTGCAGACAACTGTATTCTGCTGTAATACACCAATTCTTTCCTCTTCATGAAATAACTAGGGTTGTTGGAGAAGATTTTGTACAGAAGACCAGTTCCAATGAAGCCCCAAACAATACTCATGCACATATGTCTTGGAGGAGGCAAACATTCACATGAAGAAAATTGCTCAATTCCAGTTTCAGAGAGCTTAGAAATATGATGAATCCCTCTCCCCATAGGACTGTCCCTTCTTAGTTAGGTTTACAACTTGCCAACATTTGCCAAGATGAATGGAAAGGTAAGAGAGTCTTTAAAATGAATTGTACCTTTTCTTTAAATATGAGTAAAGTGCTAGCTGGTGAGAAGTAAAAGCAACAAATTCAGAAAGGTGAAAAAAAAATCTTTCCTTGAGAACAAGATCTGATACAGAGATCTTTCCTATGTAGGCTTACTGAAAATCCCTCTAACAACTTGGAGGGACCCTTCTGGTCCTGTTTAACCACCATGATTGATGTAGAACAAAGTTAGTGTTGGGACACCAAGAAAACTTGCCCAGGAAAAGGTTTTCCTCTGACAGGTGTATTGACTCTGGCTAACAAGAAATGCCAAAGAGACTCTGGATTTGAGAGGAGGTTTGAGAAGACCTTGCTCTGGTGTTCCCACTTTCAGTTAGCTTATGTGACTCCAGTGTTCCATACCTTTGCAAAGCTAAAAAGAAACCCAGCTGAGTGCGTAGTCTACTGTCTGAGTTTCACAATTTTTTTGCTTAATACATGAAGCTTTTGTGAGGGTCACACAAGTTCATCAGCCAAGCATGGAACAACCCAGACACCACATCCTCACATGTTTGGGGCTTTTTACAACCTGCAGTATTTTAATACTGTCCGAGGTAGCACACCCAGCCAAAGTTAGTTTCTCCTGCTTCTGCCAGAAGGTAAATTAGTAGTAGTGATTTTTACACTGCATTTTCTCAGTCCTTTTAAAGTCAGTTGGTAAGTTAGGTGATCCCTTTCTTAGCAAGAAAACTGCATGCCATGCATGCTATAACTACCATGCACTTAATCACTCTTTTCAATTCAGCTGAGAAAGATAACTCTTCTTGTGACTAGTCTCTTCAGGAGGTGACTGACTTCCTGTGTAATTTCACTTTGTGCAGCATGAAAAACAATTATGCTGTTCATCTCTTTGGGTCTCCTCATTTTTAGCTCTAAGGTATAGGGTTTGGTACTGTTGCACAATGTGCCAGAGGTCTATTAAGCAGCATACTGGTGCACTGATCTGGAAAAATGTAGCAGTCAACAATGCTGGCTGCATTCAGCACATGCCTTGTGAATTGTGGGCACATTCTCTGCATTGCTTAAGAGGTGCTGAGGTAAAAAGAGAAGCTGTGCTACCTGCACACATGATTGATGGCCAACACTGAAATGTTCCCTCAGAGTGCACTGCTGCTCCTTTACCACGTCTGCTCCAAGGCGTATGTCAGCAGGGGAAGTAGAGACAAGAAGGAAAAAGAAGAGCACAAGGGATGTGGCCAGGTTATACCACTGTCTGTCCATCCTCATGGTGGGTAAGGCCTTGGAGATGTTGCTAGCTCCCTGGATGCCCCAATATGGCTTTGGTTTGGAAGCCAGGCAAGGATTTTAGGAAGTCATAACCAGTTCCTCACTCTGTTTCAACAAATATGGATTCAGGAACACTGGAACTCTAGCTCAGCACCTTTGCTGAACATAGAACCTGGGATGCAGATATATTTTTACATCTTGCATTCTCCCTTGAGGTCTGAGACTGGAAGGTTTATGCCAAATTCATTCACAGGGTTTTTAATTCTTTGGAGGCAAAACAGTGTGTCAGCAGGTATTATTGCTCTCTGAAAGAAGTAATCGGCTTCAGCAGTGCTTCCAGTCAGAGGGTCTCCAGGGCTGACTCCAAGCTCTGGAAAAATCAAAGGGGATGTTTGAAAGACAGGACTGGATTCAGCTCCAAAGCCTGCCAGATATTTTCAGTATATCACATGGCACTCCTTGGAAAGTATCACTGTCCCTGTGTTATGGGTATAAACTCTAATGTGCAGGGACCCAAGATTTGGTAAAGGTTTCTATGCAAAAGGGTTGTGGCTGCTATTACAAGTGATACTCTGTTTTTCTCTGTCCTCCCTGGATCATGTACCCCTGAGGGTAGCAGCATCTTGGTGCTCACTGGCACAAAATTTGGAAATAACCTCTTAGCTGCCATCTGTGAAGAAGCTTTGAAACAGTGCCTGCCTGCTAGGGAAAGAGAGAAACCAGCTGCAAGTCCACGCTGCCCAAGCAGTTCTCATGCTGCCACGTAGCCCTCACAAAGCAGTCTCACCCTTGAAATCTTCCACAACAAATGCCTAGACAAGTATCAAGAACAAGTATCAAGCAAACCATTCATGATTCATCTATTGTTGAAGTGACCACTCAACCCTCCACCAGCTCCTGCCTAGCTGGAGTGACCNGGCCCATCTCTGGAGATATTCCAAACCTGACTATACACCACCCTGTGCAACCTGCTCTAGGTTCAACTGCTCTGGCAGCGGGGCTGGATTAGATGATCTCCAAAGGTCCCTTCCAACCCTGAACATTCTGTGATTCTGTGAAAACAAAATAGAAACCCTTGCCTTGATAATTGCTTCCAAATGAAGACAAATACATCCTCCAATTGCTGGGTGTGACTGAAAAAATTAACATGCTCTTTGTCCTCTGACCCTGCTGTTTCTGTCATCAGTATGCTGGTGGTAGCCATCCCCTTCCTCCCCAGACCCATCCTTTCCATCTGTGCAAGGCTCCTTCTGCAGGCCTCCAGAGCAGCAGTGGACTGGGGAATCCCAATGGCCCAGCAGCAAGGATTGTCTGTTGGTATGCCTTGCTAGGTAATAGTGAATCCTCACTAAAAATGGTGTGAAAGGTGGGGCCTCATTAGTGCTGCCCATGCACCCCTCTGATGAGGACTTGCACCAGCCATCCTGCCTTCAGCATTTGGTTTTACCCAAGAAGTAACATCAAACTGCATGGTGATGTGGGGAGACAGCAGTGAAAATGCCAGCCTCATACCTGCGCAAGGAGAATGGCCAAGCTGAGACCTCCTTGCCAAGTAACACCTCTTGGGGACTTCTGCAACTGCAGATCACAGCAGCACTGATCTCCATTGATGGCACACAGGGAAAGTGTCCCAGCTGTGGGAGCTGCTGTGAGTGATGTGAGGAGCATGGGCAAGAGGAAGGTATGGGAGTTCACAGCCCCTGGGCAGTTGTGGAGAAGGGGAGGGCAACACTGTAGCGCCATGGCTTGTGGCAAGAAGCATCTGTGGGGTGGTGTGAGGGACCTCAGAGCCTCCTGGGCCTCCCCAAGACCTGACAGCTTGGCTGCTGCGTGCTCCTTCATGTTGTAAGTAGACCAGGAGGGGAGTGGTTCTCCTTTGGAAAAGGGGATAGTTGAGACATCAGGACTTAATTTAGTTGTCTTTGCCCTAAAACTGTGGCATTAAAAAGCTCCTATTTTCTGTGGGGTTATAAAGGATAACAAATGGACAGAGAGGCCAGAGGACTGAGCCCTGGCAGACAAGGCGAGAGCCACGCTGAGGAATACCTCATGTTAAACAAGCAAGATAATTATTCTGCTCTACTTAGCATCAGCTAGGCCTCGTTCAGAGAATAACATTCATTTTGGGGCACTGCATTTTAAAACAGACAGAGAAATTGGAGAGAGTTCAGAAGAGAGCAACAAAAATGATTAAGGAGTTAGTAAATAAGACCTCTGAGAAAAGGTTATGAGAGCAGGGCCTGCTGGGTCTGGAGGAAAGAGGACTGAGGGGAAGCATTACTGTCTACAAATATGCAAAGGGCTGTTATGGAGAGGATGTAGACCAATTATTCTCATTAGAG
This sequence comes from Bucco capensis, assembly GCA_013396975.1. Taxonomy (NCBI): domain Eukaryota; kingdom Metazoa; phylum Chordata; class Aves; order Piciformes; family Bucconidae; genus Bucco; species Bucco capensis. The sequence goes on along the minus strand of VWZO01016686.1, from coordinate 554,438 downwards.
AACAAGGACAGAATAAGAAATAATGGGTTTAAGATGCAGCAAGGGGGAATTTAGGTTTAATATTAGGCAAATGTTATAACTATTGGAAAAGTTAGGCAACGGAACAAGATTACAGAGAAGATTGCAGAATTGCCCTTACCAGAGAAGTATGTTTCTGAGATTAGATACTCATCTGTCAGGGCTAGGCTAAGACTAATGAAACTTTGAATCCTTCTCCTGTGCATGGGGATATTCTTGAGCTCCTCAAGGGCAGATGATAAGGGCTCCTAAAAAACAAAAAGTTATAAATTCAGAGGAAAATCGGAAGATTGTGTATACATATCTGCATGTACATGTATATGAATACTGCTGAAATTAACACTATACAACAAAACAAATGTTATTGGTAGTCACAGCCTTTATTGTTTTTCCATATTTTGCCCCAGAATGCCATGCCTCCACATCAGTTTTTCTCCTGCACAATGGAAACAATGACTGAGACATCAGTAAAATTGTATATACATTTCTGGATCCAAGTTCTGCATTTTTTTTCCACAGGATGACGAGCTCAGCAGGAAGCTCACAGAGCTTCATTTACGACCAAAAGAGCACACAACATGAAAGTTACTGTGCTACTGCCATGGATGCTACTGAGACAGCTCCATCATTTTCACCCCTACACCTAGTTCAGATACAACTGCACAGTTAAAACCAGGTCCTTTCTACTCAATGATTACCTTAACTGCAAGCCAGAAATCATCAAAGGTGGAAGGATGGAACCACAGATGATAGTGGAAGCACTGAGTCACTCCTACTACTACTTGCTGTGTTTGAACAACATCAAGCCTGATAAATGCCACTTTCCTGCTAAGAAAATAGAGTGTAAACAAAGAAATAGCAGTATTTGAAACAAAAACATTCCCTTATATTTATCACTATCACTTCTGTGAAGTCCTAAATTATTTGAAAATCAATATAAGCAATCACTGTGCCTTAGAAGTTGTTGAATAGCTATCAAAATGTTCTGTGAATTTTTTCTAAAACACAAATTTCTCCTTTTGTCATTAAAAGAACCAAAAAGGCTCATACACTCAGTCCACTCTGAATCTTCAAAAACTATTCTGATAATTTTGAAAAATCTGGACTAAATAATACAATTAATTGCAGGCAGGTAGTTGACATACATTTTAGCCTAGAGTGAAGTTTTGTGCTAGAGTTATAAATTCATTTGAAACAGAGAAAAAAAATGGGGTGGAGCTCACATAGTTGCTAGTCCAACTGTGAAACACTGAAAAGGGTGACAGTGCAGTCAAATACAAGGATAAACTATTTATTTGCTAATATACTGTAGTCATCTGGAAGTACTCCTCTCCTTGCTATAAGTTAGTGCTCTGCAGAAGCTATCATCACTGACCAAGCTTTTTGTAACATTTTTTGAGGTATTGTAAAGGTGAGAAAGAAGCAAGTGTTGATAAAGAACTGATTAGTAATGCCAGTCTAATGGGAGAAGGTGCCAGCAGAGGTAGCTAGATTTTGGGGTTTGTTGTTTGGGTTTTTTTTTACAAGTGTAAAAGGATGAACACCTTCCTGGTCGGGAAGCAGACCCTGAGAAAAAGAAGCCAAAAGTCTGACAGGGCTGTGAACCTCATAGCCATAGCAATAATTTTACAAATGACTAATAATAAGGAGTCGATAATCCAAAGGATGATCTCTGAAGTGAAGAGCACCAAATTACTTCAGGGAGAAAATCAATTATCTCCAACGCAGTTTTGTGGCTGCACAGCCTACAATATGCAAATACAGAAAAGTTACCATGGTTATAGAAATCTGGAAAATCCAATTTAAAAGAAAAAAAAATAAAAAAAATTTTACAAGAATTATTAAACAAATATCATCCTCATGAATGGATGCAGATCTGCTTTATTGTCACAACTGCAATGTTATTATAATATTCTTCATGACAAAGGTTGACAGCCGTCTAGAGATGTCAGCATCTGCACTGTGGTATAAGCAGAACGAGGTGATTGGGTCTGGGAGGCAGTACAGAAATCAAATTATCATCAAATACTGTGGGCAGATTTTTAACATCTTTTCTCTTGTTGAGTGGTGTCTTACTCCGTAACTGGGTCACTGAAATTAATGGAACTACTTGCAAGTAAAACAGTACTCAATGTGCCTTAAAGCATCAGAGTCTAACCCACAGTACATATTCAAATGTCACCTTGTATTTTAATGTATCTCAGACTTGAGGGATTTTTTAAATTATTATTAATTTAGAATAGATTCCTTATTGGGATCAGGCTCTTTTTTTCACTAGAAGCACAAATGTCTTTAGAGGAGATGTCTGAACATTTGGCCACTTCTTACTAAAAATCCCATTTCCATGCGTGTGTAATCCGCATTCCCTGAAGGTTTTGAGAGAAAGAAGCTTATTGTTGATGAAAAGGGAGAAGAGCAGCCTAAGGGCAGCTTGGGAACTCCAGATGGATAGAGGTCTCCAAGGGGAGGGTGCATTCCTCGAGCATCTGCTGGTGAGCCAGGAAAATGACTGCATGGGACAGACCTCATTTACACTGCAGTTAAGCACTGGGTTTGGGCACTTAGATTAAAACATTTAACCTTTGGATTTAAGGATAATAAAATACTATTACCCCTGTTGGGGGACTGTATCAATTGTGCTTGAAACTAAGAGTTTCCCTAATTACAAGCACTGCCTTTAAGACCGCACAAGAGAAAACTCTGAAAAGGCTGGGAAAGAAATGAGACAAGGCCAGTTTCTTCCAGGGCAGCTTATTTAGGAACAAGGATTTTTCTCAGCCTTAGTGTATCACTGGTGTTTTCTAAAAATGGGAACAGAATGATGTCATTGCTAAGATGTCAAAAAGAGCTGAAAGTACTTGGACTCAAGTCATGGAGAGAGATTAACCTAACCAAGGGACATGGATAAGGACCTCCTAGCCTTATTACATGATCTAAGAGAAGGAACAGTCGCTTCTCTTGGTGTTAAAAATACCTGAAACCAAACACAAAAAACAGGGAGATATCTTTGTGTCCTACAGCTGAATTTCCCCAATTCTGGCCAATAAATCTTTAGACATAAGAGAAGATGGAAAAAGTATTTGTGAATTGCCTCAATACTTACAGATGTGAGAGATGGACTGGGGTTAAGACTTCACTTGAAGGAAGAAGTCTCATCTAATGCCATTTCACTGTTTCTCAAGCTTATTCTGTGACCCCTTTTATATATGCCAATAATTGGCTCTTCAGAGACACTCACTGCCAAGTAATATGTGGGGCCGAGTAACACCTTCAGAGAAAACCTCATTTAGTGCCCCAAACTGCTGGGATGGGGCTGTAATCTGGAGTTAGTTAAATATATATATATATATTTTTTTAAAGAATGTCCTAAGGACTTGAATATAGACATTATTATTACCTGTAGTACTTCACTGAAAGCATGGTGAGATGAAAGAAGTTGCAAATTTGTCCAGTCCAAGGTCCACTCAAGTATATGTACTCCCCAGGCTATGTGCCATGAAACCAAAGATTTTGCTTCCAAGGATGGTGTAGGTCAGCCCATGAAGTTCTGGGCTTTCAGATACTCTCCCTGCTGGGCTGTTGTTGCTGAGTTAATTTTCAATCCTGAATTAAACTGACACTGAGGGAACTCTCCCTTTTTCATTGGCTATAAAGTACAACTAAGTGGCCCTCAAAATAAACATTTATGGCAAAAATAAATCATGGCTATGACAGCTGGATAAGAACTACTGTGCAAGCAGTGCCTCAACTACACTCCTTACTCTTTTGGAGTGGCACTGAGTTATGCACACTCGCTTGCTATAATATATGATGTGTTCTAATATTGAAAATATGCATATGGAAATAAATACTAACAATAAGATACAGTGACTGCACACCATACTCTATGCTGCTGGGCATTCCTTTGCTTAGACTCATTGCTATCAAGAATTACCATACTAGACAAATACACTGGTCTGCCTAACAGCAATCAAAAAGAGCTGTCTCAGAAAGATGAACTGTGAAATATTTACATACAATAGTTTTGTGAAGGCGCTTACTGCATACATAGGGTTCAGAAAAGTTTTCTCCTAACACCTATTTTGCACAAGTTGGCCAGTGCTCTGCAGCTTGAAAATCAATATCCTTTCTATCAGCTACTAATCTTCCTCTTAACGTCAACCTGAAAGTCCAGTCTAAGGCAGATGCAGCATTTAGCATTTTAAAAAACAGATCTCATCAAGTATTCAGTTCAACAAATCTTGACAATAATTTTTTTTAAGTAGCATAGGGATTATGTATATATGTTTAAAGATAACATGGGAGTTGGTTGCCTTAGTAACAAGATCTTTCAGCCATTGTGTTTAGTATTTACTCAGCAATGGAAATGTACACTGCATGGAGAATAAATGTGGTATTTTTATTAGTCTACTCCTGTGTATATGCCCATCAGCAGCAAATGCATGCTGTGTAGTTTGACTTTCCATTTCTGAGTTATGTGAAACCTCTAAGAAGAGAGCATGCAGAAATGAAACTAGGGCACCTGGTGCAATGTATTTTTGTTAGAAGTATTCTGAGAAAAAAACTGTTGTGAGAGTTTAAAGAACTGCATTAAAGATATTCCTTGTCTCATAATTATATCTCGAGCAGTAGAAGACTGTAAAAGTATTTTTATTCCATAGTTTCATATTCTGATGACAAGATCTACAGAAAATAATTATGAAAGAGGATATTTCTATAGTGCCAGTTTCCACAACTGTATTAATGTGCAGTACAAATTTAACAAGCACTGTTAAATGCTATTTTACTTGTCACTGAGTGAAGGAATATACATTCAAAAGGGTATTTCAAAGCCTGCTTCAGTCTGGAAGATGCAAGGCATCAGTTACTGCTACATCAATTAAAATGCAGGAGAAATTAAGCAGAACAGATCCATTTAATTTCAGGTTCAGCCAGGATACCAAAATGTTTCTAATCCTTCTTCTGCAAACATGCCATGGGATTTTTCATCCTCCCAGCAAGACATTAGAGCTGCCTTCAGATACTAAGCAAAAACGTACCACCTCCCGCTGCCCAGTGCCTCCTGCGAGGGTGCAGGGACGGAGGCTGGGCTGACTGGGGACAGAGTGCCACCTACCGTGGCATCGAGCCTTGTCCTTCTCTCTGGGGCTGTGCAGAGCATGGCATTAGTTTGATCCAAAACCGCTGGCAAAACTCCCTAAGGACTGCATTAGCTCCGTCCCGCTTGGCTAGTGAGAGCCGATGGGATCACAGCATGCCAGTCGTGGTGCAAGTGTATGTTGCTTAGGATCTTATAGTCCCAAAACACAGGGCTGATACTGGAGAAGACTTAATTGCACCAACTAACCTGGTGCTGTCTTTCCTGGAATCATCTGTGCATCATCTCTTGCTCCCTGAGTAACCTGACGATTGCACCAGCAAGAAATCCACTCCTGGGCTGCTCTCTCTCATTGTAATTTCAGATACTGTTAAACACTTGTGTATTAGACTGGATATTAGAAAAAAGTTCCTCACCACGAGGGTGGTGGAATACTGGAACAGGTTGCCCAGGGAGGTCGTTGGGGCCCCATCCCTGGAGGCTTGACAGGGCTCTGGGCAACCTGATCTAGTTGGGGATGTCCCTGTCCACTGCAGAGGGGCTGGACTAGATGACCTCCAGAGGTCCCTTCCAACCCAAACCATTCTATGATTCTATGATTTTATCAATTTAATACTTGATACAGCCTGTGTCATGGTATTATACCATACCCTTATAGGATGATGGAATTCAGTCTAATACGGCTTTTCCTTCTCTAACTACTATCCATTTTGCCAGTCAGATGGAACAGAGTCAGCTCGGAAAGAAAAGCAGAATGTTGTAGTCACACAGAATAGCTTAATTGCAGACAGAACATTTATTCTGTATTAAAAAAATAAGAGCTGGAAAACAGATGTAGAAATACACAAAGGTGGTGAGAGCAGGTTGAATCAGACAGTTTGGCTGGTTAAAGCACTATCCAAAAAATGCAGCTTTTTTCTTTCATCATGAAGAGTTTTCTCCCCAGTCCTGACTTTCTCAACTCTGTTTAGCTCTAAATATTGTTGCACAGATGGGTTTGCCACAGACGTTTTGGGTAAATGCTGAAAATGAGACAGGAAGACTATGTTACAGGATGGCATTATCAGACTGTGCACTACCCCCAGAGGGGCAGGCACGTGATTCACTGTGTTTCATGTGCAGGGCTCTCCTGATGCTTCATGAGCTGCAAAAGCCAGCAGTGCCACACAGTGTGAGTGCAAGGTGGCTTGCAAAGCACCCAACTGGATGCAGATTAGCAGCAGGAGGAGCAGGGAGGTGGATCAGATTCCCATCAGCAATCAGTTCCCCCACATCATTTAAAATGTTTGTGCTTAAAAAGAAAACTGTTTTTTTTTTCTCTATTTCTTTTGCTGTCCTAAAGGACTTACAGTATAGGACAGAGGAAGTCCTAAAATACAGGAGGAAGCTTTATGTTTCTGTCAAAAGACCACAAAAAAGAAAGGTAGACAATATATGTTGTTTAAAAATGGCATAGGCAGGGTTGATTTTCATGACAGGCCCTCCATGAATTATCTCATTAAGATTATCATAGGCTGCAAACTAAACATTTTTCTTGGGACTGTTTTTTACAGGAAGAGCTCTGCTTTAACTGTTTTTCACACATTTGAGCTAAGACCTATCAACCCTCACTAAAAAAATTAAAGAGTTCTTCTGAGAACTGGGGAAAGGTTTCAGCTAGTAGATCTTTTTTGCCTAATGAACTTTCCAGAAAAAATAAATAGGCTTTGCTTGTCCTGATCAGATTTTAGGGTTGCAAAATTCAAAACTAAAATATATAAACCAGTCACACAGAAACAGGCTTATCAATTGCATTCTTACCTACACACAGAGATCAGAATGAATAAATGGAATGGCAATGGATCACTAGCCCTCAGTGACTGCAGACACACATCTTTCCGTTTGGATGATTAATTACCACTGAAATTGCAAAGCTTTTTTTACTATTTGTTTTCGGTTTATTTTGCTGATACACATATTGCAGGTATTGTAGATCTGTAGCAGTTGCCTAACTATATTCTTTTTGAGTAGCAAATCATTCTACATCTGTTTCTATCCTACAGTTCTTCTGCCATACCTACTGCTTCTGAAACGAAAGCATGCAAGATGGTTGCCACAGCATATGGCAGACAGAGAAGGACAGGTAGCACATTCTATTGTTCCTTGGATCCTTTTCAGCAAAGTGGAGGTAAAGTATTGATGTTGTATGATATGAACTGGATCTATGTCTGTTTGTGAGAGAGAGGACAGCTACAGTAGAAGTAAATAGGTAAGGGGGGCAGGGGAGTAAGTCTGTTATTCCTGCAGTTGAAGCTGTCAAAGTCCTTAGGAAAGGGAAAATCTGAAAGAATCGACATCTGTCAGCTCTGCTCACTTTGGGACTGTCTGACAGCAAGAAAAGAGCTATTATGCTAAGACTGCAAACATTTGGGACTTCTCCAGAACGTATGAAGATATGCATTCTCTGTCCTAACAATTCAACAGAAATCAGTATATTTCTATTACAACTCTCTGAGATTGCAAAATCCTTCCCTTACACTGCTGCTTAATTGTAATTATTGGTACTGCAGGAGCACCTCAGCATGCCAACAGCACCATCCTCCTTTGTGCTGTGTGCTAAGAAGAGAAAAAAGAAAAAGAAAAAAGCAGTCCTGCCCAATTAGACTGTTTGCACATAGTCACAAATGTTTCTTAAACCCACAACATAAACATACTGTTGCATTTTTATCAGTATTTTGCATTTGGTAAAAATATTCTGAGGCTTAAGGGCGTAGTGCCCAAAAATATGTTGGCACACAGATCTCATATATTTTGTAAAGTCTACTACTGTGCTGGTGTGTGCATGTGCAGTAGCTGATTTTTCAAATACACAAAAGCATGAACTTGCATATCTGAGCAGGAGGACTGAGCCAAAAGCATGGCAATGAATTATTGCCTGCAAGAAGATATTGATGCAGTCCAGCAGGCCTATACACAGAACAATCACTCAAGAGAGAGAAAGCTCGCGTTGGACTTGTATTCTATTGTGATTGCAGAGAAAGACTCATTTCTGCTTCTGTGGATGGATCATTTTCGTTAGCAGTGCACACTTCTAGAATGGCTCTAACTTTGCAGTATCTGCTTCTAACAAACTTCTCTCCAGGCTAAACAGACGTTTGCTACTTCTATGACAGTGTATGAGGGAGTGATGCTGAAAAAAGAAGACGTGCTGCGGCTAACATCTTTGCTTGTCTTGTAGGAGTAATCTGACTAATGTCGGAATGATTCCATCAGTATTGTCAGGAATAGGTTTAAGAGCCCTCTGGGTACTTTGCAAGCCTTGGCACAGCAACAACTAATGCAAAGTGGATGCCAATTGACCAGAGGTTCTGGCAAGGTATGAAGCAACACTAAGGACCTTGACTTAGGCTGATGAGTCTGAATTTTCTTCTTCTGTGTTCTCTACATTTCTTTTCCTATTTCAGATGATCTAGAGTAGATAAGAGGCATTGTGGGATATGCTGTCAAGTGCTATTGTTTCCAACTATTGCATTCAGAAATAAAACCAAACTGAGTCTGTATAATGCTAGATCAGTTTGCTCACATCTTAGTCATATCTGAACAAGCTATCCATTAAAGTGAAGTATGCTAGATATTCATACAATAATGACAACTCTGGTTCCTGCAGGACAGACAAGTGCTCTAAAGATCATTAGGAAATGCCACTACCACTTTGCCCAAACAGTAATTATAAATGAGGACCCTTCTCTCCCAGTAGATGTTTACTGGCTCTCTTTAATACAGATTCCTTTCCTTAAAATAATGGAAGAAGGCTGATGTATGAGCTCTGTGGAACAGTATTTGAGACATCTTGTTTCAAACTGTATGCAGCCTCCAGGCTTGTTGTTTGGTCCTTGAGTCACGGAATTTCTGTGTTCCTCTGCTTCATACTGTGTAAAGAGGAATAACTTCTCTTACCTATTATTTCTCCCATACATTTGGACTAGAAATAATTTTGAGTGTTCTATGAAAACAGGTATGGTATAGTCACTCCTAGAATACAATAATACTATTTATAATGGATAATTGAAATACATCTTCCATGTCAGTGGAAAGATTTACTGTAAAGGCCCTAAAGTCCTTATCCAGTGTACAAACCCACTGATGTACTCTAAGTGACATCTTCAGGAATAAAACAGTCATAAAATAGATATCCTGAGACTTCAGTCTCAGTACTCCACAAAAAGAAAAGAAGAACTTTTCTCTACCCACACATATTGCAAAACCTCCTCTCCTTTGCCTGGGGTGCTCCCTGTTAAGGCAGCTATATTTGAGTTCATTCATCCGTTTATCCTTTTGTTGTCATTTACAATAGACAAAATTGACAAGACTGACTGGCATCTGTATGGATTTCATATACATAGCAACAAAGTGAACGAGAAAATGGCCCCCTGGGAGACTGCCGAGACTCTTGTTCATTATCATTATCATTATCATGATTCATGTAGATGATGAAACTCCCAGCCATATCCTCCTCCTTGTGCTCTAGGTTGCAGTCTTCCTGTCACTCCTGGAGTTTATGCAGTATCCTTCTCCCTGCTTCCACACAGGACACCCAAGCTGAGCAGAAGGTGTATGATGTGCTCCAGATATCAACACGAATCCAAGCCATGACACAATTCATTCTCACTAAGCAATGCTGCCGGTGGCTGAGGAGTATTCAACCAATCTCACAGCTGCCGTTCAGCCCATTGGCCTTTCAACACCTACCCAAAATAGCACTTTGGTGAAGCAGGAAGAGAAACTCTCACTTACCAAAGCAGTAAGTATCAAACCTACTTTGTTTCTTCAATAAAGGTCTCTGGTTTTTGATAGTTGGTTGGTTTGTTTCACACCACAGCAAGCTATATCAGCATGCAGACCAACTGAAATTCAAGTACAGAAGAGATCTGTGAAATTCTCATTTCCCTTCCAGACTGTTTTTTCCTGGACATCTACTGCTGCAACTGTATTAATGAAATGGGAAGCAGTAATTAATTGTTAACCTCAAATGATTTCACAAGGCTTCAGTGAAATGCATATGTTAATAGGAATTAAATAAACTCTAATGAAAAACAAGGCAGAGTTTTTACAACTCGCAGTTTCACAAGAATTTAGAAAAGGTTAATATACTTTATATGAATCTGCAGGTATCTCTCAAACACTGAAAGTAGTCTAGAGAAGCAACACAGAATGACAGAGACATCTGCTGGAAGCTTCCCCTACTTGTCTCATGCCTCGTGGTTCATCTCTCTAGCACACGAATCCTCTGTGCAGCCCCAAGCTGCTCCTGCTGCCTCTGTCTGGGGAGCAGTTTTATGGCTAATGGAGCATTCAGTGCACACTTGCCTGGAAATGGCCAGTCAATGGGAGCCAGAAATCTTCAAGCAATACACTTGAATTTATATGGAAACTTTTGCATCTAAATTCAAGGTTATACTTCTCTTCCAGATGACTGAAAACAAACTGTCAAAGGAAGACTGGCCACTGGTGAAATCCTTTCCTTTCCTAACAGTATAGAGCAGGAGGAGACTCATGTTTTAACTGTGGAAAGGAACTATTGGTGAAGTTCTCCGCAATTTTGACAACATGATTGCACTAAGGCTAAGAACATACTTTTCCTTAAGTTAAATACTGAAAATGAAATTTCATATTTTAACATCTAAATAAATTGCCTCCCTTCTCACAGGGACATTGACTACACTCTCTGCCTAAACAGTGGATCCAAATCCCTCTCCGCTTTCCTTCTCCAATGGTGTGAAAGCAGCGTTTGATTATACCATGTTGCTGCAGTTTCAACTACACCCTGGCACCTTGTATTTCAGTTTTGGACACTGGCTTGACAATGATTGGGACAGTAAAGAAAGCACTCACTGAGACCTCCCTAGAAAAAGGAAGCCCTGTTTTGTACCACAGCAGAGAAGAGGGTGTTTTGCAAATTCAAATCCCTTTTCTCCAAGTGTGAGGAAACAGCTGATGCAGAGCATCCTGAGAATGAAAATGAGCTGTATTTGATTCCACATACGCCAAATGCTTGAACTGTATTTAGCACATCACAGGTCTACAGTTTGAGTGATACTCCCCAGTGTAGCAGGTTTTTTCCTGCAGATACCAGTTCACATCTGATGGGAGACTGTTTAAAACTAGCCTCTGCTCTTACATTGTAAGAACAACTCTCTCCCTCAAGCTACTTGCAGAAAAAAACATGTTTACCTCCACCAATCAAAGCACCAAGGGAAAACAACAGCCCCTTGAAGGAAATTAATCCCTGAAAACCTTTTGAAAAGTTATAAACAGCTTACTATCAGAGTGAATAGATGCACTAATAAGGATAAATAAGCACTTAGCCCAGACCCTCAGAGGGACTTGTCTGCATGCCCACCTTCCACTCAAGTCAATAGCAGGTGGGTTGAGGATTCGGTGGGTGAATGCCAGGGGCTGGCAAGTGCTTCACAGCCAGAACAGCCCATGTATCCAAACTAGCAAAGATACCAGAAGCTGTTCAGTCCTAGAGCCCGTGTCACCACAGCACCTACCTTACCCTCATTCAGCTTTATCAAAGTGATGGGCTTCCTAAAAGCAGTCCTATGGATCTGAACTTGCAATGCCCACCCTCAGGTTAGCAGGATATCCAACAAAGCTGTATGCACCTTGCTGGCTGTGACATGGAAGTGGCTAAACCACATTGTTTCAGGAAAAGATGACTTGGCTTTCAGCATCTGTCCCTAACCACATCTACATATTCCTCACAGGGTAGGGTCTGCCCCTGGCTTTCCCTTCCCAGGCAAACAAGCCTTTCCCTCTATTGATCAATGAATATTTCATTATTCTCTGTAAAATCAAGCAATTTTCTCCAGAAACACTGAATGTTATTAGGATCAACCTGTTCCTGAGTGTAGTCACCCCTCAGATAAGGAGGAAACTGGAAACAAGTCTCACTTTCCTGTATGAGAGCACTGCAAGGGTGGGTAAAAGAAACCCATCCAGAAGACACTCTGGTAATGCCCCCAAAACACAAGGGCAATCAAGCATTAGTTCTGTCAGTTTTGCAGCTGCAGGAGAATTCAGGCATCTCTGTGCAGAATCCAGTACTATCCAAAAGCAGGTCCTGTTTAGTCAGAAAGAGAAAACATGGGGAAAAAATTAGGCACCTCTGGATTTCATCTGAGCTTGGGTGCTGAAGATCAAATGTTGCCTTCAAGGGACTGCAGAGTATGTAGGGTGGATCCAGCCTTCAAAGTACAAAAAGTAAAGAACAGCTACAAGGAGGAATGTGGCTTCTGAAGGAGTTTCTAGCATGATACACCTTTGCTGTAGGACACAAAGCCTGCAGAGATGCTCTCCTTGATTTGACTCCTAGGCAGGTGTCCTGTGCTGTGTAATTCTTCAGGGAACAGTCAGGCCTCTGGAGAGCCAGGGTCAGGTGGGGAGGCCTTGACTGCTATGCTGAATTCATTATGCAACTTTGTTTTGAAGAAACAGAATGGAAGCTGTATAGGAAAGGGCATTTGACTTCTGTCCTTCAGCAGTTATGTTATCAAGTGATCCCAATGTCTTTCAGAGTTTTAACCTTCAGGGTAACAAGCTAAGCCTTGCCTATGCTTTAGAAAAGAATGAAATCTCTGAAATGAAGTTTTGTATCAGTATTTTTAAAAAAAATATCCCTACATATCTGTGTTCCTTGGTGTGACATTTCAGATTCTCCCTATGTATTAAAGCATGTGGTTGCTATCAACTATAAAAACTATAAGCAAAATCCAGTTTAATCATATGTACAGTTTTCACTGTCTTCTTTTTTCTGCTCAACATCCATTGACACTTCCACAAAGAGCCTGTTTGAGTTACATGGGTAAAGAAATATTCTTAACAATGACAATTTTCCCCCCAATTAAATAACTTCAGAATGACCAGAATTACAATGGTGCCACTTAAAGAAACATGATTAAAGTATTGAACTCTGATGTATATAAAAGAAATTAGTTAGATACGGAAATAGAAAACAGATCATAAATGGTTAAGGCAGCTGAAAGGCTTAACCTTGTCTTCCCTGACCATGGAGTTTCCACCTTGTCTGGCAGAAAATGAACCACATTGCTATGCTAACAGTAAATGGTGGAAGCATACTTTTTTACCATTTAGTTAAAGCAGTGCTGCTTTTTGCATAAAGCAGCAGCTTAGAAAAAGTAAGCTTCTAGGAATTAATTTTGGGTTGTGTCCATCACTTAGGAGAAATAGGTGTGCTAAAGATGGCAACTGCAATAGAGCTCAGCCTAAGTTTTCTTCCACTATGTTGATTTTTACTAGCTATTCATTTATTAATATTTTCTATTTAAAAACATCTAACTTACACTGCATTAAGGAAACATCAGATTCTTGAAATTACTTCCTGCCTAAGCCAGAAATCTGTTCTGCAAGAACCTGAAGATAGTTACTCGTGAGAGCAGAGCTTAGCAGAGAAAAAGCTAACAAGGAGCAAACCCACATTGTGCTTAGCATTGTATTTCTTGAATTAATTATTACTTCTGCTCCTGCAGGATGCATTTCAGGAGCAGGTTTCATCTGCAATCTCCTTACTCGGCTAAGTGTCAAGGATAAGAAGGAAATATGCCCTCATTTTTCATACAAAGAGGCAAAATCTACCATGTTTGTCTCACTGTTGAACCATTACATTTAAAGAACGCTGTTAAGTTGCAAAACTGTATCAGAGCGCTTCGGGTAGAGGAGATGGCATGTTTTTAAAACGGAAAGTGTAACCTCGGCACAGGAAACCCTAGTGCTCTCTCCAGAGATAGCATGAGAGAGCAGATGAAACGCCAGCACAGGCACCAGGAGCCAGGCCCCTGAGCTGCGGTTTCCTCGTCCACAGCCAAGGCGATTTCACCACAGCACCCAGTGCTTTCTCAAATCGCTGTGGACGCAGTAGCCCCTCGTTGTGCAATAGCCTTCCCCGTGGCTGACAGGTACACTGCCCATCTCGCCTTAGTGAAAGGGTCTGAAACACGAACGCCAGTAATAATGAACAAAAAAAAAATTGTTATAATTATTTTTAAAGGCACTAATAGTTCTAATGTGTGCTGGTCTGTCAGTGCCAGATCCACGCGTCTAACGGTCTCTAACGCCTCACGCCGGCAGGAGGGTGCTGGGGCGGCGGCTACCTGGGCCAAGCCCCGCACCACGTCCCTGCCCGGCTCCACGGCCTGCGGCCTGCCCGTGCACCAGGGGAGGAGGACGCTCGAGGCCGGCGGGAAGCTATGTGCCATTTCCGCCCAAGGCATCATGCTGCTGCCATGGCGCCCAACGCGCTCCGCACAGCGCCAAGTACCACGAATGCCTAACCGCTCCCCATCGAACTACCGCTCCCAATAGGCACAGCCGGCCTCGCTGGGCGCATACGCACGTGACGAACGCGCCTCGCTCTTTACGTATCCTCCTATCCATTGTTGCAGATTAACTCTTCTCTCAGCCCATTGGCTGGTGGCGGCCGGAAATAGCTGCGCCCCACTGCCCCCTGGGAGATGTGGTTTCCACACTCCAACAGCAAAACGGTGGCACCAAAGCCGTTGGTGCTCTTCGTACTACCAGTACCGGCTTGCTTCGCGGCCTTACCCGGCCCGATCCGGCCCGGAAGGAGCCGTCAGCAGTTGGCGTTAGCGGGCGCTGTCGGAGGCGGTGGGCAGCTATGGCCGGCATGATGGCAGGGCTTGGTGAGTGCG